>OZ010714.1:8690381-8892881 GCA_963932345.1 Ophion ventricosus | reverse complement strand
ATGACCGTTCTCGAAGTGTCGCTCCGCGTTCAGGGTTGGCACACTCGCACTCCAGTTGCTCAGGTGATCCCGACAACCACCCGGTGGCGAGGGCGAACGGGGACGGGGCGAACGAGCCGGTGACGTACATCCGGAACCCGAGTTCGCCGAACTCGAGCGCGAACGCAAACCGTGAAGATTCGTGGGTTTCGCTATCCGATCCAATCTGGAATATCCAGCGAAGAACGTTAGAAAATTACGAGCGTAGCTTGGCGGAGGGCATAAGGAAATTTTATTCTTTACTATGTTATTTTCAATTGATGCAACACCGAGTCGACATCTTCAAGATTAAGAATGTAAGACGAAACGCAGATAAATGTATGCCTTCATCGCTTGATTGGATGTAAGTTCCAAAAAAAAAATAATTTTTTTATTGGCCAAATCAAAACTTCCTTATCTATTGCCATTTTTCAGTTTATTTTGCAGTTGATCCCGTCGGAATATGGCACTTTGAGAAAGGAAAAAGATATGCAGCATAATTACGAAAAGTGAGTACACTTACTATTGTTATTAGCAATATAATCGTTATGGACGTTATTTAACTTGTCGATCTTTACGAAAATAATGACATATCATGCGGAAAATGAATAGGGGAATGAAGGTTTAAGTAAAAATTTTTAATGATGTACCAAATTCTTCTTTTTAATCTGCTTTTCGATTTCTTACGTATGCAAGATCGCGTAAGTTTACACCCCTTACCCCCTACAGCAATATTACTAGGTACGCCAAAAATTCCTGCCAAATTTGAGATCTCTAACTGAAGTCAGCGCCGGATATTTTTTGTTCCCCGTTTGATTTACATGGAAAATTCATCCTTACCATTCAAGTTCGAATAACTCCAATATTTCATGAAATCCAAGTTCGCATCGTTCACATGCAATGCAATTGAATAGTTATGATTTACTTACAGCAAATTGTGCCTAGATAAACCACTTTATTATTTTTAAGACACTTATTCAGATATCTACAATACAAATATTCAAAAAAGAATTTTGCATAAGAAAAATAAGGAGATTAAAATGTAAAAGAAAACATTCGTTGCATTTCAACGATGAGAACGCCAACATCATAATATTTCTCACTGCCAGTTGAAGGATCTTTACAGCTTTAAAAACCTTTTTTTTCAATCTCGATGTCATTATTTTTAAATGAGTTGCAGCCGATTGAGAAAAACCGTTTCTAGTTTGCAAATAGCTGTAGAGTAAGCCCAAAATTAAGAAGAAAAAAAATTTTCAAAGCTGTAAGGACCAGCTTTGAGAACCACCGTCAGAGGAAAAAATAATCCAGCATTGGCTTTTACAATTGTACTCGAATTGGCAATCTTAAATTTGGTATCAATTTTTTCATTCTTCGACACACCCTTATTTTGTGCGTGATTTCGTAACAAAGTGGCAAAAAAGTTTGCCACACGTCCCCATCCCAAATTAAAAAAAAAAAACTTGATCAATGGCAAAAAAAATACGTTTCGTTGCGTCTGAACGATGCAAATCATGGAAATCTCAATTAACAGCTTTACTCTCGTTATTCTTCCGCGGTTAAGGCGCACAAATCTTCGCGGCCATCCTTTTTTAGGACCGCTAAGCAAAAAAAAAGAGCCGAAGCATTGACGGATGAGCCATTAGGGTGAAAGGTGACAGGTCGTATCGGCCGTGAAAAATTGACCTCGTTGAACGTTTCGCGAACGGGTCGGGGCGACGATCGCGGCTCGCGCTACTCACGGTCGTATCGGCTTGTTCTCCTCGCCAAGTTTCTCGAAGAGAGCTCGCGCATTGTTGAATCTTGCGACGTGACTCTCGGTTCTGACAACGGTAACCTGAGTCGGCGATTCCTTGAGCGGGGCCGGTGGCTCTTTGAAGCCGTCGTTTATAATGGTCGCCCGATGACCGAGATTCTCGAGCTGCGGCTTCGATTGAAATATATTTGCTATCTGCGACACCTTCGAGCCGGCGACGCGCTTTTTATCGTCTATAGTCGCCATCTCGTGTATCGTTGCGCGCCTTAAGACTCTGCAAGCAAAAACGTGGAAAGATAAATTCATCAATGAAGAGTATGAAAATGAAAAATGACCGTCGACGGTCATTTTCTTGAGTCAAGAGGCCACATACTTCGAACATTTGAAAATAAGCGATTTTTACTTGTTGATTATTGTTATATAACTTTTAGGTGGTTAGAAAAAATAAATAATGGCAAGATCTCAATTAGGGGAGAAGTTGCTCGTGGGCGATTGGATTTGAAAGTGTTTTTTCTCGGAACAACGTTATTCGAGACGAACTGCGCTGTATGGCGAATCTTTTTTATTCTTTTTTTTTATTCAGTTAATTTTTTATCTTCGGAAATAAATTCTCTGAAGTCTGTCGAACCATTTTGTCTTACTTTTTATTAAGAACACTTCTTATAAAAATTTAAGCGTCAGATTTGATCGAAATAAATGTTTTTACTTCAAACCGTTATAACTTGTTATTTTTATTCGAAATTTAAACATTTCGCTTGACGCACCCGAATAGTATATTATAAAATAAATTTAAAAAAAAAAAAACAGGCATCTAGTCGAAGTACCAATAAAGAATGTAGATTGGATATTTGTCCGAATAAAAGCCGTGGAATTTTAGTAAAAATCGATATTACAATCATGTGCGTGACTCAGACCCCCGTTTTAATTGCAATTTTCTAGCGAGGCCGTTGCCACGAACGTTCGCCAGGAAGGACGAGGACACAACTTTTCTCACCCAGAAATACTAGGACAACCCGGAAAAAGGCTTGGGGGAAATTGAGAGCCAGAAAAAATGGAGGAAAAAGAGGTGCGGGAAACAACGAGAATTTCTTCATTTTTTTTCCTTATAAGAACGCCAACAAATGTAAAAGTCTAGACCTCGACACAAAACACGAAGAAGAGGACAATGGGAAATATTCCGCCAAAAGGACTCTGGGCGGATTGGGCGCGAGCGGTGGGAGGCAGATTTGTTTCGATCGCTGCAGGCCTATCGAGCAAAAAAAAAAACGAATGAGAGCAGAAAGAAAAAGCTCCGCAGCAGAAAACAGCGCGACGGACATTTGTCGGCGGAAAGGGAGGGGGGGGGGGGGGGGGGGGGGGGGGGGGAGACGAGTTTTTTTTACCATTCTAATCAAGATGTAAATCTCGATACCCAACATGCCCGAGTAAGGAACAAAGAAATTCGTCTCTTTTCATCTGTGTGAGAAAGCTCTGTGAAAATGTTCTTCACTTTCTGTTTTTATTTATTTTTTATGTCTACCGCCACACTTTTTAATATTATCACTAATTTTCTGCTTTCTGGCTCGAGTGGCTTGTGAGATATTCCACGGCGACGGGCGGACAGACAGACAAACGGGCGGACTGAGGACAAAGTGGGGTTAATAGGGTTCTTGGCCGCAGACCTGCGGAACCCTAAAACTAATTGATTCAAATTCTGCGCGTGGCAAATTAAATATTTTATTATTATTATTATTTCGTAATATTTGTTATTTCTGATTAATATAAATTTTTCATCGATTAATAACAGATTCTCTTCATTTGTAAATAATAATTGAATACATTTGTTAGTCGTAGAATTATTATTACAATGTAAGATATATTATTATGCGAAATATTTTTGTTTATTGGAACGTCCGCAAAGTGCGTGCCCGTTTTTCAATGTCCCACCTACCGAAAATCGGCTCGAACTTTCCGGGCAACCCAATATTATTTGTACTAATTTTTTCTATTAATTATGATATTTATATAATATCGTCAATAGATATTATTTTTTTATACATTTTTTAAAAGGGATTGATGACTATTGCTAACTGTATTATTATTATTGTTGCTGATCACATTATTATTACAATGTAAGGTTTATTATTATGCAAAAAATGTTCATTTATTATTTGTATTAATTATGATCTTTTATCATATTAATGATGTGAATATGCTATCTTCATTAGAAATTATTTTTTTATGCATATTTTTTTTGAAAACAGTAATCGAGGACTATCGTTAGCAATAAAATTCTTATTATTATTACAGAATAAAATACATTATGCAACATATCGTTCGTATTTATTATTTGTAATAGTTGTAATTTATATATTTACATCAGTTATTATTTTGAATAATTGAACCATCCAGCCCAAAACGGACCCAAATGAACTCACTTGGGAACGACATTTGTTAATACTTTGGTAAGCATTTATCGGATAAAAAGGTAAATGTGTGAGTGAATAATTGCTATGGAGCCTGACACAAAAATGTTGGCAAGATAATTAAAAAAAAAAAAACAAAATTAATTACTGACCGCTTCGGAAAAAGCAGACTTGCTCTCGACGAACTTGTTTCCCCAAGAGCCGTGTAGCGAGCTGTTATACTTCAGCCCATTGTCATTGGTGAGCCGGCGTTGTCGAGCAGCTTTTCCTCAATCTGAGAAAGTTCGTAGAAAGAATACACGTTATATTTTTTACGTGCGAACAATTATCAATTATACCCCCTCCTATCTCTCCCTCTCTCTCACTTTGTCCCTCTTCCACCCGCCCCTCTCGATCGCTTCGAAAAATATAAAACTCTCGGATGAACCAAAAAAGAAAACCTATTCAGAATTTAGAAATACAAAAATCCGTTTTTTTTTCACCCGAAACACCTAACTGTCAAGAATAACAAAGGAGAACTCGTGAAAAATTGTGGCGCATAAGCACGCACTAATTGCACGGGGTGGGTGTGTCATTCAATCGATGCACAGTAATTCCTGACTCCGTTCCGTTGTACCTTTTTTCCTCCCTACTTTAATTATTGATCGACATCGATGGTCTATTAATAACGCTATTGACAAATACCCCTCGATACTTATAAACCCAGTTTCGACGTGTGTACATGCATCCAAAGCGAACTCTCACGCGCTTTGGCTCTTGCCTCTTCAACCTGCCATATATGTTCACCATGCACACGTTATTTTGACAGATAAATTGATCCTTTTTATTTGTTCCTACGTACAGCCGGATACAATAGTGCTAGGAACTGTGTTGGTTGTAGGCTAAACCGGAAATCATCAGCGTGTTGTGGTTGCTCCTGTCTGAGCTTTACCCTACGAGGCATTTTCTCTCTTCCTACCGGCACCGCCATATACATTTGTGCGTTTTCATATATATATATATATATATATATATATATATATATATATATATATATAACACACACTATGTACTATGCTTTTCTCTTCTGCAATCAATACTTGAATCCTATCCTTTGTGTATGTGAACTCCGGCATGAACTTGAGGCGTGTTTGAGACGAGACTACGTAACGACTGCATGCAACAATTAGCATTGAACGTTATATATATACAGGGCGAGGCACATAAAGTGTTACAGAGCAATAGCACTCAAACTATTGATCATATCCAAATATGTTTCAGACAAAAGTTTCAGTGTTCGAGAAGGCCGTCATACTGGACCACCCTATTTTTTTATCGGTGGAGGCGCTGAAGCTACGTCAAGGTCAACTCCACTTTTTTAAATGGAACCATGTATTTTTTTTTCGATGACATTATTACCGTTTTTAAGACGAATTCAGCGACCTACAACACAAGGTCATTCTAGTCACGCAAAGTATGAAAATAGTCGAAAAATCGAAAAATATCGGAATAATCACTTTCAAAGGATCCACTAACCTTGGTTTGGGTCTACCTACAGAAGATGCTCGAAGTGATGACCCTCGACTTGTAAGCACTTGTTAATTCGCTGATGAAAAGACCGTCTAACTTCAGCCAACATTTGTGGTATAATTTCGGTACATGCTCGGCGTATTCTTTCTTTCATTTCTACTTTTTTTTTTTATCTACTTTAGATTTTAATCTGCGATGTAATTTTTTTCGGTATAAAACTTAGATCGCAGATTTACGATTATAGAAAATTACATTTTTAGATATAAAAATTAGATTTTAGCATTGAAAATGCTGCATTACATGTAGTCATATGTGATTACAAGCTGTAAGTTTCAATTTTTGTGTGTACATTACAATGTTGGTGGGTTTAATTGGGGTTTGTTTTTGGGTTTGGGTTTGGGTAAGATTGGGTTTATTGGGGTTTAAGTTTGTTTGGGTTTAAGTGTGGGTTTAAGTTTGGATTCAAGTTTCGATGTAAGTTTGGGTTTGTTTGGGTTTGTTGAATGGATGGATGGATAAGTGAGAGAGTGAGAATGTGAGAAGAGAGTGAGAGCGTGAGAGAGTTATTGAATGAGAGAGAGAGCAATTCATATTATTTGCGTGTACCTTTTTTTATCACCCGAAAAGTCTGATTACATTTTCAATGCCATGAAATATTTACACTTTGTACAATATCTGTAGATTTTTATATGTAAGAATTAGATTTTCGGATATAAGAATTAGATTTTTCGATATAAAAGTAAGATAAAAATCGAATGCATATTTCGTATGTATATATATTTTTTTGTTGTTACAAGCAAACATCGTTTGAAAGGGGCATAAGAAACGAAAGATCATCTTCGTCCCTATACATAGATTTAAAAAAAAAACACCTTCGATTCTTATTGCAATATTATTTTTGTTAGTATTAAAAACAAAAAAGTAAACATGAATCTTGCGCTCGAAGAAAAAAAAATTATAAGTCGATAATTAAAAAATTTGGTCAATTTACAGTATAAAAAAAAAGATTGCTTCAATAGAGTAAACAATTTTTCTGTCTGCCTCTCTCTCTCTCTCTCTCTCTCTCTCTCCCGCTCTCTCCGACCCTCCTTCTCGCATCTCTTCTGGCTGATATCGATCGCGAAAACAAATTAAAAAAGTACACATCGTACGTACATGCAAACAAGAAAAGGGACCTTGAAAAATGGAAAACAGCAAAAAAAAAAGAGCCCTGAGTTTGTCAAGGTCATCCAACAAGAAGATGCGAACGCGACGAAAATCTTTGTCCAAAGCTTGAAAAAAAAAAAACCATGAGGAAAGAAAGGCTAGAAAAAGGGGGAGGAGTAAGGAAAGCGACGTTAATAAAAAAAAAAAAAAGTGGCGGAAGACCGCCACGGAAACACAACTAGGGATAACTCTTATCTCGGGAGTCTCTTATCAGCTTCTTTTCGTCGACAGTGCACGTGAGATGAAATGCCTCATGGTGTCTCGTTGTGATTTTTCACGTCCAGTAAATTTATCAACGGTTAATCAATTTTACAAGGTCGCGAGAAGATCGAGAATGAGAACATGAATTACGTTACAAGAAGTACTTTACACTGAGATAATTCTTTGTCTCAGAAAATGTTGCGCAATTTTCTATTGGCGATGTCGTGTTCGTGGACAGTTTCAATATAATTTATAACCTGAGATTATATATTTCTTTTTTTCAAATAAAGTTCTCCGAAAATTTATATTTGTGCAATTATTAAATAAATTAATCAATTAAATAAATAGAAATTTAATAGAATTTTCATTTCTATCGTTGGAATGAAACGGAAATTCTTTAATTTCTCATTTTCGTTATCATCCAGAAAACATAATTTGCGAATTTAGATTTGAGATCGATAAATAAGAATTCTGAAAAAAGTTCACTTGATTTTCGTAGCTCGAGTCTGCCAAAGGAAATTTGGGATATTTAAAAAAAAATGCATTTCGTTGCGTTCGAACGATGCAAACTTCAACTTCATGTACATACGTATGTATATTAGGAATAATTTCAATTCCAAGTTATATATCTATATATATAAATATGTATATATGTATGTGTGTATATACAATTAGCAATATATTACAGCGATCGCGTGTCAATGCACTCGAAATACGTTACTGCGAAATCGAACACCCTGTATAAAAAAAAGTGAGCACTTCAGCAGAGGTTTTCGTCCGAGACGTAAAGAAAGAGAGACGAAGAGAAAGCAATACACATTGTGGATAGTCGTGTGGTAAAAGATCATTACGTACTTTTGTGACGTTAGTGCACACAATGATTACACATAGGCGAGAATCCGTCGAGTGCGAACGAATCACAGAATTAATGCGCGCTAGCACTTCCGTTGCATGCATATATATGCGCGTATGCCTGCATGTATGGATAAATCCGTGGCATGATTTTTTTTCTTTTCGGTATCCAGTTACAAATTGCTACGTGCCTCGAACAAGAAGTCGTCGAAATATAGATTAGAAACGGTGACGAATCGCACTTTAATATTTTTCTTTTGTCCTTTAAATAACTAAATGCCCATTCGTGAATATATATATATATATATATATATACACATATACATACACACATACATTCAGTAGAGCATCGATTATCCGAATCAATTGAGACCAGGCGCCTTTCGGATAATCGAACAGCAATATTCCGTGGGCGAAAAAAACGTTGATTCTTTCAATATGGTAAAATGTATATATTTGAAAATACAATGAACATTAATATGTTAATAATACAAGTACATTTTTGGTGAATTGCAAATAACTATTGTATCATTTAATGATATAGAGCAAAGTTAAATATGTATTTAAAAATAATCAACATTCGTATATCTTTGCGTTCTTATCTATTTATTTTTAAAAAAGTCGACGATTTTCTTCTACTTCACAACGGAAGCTCGTTTCTTTGCTGCCAAATCGCGCAATCCTTTTAGAATAAGAAGTTGCATTGAACAACATTCAGGCTGCGTTTTGTACCACTCCATTGCCGTAATATATAGGGCGTAATCGTACGAATAACTGAGCATACAGATGAACAAAATTATTGTTTAGATAATTAATATTTTGGATAACCCAAATCGCCATTCGGATAATTGAGATTTCGAATAAACCAAATCGCCATTCGGATTATTGACGTTTCAGATAACTGACGTTCGGATAATCGACGCTCTACTGTATATATATATAATTATTTTCTGAGTTGCAACGTTCTGCGGGTTTTTACGTATTACCTGTTCCCAATTGAAAGCTTTCCTATCACTCCCTACCCGCACTTTGTTAATCTGGCCTAACGTTCCGTTACGTCCACAGCCGTCTTAAGCTACACTGTACCGTATTTGCCGAGGGTACGGGGAAACTGCGAAAAACCCGTACCGTTATAAACCGCCCCATATTCTTCTGAATCTCTGGTGCACAATCGTTTTTACTCAATTATCTACACAAAGGTCGCAGAAGTATCGGCCTGCCGCTGATTCGTTGATGCGCCAGCCGGTGCACGGCTAAGCGGTCACCGCACCGAGTATCGGCCATGCACAACGCTGCTTAACTCGGAGAACCGCCGAAGCCGAGCCCCGACCACCCCTCCACTCATGTTGGTTTATATACAGTGGGTAAAAAAAATATTTGCACACCGCGTGTTTTTCAAATTATCCTACGAAAAAAAATAAAATGCTTAAGGCCTTAGGCCACTGTAGAGGCCAAAAAAAGGGCATATTTTGTGATTTTTTTTCTCAGCAAAACCATTAAATAAATCGGAATTACAAAATAGGTGTTTTATTACACACGTAATTGACTATACAAAATTATTTTTTCACAGCGATACATGTAAAAATGGCGACTGGGCAGCATTTTTCCGATGACGCATTTATTTCTCGAAGGTCAACGGCCGGACCAACAACTCCTATAAGTTTTTATTTATGATGAGACACTAATGTTTTTTCGATTATATATAAGAATAGCTATAGAAGTGCGTAGGATTTTTTTGATATATTGTTTTTTTTTGTCAAAATGGCGCATTTCTAAAACAAAAAGTATAAAATGCCATGAGAAAATCGTCAGAAAATTGTTTATAAAAAAGAAACTATGCAATATAATTTTAAAAAATCCTACGTAGTGCCTCAGAAAATGTAACTCTAAATATACAGTTAAAATTTCAAGTGAATCGGTTGAAATTTGTTTGAGTTATGAGTCCGGCCGACTTGAAAAATATAGTTTTGAGATAAACGCGTTTAAAGTTACTAGAAAGTCATGGCACGAATCAAGAGGGATTACGCTAGAATTCGAAAATCGAGTACTTAGAGATTTTTTACACCCATAATCTTTTGGAATATAATTTTATAGGTACTAAGGTATATTTTTAACAAAAAAAAAACATTGATTTTTGGAAAATCCTAGAGTGGCCTAAGGCCACTATATATGTATATACACACAGTGGGTAAAAAAAGTATTTGTACACCGCGTGTTTTTCAAATTATCGTGCGAAAAAAAAAAACTTTAGCATTTTTTTTTCGAAAATTTTTGTTGAACATTTTATTTTTCTTCAAACAAAAAAATATGCTAAAGTTTTTTTTTCGTGGGATAATTTGAAAAACACGCGGTGTACAAATACTTTTTTTTACCTACTGTATATAAACACACACACACACACAATACCGAATGATTGTACCAAACGTTCGATCTTGTATAATTGCAAGCGTGAGTCGGAATAATTACTATGATTGATAATTATTCGCGTAATAATTGGGGTACAAACTAAGAATGACTGGTTACACCAGATATATATGTGTGTGGGTAGGGGGGGGGGGTGTATGTTTATGTATTTATATAAATAAACGCAACGAGAATTTCTCGTGTGTATACATACGTCTATACACAAGAAATTCTCATTGCAAGAACGATAGAACCAAAGGGTCTCTCAAAATGACATGACATTTTTAATTGCGCGCCATTCTTTATTTGTGGCGAACACAGAGTACTACTTTTTGACAACTGGCATCAGGAAGTATTGAGGTTTAGTCATGGAGAATTACACGATCGAGCAACGCATAGAAATTGTAAAAATTTAATGTGAAACAATGCAGTTATTGCAGACGAAGTTTCATGCGGTCGTGTTATCTCGCGCCGCGACGATGTCAATTGGCCACCAACATCGTGTCATTTAACGCCATTGGGCTTCTTTCTTTGGGGTTTTCTGAAAGGAAAAGTGTATGCCTATGATTCACAGACCATTCCGGAGCTCAAGAAAGCAATTGGACGCACCGTTAATGAAATTAGTCCACAATTATACCAAAATGTTATTGAAAATTTCGTCAAAAGAGTGAACGTTTGCTAAACAGGAACGAGGCGACCATTTATCGGGTATTGTGTTTCACACATATCCTCCGTGTTCGTATGTTATATTAAAATAAAAATATTCGTACTTTTCAAATAAATAATACGTTTAATTAATAAATCAAAATGTCAAGTCATTGTGAGACACCCTCTGAAAGAACCGATATTACGCTCGCACAAAAATCGTGTATGAGAAATCACGTGTTTCTATCTGCCGTAACGCGCCCGCACACACGCTTACCGTTGCCGCGCGTGTTCACCGTTTTATCAGAGACTTTACTCCTTATCGGGAGAACTCCCCGCTGCCCCGCCACCTGTCCACTCGGCACATTTAGTTCTTCAAAACGCGTATATTCTCTCAATATATGTAGTTGTCTGCACGTATAGGTAGTTAGGTGTATCATAAGACGTACAGATAGTGTACTTGTTCTAAGCCTTATATATGTGTGTGTGTGTGTGTGTGTTTCAGGAAAAGACTAACCGGATCTGATAACACTCAACCTTGCCAAACAGGTGAAATCGGATTCGGACATATATTTGCAAAAAGCGGTCCATAAAAAATGTATAAAAAAAAATGTCTTCGTATGTATAGGGTGGCAATTATAAGGTGGCCATGCGTTTTCTAAGGATCTTGCACGGAGATTTTGCGACTGAGAGAAATATAGTTTTTCAAGTGCTCTTCGAAAATAAATATCGCGTAATTTTGTAACGAGTAATATTTAACAAATAAAAAAATGATCGTTCTGGAAAAAAAATCAAAATTCCATTTTCAGTGGAGCAAAATGAAGATAATAAAATTCCCAATACGAAGCACTTCTGAAAAACTATTTTCGGGCATCCCGTAATCGAGAAAAGAATTGTCAAAGATGGATTTTAAAGTGGATAAATCGAACTTAATTCCATTGAAAAAAAAACTTTTTTTTAGGATTGTTTCGTATTTGGAATTTAACGACCTTCATTCTGCTGAACTCAAAGTAGATTTAAAAATTTTTTTTTGCAGAATGCTCATTTTATTCACATCGCATCGGGTCATACTATACGGCGATTTAAAGGTGACATTACGCTTCAAAAAAAGTTTTTTGACAGTTTTGTTTTTGGTGAAGCCAGTTGTGTTACAGCGTTCCAAAATAGAGGTAAAAAAAGAGAAAATTCGATACATTCTTCAGTACCACTACGACCAAGGTGAAAAGGCAGAGCAGGCGAGCAAAAAAATTTGTGCTGTTTATGGACCCAATACAGTATCGAATGCAACAGCAAAGCGGTGGTTCCAACGATTCCGTTCTGATAATATGGACGTCTAAGATGAGGCACGCTCTGGTAGGCCAATCGTCGAAAATGTCGAAAAAATCATGGAAATCGTCCAGTCGGACCGGCATGTGAGCACTTATTCCATTGCCCAGGAACTGAAGATTAGCCAGAAAACCGTTTGGAACCATTTGCATAAGACTGGTCTCAAGAAGAAGCTCGATGTATGGGTGCCACACGAATTGACGCAAAAGAACCTTTTGGACCGAATTGATGCCTGCGATTCTTTGCTGAAACGTAACGAAATCGACCCATTTTTGAAGCGGATAGTGACTGGCGATGAAAAATGGGTCACCTACGAGAACAACAGCCGAAAAAGATCGTGGTCCAATCGCGGTGAGCCGGCCCAAACGATCGCCAAGCCCGGGTAACGGCCAAGAAGGTTTTGCTGTGTGTTTGGTGGGATTGGAAGGGAATCATCCACTATGAGCTGCTCCCATCGGGCCAAACACTCAATTCGGACCTCTACTGTCAACAACCGACCAGATTGAAGCAAGCGATCGACCAGAAGCGGCCAGAATTGGCCAATAGGAAGGGCCAATTCTGGCTGCTTGATGGAACACATGTTGTGTTTCATCAAGACAACGCCCGGCCGCACACATCTTTAACGACGCGCCAGAAGCTCCATGAGCTTCGATGGGAGGTTCTATCGCAACCGCCGTATAGTCCAGACCTGGCACCAAGCGATTATCACCTTTTCAAGCATTTGCAAAATTTTCTTGATGGTACAAAACTGGCCTCAAGAGAGGCTTGTGAAAATGAGCTGGTCAAGTTTTTTACCAATAGGGACGAGGACTTCTTCAATCGCGGAATTATGAAATTGCCTTCAAAATGGACAAAAATTATCGAACAAAACGGCGCATATTTGATCTAAATCGGATAATCCTAACTATGTTAAATTCATCGTCGAAATAAAGCGAAAAAACGCTCAGAACTTTTTACTTCATCTAATATATATATATATATATATATGCAAGTATTCAAAATTTCATTAGCTCGTTCATGCGTTAGTCGCACGAAAAAGGCTCGTTCTTTTTTTTCTGTCGAAATCGATTTCTTGAAATACGATCGAAATCCCTTCATTTTGAAACGCAAATCTCGATCTCGATCTCGCTCCCCAAGCGATTTAGTTTCCGTCTTCACATTACGGAAATTCATTGGAAAATATTTCGCTACCTACGTCGCAGAATCGCAAAACGGATTTTCTTCAACAACCGACCGTGCAATGATAATTGATAATTGTCTTTTTGGTAAGAATATTTTTCCAATGATTTTTCATGTTCTTCGGTTTATATGCTCGATCAAGCGTGTGCGGATGAAAATACGTTCGGAAGCGTTTAATCGTTTTCACGATTTTCGGAAATTGACTTTAAAGTTACATCTTTTTTACGAACAATCTCCTTAGTCATGCCTCATGCCCAAGCCTAAAGAACGGACGACACGATGCAATCGACAATAGCAACGAGCCAATTGATGTATTCACAGCGAGCTAGGGTTGCCGGAAGATTCGCGTGAATTATTTGCATCATACATATATAAATTTATTTGTACGTTATTAATTTTTTTTTTTTACGTACACAGTACTCAAACTCGAAAAAAAAATCAAAGAAATCCATTATTTGCAACACGATGCTCACTATCCACTTTGCCAGACAATTGCAAATCATAAAATATGAATTCCCATCATTGGGCACTTCGGAATCGACATTTTACGAATTTATACAAAATATTTTGCATGACTTCGTACTCAACCTCAAAGTGACCTTGAAGTTTGCATCGTTGGAATGCAACGATCTTTTTTCTTCAATTTGAATGTCTTTTTTATATTATTATTTGAAGCTTTTTTACGAACTAGGGTTAGACATTTCTAACAAGAATGCCTGAAAACGTTTGAATGACTTTCACAGTCAAAATGGCCCCCAAAAAAAAAACAAATCGAATTAAAAAAAAATAATTTTCGTTGCATTTCAACGATGCAAATTTCAACGTCATACCTTAAACAACAACAAACAAATCCATTATTTGCAGACGATGCTCACTATTCACTTTGCCACACAATTGAGAATCATAAAATATGAAATCCCATCATTGGGTGCTTCGAAATCGACATTTTATGAATTTATACAAAGTATTTTGCGCGACTTAAGTACTCAACCCCAAATAACACCGAACAAAAATTGATTATGCGCACACCATGCTCCTTATCCACCTTGCCATACACCTGTGATTCGTAAAATACAAAGTCTTCATCATTGGACTCTTCAGAATCGATATTTTATGAATAAAAAAAAATATATTTTGAATTATTTGGATCAATGCGTTCTCGCGCTCGTAAAACGTAAAATTCTAGGCGAAAGGCGAGCATTATTGTATTGCCATAATTAACCGTAAATAAATGAAGAATTAATATACAAGAGAGAACAAATGATCTATTGCGCTAATTGGAACGTTCAATATTTATGAGAATGTATGTTTGTGGGGGAGGGGAGGGGGTGTATACAATAATGTACTTTATTATATATCTATATTACGTGAAAGAAATAGAATTTCTACATGGGAATACGGATCTGTCAATATACGGTGGAACAACACACCCGACTAACGATTTGCAAAGCTCTCATTCTAGCCATGTACGTAGAGATCTACATTTTCTAAATGCCTTACAGAGGAACGCGCGCGCGCACGAGGACGCATACATGCACATTTTTCATAGGCGATTAAGCGTAAATTGTATTCGAATCGCCATATTAGGGGCCGCTGACCGTTGAATTCAAGGTTGCGCGAAACGTGATTGAAGAGAAAAAAAAAAGAAAATAGAAAAAAAAGAAACGAGTGCCAATTCGGTCTACGAGTAGAAAAAAACGGGGAGAGAGAAAGAAAGAGAGAGAGAGAGAGAGAGAGAGAGAGAGAGAGAGAACCCGTCGCGGTCAGAAAAGAAGTCGTGTGCGTCGTCGAGATGAGCGATAATACAGTCCCGGCGTCGTAACCTCCCCCCCCCCCAGCCCTTTACACCATGCTCCGCGATTTCAACCTCCCGTTTTAGTTCACCGTTTATCCGCAATTTTTTTTTTCACAGCGGAAAAAAAAAGAATTCCCGTCAACAAAGAAGCTTTTTTTTCGTCGTCGTCGTCGTCGTCTTTGTTAGCGCAAAGTAGGGAAAAATGGTTTCCGTGTAGGCGACAACGTACAATAATGGACTCACCGCGCGGGAGGTGTCACCATGTGCGGGGAACCATTTCACCGTAGCAGCAGCAGCAGCAACGGTGGTGGCGGCGAAAAAAAAAAACGGCCTCAGGAGAGTGTCGTTTTTGTTTTCGTGTCTCGGGAGTTCACGCGAAATTGTAATCGGCGACACGAGATTTTGTTAGTCGCGGTAGCGCGCGCGCGCGCGTCCGCAGCCAATCTTTCGAGACGAGCTTCGAAACGGAAACGAGATGTGCACGGGAGAACGATCGTCGCAGGTGAACACTCGCGAGTACGATTTAGCGGGCTGTCAAGTTTGGCCGGGGAGCGAGAGTAATAGAGGGGGGAGGAGAATAGAGAGAGAGGGTGGCTCTTTTTCTGTCTTACTCTATCGCTCTCGCTCTCTTTCTCTCTCTCTCTCTCTCTCTCTCTCTCTCTGTCGTGACAGACGCTTGTTTTTATCGTTTGTCACGAATTATTGCAACGCTCTCACTTCTTTATCAGCCTGTACGACGCGACGCATCAAATTCGATTTCAAGCCCGCGCGACAATCCCGTTAATCTTTTTCTCACCAAATTACTCCCGATTTATGACTGTTTCCTTCCTTTTTGATTGTCGGGGCGAGTCGGAGAAAAACACGCGCACACCTCGAACCGGCTGGGGAGCTGCCGCCCGTGTCAACAACCTATGAAAAAAAAATGCATTTACGGCGAGAGAAAGAGAGAGAGAGAGAGAGAGAGAGAGAGAGAGAGAGAGAGAGAGAAATAGTTGACACTGGAGGACGAAAGATGGCGCACTTACCATAGGGAATTTTTATCCTCGTCGCTGCCACGCTGGCTACAATGATTCAAGGCTCATCCGCATGGGACATTAGTTCCTAGTTTGCTGCGCTGCAACCTTTGTCACAGGATTTTGTTTTAGAAATTGTTCATTGCTGAATGCAAATTCAATAAAATAGAGAACAAAAGACGTTTTTTCGCCTGGCTGCGTAATTGTTTCTTTCAGCTGAGATTTGGGCCGTCGAACACATGTGTTCCGAGTGTCTTAGTTTTGAAATTCCCGCGCTTTGAGAATAGCCTACTTTGGATAATTGGGTAATTAAGGTAGTATGTGCACGAACCTCCTTATTAGGAAAAAAATTGATTTTTTTGTATGCTGTAGTATAGACATACAGAATGACATCCGCGAAAACTCAGCATGCCTTACCGGCTAGATACAATAGTAATTAATTCACGAAATCAATGCATTTAACCCATACCACATAGGGAATCCGTGCGGATCGAGCTTTGAGACGAAAATAATAGTAGTTCGCGAATAGATATGAGCTATGCGAAAAGCGATAAATAACAAGAAAACTGTCGCGGTTACGTATGTCGCATACAAAATATAGGTTACGGGATATTTCGAGCAGATATTATCGATTGAATCGACTAATTTTTTGCGTTCGCTAGCCGTGTCTGTCATGGCGGGAGAGATGGCGTAGATTTGGCAAAACCGCATGCCGTCAGCTGTGTTCGTATCCGGGAGGCCGAATCGAGCCGGTCAATTTGAATGCAACGACAAAAGTTGTAGATTCTTTACGCGAGAAATTTCCTCATTAATGATGAATAATTATGGATTGAATATTATATAATGAAGTTTTTATCATTCTTTTTTATCTTCGTGGGCGTTTTTTGTACTCCATATTGTATGTAAGACCGAAGTTACATACGCACATTGCACACACACTACACACATGCTTACACACACGGACGGCATAAACAAACTTTTGACATTGATCGGAAGCGGCTGAGGACAGCGTTGCCACGAATATTGCCAGAATTATGAAATAGCGGACGGTGAGACAACTCAAGTCAAATCTGATTGCTGTTTTAATACTTTACTTTTCATAATATAATGCACACAGTTATCACATACACTTCTCAAATAATTATTTTCCGTATCATATTTATTATTGTACCTAAATGTATTATATTTTGCATTTTTCAGATTCGAAAATTGATAGATATTCTGTTGACTAGTCAATCCGCTAGTACTACCTTAAATTATTTTTTTTTTCATTGTAAAGATCATGCGCGGTTTTTAAAGCAAAGTATTTTTCTTTTTTTTTTTTCAACAATTAACAATGATATAGCACTTTGAAATTGTTCTGTTCGGCTCGGCAAAAACGCGCCGAGAGCATTCGAAGTTACCCGAGCGCTCTGTGACGTCACCGTTCAAAAGCCGGTATACGAACTACTCGTGTAGTACGAGTATTCTGTCAACGGTGGCAACGACAAAATCGTATAAGCCTTGTTTCATTCCTCTTTGTATAAATGTGACGAAAAGTGCCCCTAGTACGTATTTCTGAATGTGCCACAAGACATAAAACGTCGAAATCTGTGGTTCGATGCAGCACGACGTGTCAACCCGAAATCATCGTCCACTTATTTTTTATGTGAAGACCACTTTGATGTCAGTGTAAACGTGTTATAACATAAACTGTATTGAAATATTTTTTTTCATACGTCTTTCTCAAAATGCTTATGATACGTAGCGACAATAACTGACACAATTTATCAAGCCTCTTCTAACCTAAAAAAATTTCAGTTATCCACGGTCGGTAAATTACTCGAATTTGATTTCACAAATCCACTTTCACACATCGTTGCACGAAAATTAAACTAATTTTCGACTTTTTCAGAATGCTCGAGTTGTTTTCAGATGTAAAATGACACCAAATTTCACATTTGTGTACATTTGCGTGTGAGCCGTATCCATAGCTTATTCGGTCGCGTCGAACGATGACGTCACAAGCGCCAGCGCCGATAGCGTGGCATTTAGCGCCAACATCTACAATTTAAATTATCATGACATAAAAACAATTAATAATTATCTCTAGAATTTTTTCGAAGAAAAATCCTTTTGACATTCTGTTTAATTATCACAAAAGATCAATTCTAAATTTAAAAATCGAACATTTTTTTTTAACAACTCAATTATTGTTAGTTCGTCAATGGGGGATCGATAAAGGACTCAGGGGAAAGGGGTGTTTTCAAATGGAGGTTAACCTCGATTATTCGGGGGTTTTGAATCGATTGTTTTAATTTTTGTACGAGAGCTCGGTGGATTTTTTAACTGTATAATGTCCCGATTCGAAACGATAACAGAAATAAACTTTTAAAATTAATTTGTAGATAAAAATTTTAAGTATTAGTTGTTAATTCACAAAAATTAATCAGAATTTGTGAAATTTTAATTTTGTATATTTATACACAAAGTTCCGATTCAAAAACATAACGGTAATAAACTTCTAAAAAAAAATTAATACAATAAAATTAAAAGTATTAGTTATTAATTTATAAAATTTTGATTTTTAGATTTTACACACAAAGATCCGATTAAAAATGTTTTTAAATCGCAATGAAAAGAAACTTTTTAAATTTAATTTATAAAGTTCAATTTAAATGATTTTATTATTTATTATTATATTTTATTATTTTACATTTATAAAAATTCATAAAATTTTAATGTTTTATTTTTATCAACAAAGTTCCGATTCGAGAACATTAAATTTCTCTTTTTTATTCATTTATTAAAATTAATTAAAAATTTTAATTTTCATAAACAAAGTTCCGATTTGAAAACGTTTATTAATAATTGAGAATCAACTATTATATAAATCTATGTATATAACCGGTTACGTCCATTTTCTTTAATCGCATACACACACCCCTACGACATATATACGAAAATATTATACAATATCGATCACGTAACACAGTCGACCGAACAACGGTGAAAATCTTACCGAGCGAGTAAAACGAAAAAAATTCCCTAGACTACTCCCCTCCCCTCTGTCGTCCAATCTGACAATCGGCTTCACGACGCGATGTGATTCAATGAAAATTCATCTTCTCGGCTTCCGTGTTACACGCGCAGTTCACACAGTCCGTCGCTTCCGGTGCGGAGTATAGTGAAAGAAAAGGAAGGAAAAAGCAAAAAAAAAAAAGAGCGCACTGACCTCGGAGACTTTTGTCATCGTCGATCTGCGTATTGCCGAGCGAACGCGTATAATTTTCGTGAAAAGAAAGAAAAATAATTCACCCCGCGAGCTCTTTTTTCGCGGCTTCGATATATCGTGCGAGCCGATCGAGACAATTTTTCGTACGAGTATGTATATATGTATATGTAACACACGGCGCGTGTGATCTCCCGTTGAACGAGCCGTGCGGAAAACAGAGCGTCCTCCGCGCGTCTCCGCGAAGAATCTTGATCAATCGCGATCCAGTTTCGATCCATCGGAAGGGAACAATTGCAATACGTAACTAGTTGTAAAGTAAAGAGAAAGCCGTTTCCGGAAGTTCTCGGGATCTCTGCGTTTGTGAGGTGTCAAAAGTGTGTTTTGAGTGAAGAGAAACAAAAAAAAGATATATATATTTATATATACAGATATACGTATAGAGAGAGAGCGAGAGAGAGAGAGAGAGGGGACAGATATATATGTATATCTACAAGTGTACACGTAAGTGCTGTGCAAGCCGCGTCAGAGGCTTGTAGTACCATCCAAGGACTTATGTTTGCAGAGTATAATGAAAAAAAAAAAAAAAAGATCGCCGAACACGAACTTGTATCTCTTTAACGACGCGACGAATTTTCAAGAGGCCGCGATGGTTTCGAGAATATTTCTTATATGGTTTAGTGACGCCCACAGGACACACGTTAAAAAGAGAGAGAGAGAGAGAGAAAAATGAAAATAATATAAAAAAATTTATTTGCCGAGTTTACACGTTAAAAAAAAAGAAAATAACACAAGGAAGTTCCTTCACTGAATAAAATGACGAAAATCCCTCTTCTCGTCGCGACGAAGGATCCCTCGTTTTGCAGGATCCTCTCGACGATAAACGGGCTCCAAAGATCGCAGTTCAGACGAAAATTATTCGGTTCGGCCGTTTCGTTTTTAAAGAGAGAAAAATAAAAAAGAGAAACGCGGTTAATAAGCAGGACTCGAAAAAATTGTGATTTTGTATTTCTAGTCGAAACTTTTGCACCAGAGAGAGAGAGAGAGAGAGAACGATGTTCTACCATGTACCGAGCCGGAGTGTCAAAGTGCCTTTTCAGAGTTCCCTCTCGGTCGGTATTTCGTCCGCCGATTATCCAGAGTATCAAAAGAAAAAGAAATAACCAAGAAAATTCGTTTAGACAATTTGTGCTCGTTCGCTCGTAAGAAAAGAAAAAGAAAAAAAAATGGAGCAAAAAAAAGTAATCCGCGTCGACTGAAATTTTGTTTCTACCGCGAGCTCACCCAAGTTTCTGTATTTCTGACTCGGAGCGCCCCGTTCGCTCCTTCTTTCCGTAAGAAGTTTACCCAAAGGGAAAGAAGTCGAGAGATCGGCGCGCGTCCGCTTGCCCTCGAGACCCAGCTCTCGGCGATACTTTAAATGCAGACGCTAGTGCGGCATATTTTTGTGAATTGTATGGAACTATTCGAACTCCTCGAGAAGTATGAATTCTCAATTACTTTTATCGCATAAATAATAACATTTGTTTCTTCTTTATTTTATTTTTTTTTTGGTCTTCGGCGTTGTTTTTATTGTGAAAGTTGGACGGGTTTGCCGATGTATACGGTGGCTGGATATATATATCGTCATGAGACAAAAATATCACCCGACAAAATCTCACAGTCCATGTTCGGTCGATAACTCGACAGAGAGGAGGAAAAATTTTATGTTAACAGGGCTCGTGCAAGTACGAGGATGATGAAACTCTTAACACAAGGTTGGAGCGGTTCAGTCTACATAAATTTTCCCTATCCATCGATATTTTCTCAGTTCCAAAGTATACTCTTCTGAGTTTTTGAATAGACGCAGTCCTCGAGTTGCGTCGTTTCGAGTTAAGTCGTGTAACATTATGACACCATTCCTCAATGAAGCATCTATTATTTTCAAGTTACGTCACAGCCAGGCTAAAATCCTTTGCAAGTTTGCAAAAAGCGATGAATATTTTTGAGGAAAATGATCCAAATTTTGGAAAAAGTTGTCAATTTTCATAACAAAATTATTGCTGCCTATCAGTATTATCGAGATATGTATGAAAACAAGAAAAAAGAAGCGAAACAAACACGAATTGATACATCTTTAAAATCAAACGTTTAGATTTTTTATACAGTTCCCCTCTGCACATTGATACCCGTTTACAGGTTTTCTTCTTTTTTTTAAAAACATTTGTCTGATGTCCTTTTTCTACTTTATGCTTCCGTTCTTACCATGCATTCGAAGAGTCTCACATACTTGCACAATTCTTTGATCAGTTTCTCATGCATTCTTTTATTCATTTTCTCTTTTAAGGTATTACTGGATAGGCCATTGGGCAAAAAGTCAGTCCAAAATTGGCGAATCGTGGATTTACAAGTCTAGATCATGTCGTACACGTTTAGCCTTACAAATAGCTAATTCAATAATAAATAAACACTTGGAAATGTCAATTTTCTGCTTTTAATAATAATTGAAGTCAAATTCGACGATATTGGTGTGTGCTTGGCTGAGGATATTGAGTTTTCCAATGATTGCTATTAATTCATCGTTAAAAAAGGCAATACTCCTCATTACTTTAATAAATTTCTCGACAATTAGTCGATTTATTTTAAACTTAGCATAATCAATCGCTTGCTCCTAAATCTTGATGATAAAATGTTTTCAGAATTTACAGCGATTTAGTTCCATTCGTTTTGCAATTACGTCTGCAGAAGCTGTTTTTTCATAAGCCACGGTGTTAAATTTATATGTTTGTCACTACTAAATTTTTTAGTGAAAAATTCTAAAATAATTCATGTATTATTATTCTATCAAGAACTATCATTCCTCAAATTTTCAAGTTTTGACGATTTTTTGATATCCATCCAGTAATACCTTAATGCCTCCCCCTTGTAGCCTCTTTGCCACTTTTCTAAACCACCTACCACTTATTCATTTTTTTATTTTATTTTCCCGCATTCAAATATGTGTTCCAAACTTTCTTCTGCCTTTATACAACACTGGAATAAAGTATCTGCGTATCCCTTTTTACCTTCTTTTCGTATATTTCCGCATTTTAACCTGGCCCGTATTTCTTTAATTCTTCTCCTCCATACCCTTATCTTCCCAGTATTCTTGCAATTTCTATAAGTTGTTTTCAATTTTTGTACTCGCTCCAATATGTCAATCAATTTCGTCATCATATTTTAGTGTTTATATTTCATTGGTGTGATTTTCTGTCGTGGTGATATTTTGACTGTGACATTATGTCGGATCACCATGTACAACTATATATATCGACAGACCTTGCCCTCCATAGGCAGTGCATTTTTTCTTCCCGACTGCCGAATCTCTTTGCAAATCCCTGGATTTATTTGCACCGTTATGACTTTTTTCCTTACGAAACTTTCCTTACAATAAAGCCGGAGCGCTCGAAAAATTCCCCACCGATTTTTTTGGAGCTTTTATTTTCCAGAAGTAGCGTCGGTGCGGGAAGATCCAAAAAAAAAAAAAGCAAAAAAGTAGAGATACGCCTCGCGTAAAATAAAAATTAAAAAACGCGTGAAAAAAAATTTGAAAGCCCTAAACGTTGTGACGATACATCGTTTGGGTTCGTCGTCGCTGACGGAGAGAGCGAAAGAAAAAAAGTATCGGCGGTCGCCCGCACGTTCCTCGGTGATCGACGTGGCAGCAAAAAAAAAAAAACAAAAAAAGAAAAACAACGTGTACGTCCACGCAATTTTCGAAGGTCTCGCTAAGTTTGTTCTCGTGTGTTTGCGTTTCAGGGTGATAATAGCGACAGATATTCAGCCTGGATGAGAGAAGCTTAGCAAAGAAAAGCGCGAAAAAAAACGCATATATATGGATGTAAAATTTGTATGAGCGACAGTGACGCGGGAAGGATTAAGCCGGAAAAGAGTTCAGCACCAGGGAAGGAAAGGCCGCTGCGCAAATGGACAACAGCATGGACGCGGACAACTTGAATCTCAGCTGTGGCGAGAACGACATGGGCGACGAGTTGAAGATCGGCGCCGACGAGACTTACGACACTCGCAGCGAAGTTTCGTCCAGCGGTTCGGACTCGGACTCGACTCAACCAAGCATAAGCTCCGTCTCGACCAAATCGTCGAGAGGCGACAACAAACGCAATCGACGAAGTCGCGGCAAACGCGCCAGATCCAAGGACTCCGACAAGTCCTCGAGTCCGGAAACGAAACGCGCGAGGTCCAAGGATAGCAAGGGAATAGCTAAAAACTATGATTACACGACGAAACTCAATTACTTGTTTAGAGACGCAAGGTTCGATATTTGATACTTATTGTTGATAAAAAAAAAAAACGAATCGTAAATGCAATTATTACTGTACGAAGGACATTCCATATGAAGTGGAGCATTTTTTGTTCATACGCGGCAGAAGAGCAAGAAACGGATTTGTTCCCGATTTCGTCTTTAAATTAGTTTGTTGCGTTTTTATCGCGAATTACGGTGTATGTGAGAATGTGGGGAAAATTTGATACGAGCACATTTTTTTAGATTCGCTGTTTCTTTTATTACGTTAATAATATTTTCGTAACGTTAATCATTACGTGAATAATACCTTCATGAAGTAAATAATACTTTTATTGCACAAATAATACTTTTATAACGTAAATAATACTTTTATTGCGTAGATAATACCGTGCATTCACTATTTTTCTAAACTCGGCTCATTGTTTATCATTATTTTTATTATGTGAATTAGCTGCACAACGAAAATTTGATAAAAATCGATCGTATAAAAGACTTCAGGGGTGTCAAGGACTTTTATTACACTAACAATACTTTTATTACATGAATAATACTTTTGCAACGTAAATAATGCTTCAACCACATAAACAATATCGTTGATTTTTTATTTTTC
The DNA here is from genome assembly GCA_963932345.1 of Ophion ventricosus. NCBI lineage: Eukaryota > Metazoa > Arthropoda > Insecta > Hymenoptera > Ichneumonidae > Ophion > Ophion ventricosus. Next base: position 8,868,473 of record OZ010714.1, on the reverse strand, counting down.
TAAATTTGGCTCTTGCTTGATGATCGTTATTTTTATTGTAAAAATTAGCTGCACGACGAAAAATCTGATAACAATCGATCGTATAAAAGACTTCAAGGACGTCGATTCTGAATATGACAATTTCAAAAAATAGTCGATCAATTTGTGTTTGGGCTTAAGATATTCGTTTGACAAATAGTCGGAAAAATGTTACTTTGGTCATTAAAAATTCATGTTTGTTAACTTTTCCGAATAGGTACGAGTGTACTCTTTTCGTATTTTCTTTTTAACAATTTTTAAAGTTGCGTAAGAAATTGTACATTTTATATGTTCCTGTCGAAAAATTGTGCAGTACACGTGGGGAGTCTCTGCGTCGTTGGATCAATTTTTTAATGATTGGACAAAGCTGACAAAATTTCGTCTATACTAAAAAAAATGGATCTACTCATTTCGTGTAAAGAAAAATATCGAGTTAAAAAAAGATCTGTTCGGTTTTACGAAGTCTTTTTTAACAACCCGTTTATAACTTTTTGATATTGTTACTATCCAAAATTGACGTGTTGGGCGCGTTCTGTACGATTGATTTTCTCTAGACTTTTATCGCAAAGCGAACTACTTGATATTCATGCTCCGTCTCATTATATTTTTCTACAATTTACGTACAAGCTCGTTGGCGAAACAATTGCATTAAAAAGTAAATTGCGTTCGACTCCCACGGGGACACTTGGTGTGGAATATTCTGAAAAATTGCTCTAGTCATACGTTGTCTTTTCGTGTCCAAAAATGTTTATTTCGTTCAGCCTTGAAAAACAAATCCACCTCTGCGGGAAAGCTTCTCGTTTAGGTAAATCGCGCTAAAGATTCGAAGTTCTAAGCACATTGAGTTCAAAAGAACAAAAAAAAAACAGAAAATACGAAGCGTCATGCGTAGCTCGATCGGAAAAGTCTTTTTTTTTTCACCATGCAAAGAAAGTTCGCAAAAAAAGCAAAGCACATTTCGTATGAATCAGCCGTCCCCTAGATCGCTCGTTTCAAAGTCTTTGTCGGCAGATTTTTCATCATCAAGTCGAACAACGCCGAGAACGTGACGCTCTCCAAGGCCAAGGGTGTCTGGAGTACATTGCCGCAGAACGAAGCAAATCTCAATCAAGCGTATCGGGAATCCAGAAACGTGTTGCTCATTTTTTCCGTCAAGGAGTCCGGAAAGTTTGCTGGCTTCGCAAGACTCAGCACGGAATCGAGGAGAGACGTTACTCCGATATCGTGGGTAGGTTTTAATCAGCTTGGAAAAAAGTTTAAGTGCTTACGCCTAGCTCGTGGTTGGCAAAAAGATGAATTTTCTGTGACTTTGTTCTGGGATAATGTATGTGGATTTTCAATTTTTTTTTTTAAATTATGGGGTAAAATTTTAAAAATTATGGGATAATGTATGTGGATTTTCAATTTTTTTTAAACATTAAAGACTATGGTTTTCGAGTGCCTTTTCCAATTTTCGTATTGAAAAATATTTTTAAATGTGGTAGATACAATGGTTTGTGCAGACCACTATTTGTAAAACGTTCGTCGCCGTGATCACTGCACCTTATAAATAAATCATCCGAAGTAAAAAAATCAAACGCATTCAGTTTTTGCATGAAATTATTTAGTGCTTGGACGAAGGATTTAATAAATTAACGATTTTTGAAAAAAAAAATGGTCACCATCCAAATTGAAAGTATCGATGATCGGTGAACAAAACATTGATAAAAAAAACTATGTATCGAAAAAAAATTGCTTCGCTCAAGCACTGCTTTTGATATGTAAAAGAAGCTCGTCAAATTTGAAGTTGATTAGTATAGTAGTTTTTGAGATATGATTATCGATTTTGAAATAGTGATTTCGAGAAAAACGTGTTTAAAGATTTAGTCGGGTTCACACAGTTCGCGAAACCTACCTATAAACGTCCATAACTCCCTTAATTTTCCACGCATCGGCTTGAAATTTTCGGCGAATATTTTTGAAATGTTATATTTTTAGAATCCGGCGAAAAAATAAATTTGTAAAATTCGACTTTTTTTTAAATTCCAACTAGGTGTAAGCCCTTAAGGGGAGAAACCCCTTTAGACGCCCGAAAATGAGCCATTTTTTGTTAATTTTTTTGAGAGCGATGAAATAATCGCTTCATTTTTTAATTTTAATGCGATTTTATTATAGGTTTTAAGAGCTCAAGAACATTTTTTTACAAAAGAAAATAGCGACATTATAGCCTTTCCCCCCAGGCGTCTTTCCTGTGCCATAAAAAAATGCTCAATTTTTCACATTTTTATTGTTAATAAACCTATAAAATTATCAAAAAAATATAAAATTGAAAATTACCCAGGCTTTTTAACCAAAAGTTCAAATTTTCGACCATTTTTTCGACAGTTTTTACCCCAAACAAAATTATTTATCTACGCGATATCCTTCAAACTTCAAGGTTTATCCTTCCGGTAATATCATAGACAGAAACCTCTCAGCGAGATCGATCAATAACTTTTTGAGCTACAGTGTGAGCAGTTTTAAAAAATGTAGTTTCGAGATAATCGCGTTTAAAGTTTCAATACGATAAAACTGTAAATTTTACTGACTTACCAATCAATCAGCAATTCCAGGCCCATACACTAACTCTTCAACTTCCTCAAAAAGCTGATTTTCTTCCATTTGCTGCTCTTATCGGGCTGTACGAGCTGCTTTTGTCGAGGAAAAGCTCATCCGGTTCTGCCTCTCTATCCGTGCCTCGTCGGAGTTTTCGGCGAAAACTCTGGCGTACGTCCCAACAATTATGTCCAACGCATTCATAATTCTTAGAATGGAGGAATAGCCTTCATTAAACACCCCAGCAGCAATATAGGCTGCGATTTCAACGATTTTGAGTCCAGAATGGAGGTGTTTTGGAGCTAATCGCCAAACTGTTGCGTTGAAACTCTCGTTCGCGTTTTGGGTATGGCCACCCAAGCATCTTTCGAGTACATCTTCCCTCGACAAATCTTTGTAAATTGGTAAGAGATGCTCCTTCATCTCTTCACCAAGTAACAAAGTTACCTGGCTTGCTAGTTGGCGGTATGCGGTCTCGGCGCTCTCCACTATATGAGTATATAACTCCGTAAATATTTCATACTTACGGAGTTTTATACTCATATAGTGGAGATATAACTCCGTAAATATTTCATATTTTGATTTTTCCTTTTAACAGTATCTTCTTAATAATTCTATATCTTTTAAATTAAGGCATCAGGGACAATTTTATTATTTTAATCATTAATTCATTTCAGAGTACGCAGCAATTGACTTCAACAAAAGTGCACACAATTATCTGCACTTAAAGCTAGAAAATGTTATCGCTAACTTGTTCCTCTTCGGTCGTTGCCCGAACTGTAATGAAAACTATCTATTTGCATTATTTCAACTTGTCGTTGAGCCGCAATGCGAATTGAACTATTTCGTTTCGATCGGACTCGTGCCACTTGCTTTTTTCCAAAATAAAATCAGTCTCCTTCGATTATCGTCGTCCGTTCCGCAGGTATTGCCACCCGGATTGTCGGCCAAGGCGCTCGGCGGTGTCTTCAAAGTCGATTGGGTATGTCGAAAAGAATTGCCGTTCACCTCGACCTTGCAACTTTACAATCCTTGGAACGACGGTAAACAAGTGAAGATCGGACGGGACGGACAGGAAATCGAGCCGAAAGTTGCCGAGGAACTTTGCAGGCTCTTCCCCGAGGACGACGGTAAAGAGCTCAATGAAAATTCGAATAGTTACATTTTTTTCGAGTAAAAATGCGAGTCCGAGATCCGTACAATGATTTTATTATTTGGAGGAAAAAAAAAGGTTTTTCTTTTGCGTCGGAGATCGCGTCTCAGGAGGTCGATGAACTTTTTGATATCAGGGATAGAAATGACACCGATCCTGAGAAAGTCCAAGGAGGCTGCGAAAAACGTGACAAAGGGATCACGAAGATCGCGCAGCAACAGACCGTCCATTGGTGCATCGAGGTTCCTGCGTACGCGAGGCAGTGGTCGAGGAGGTCGACGATTGTTTCTGACGTCGAGATCACGCCTAGCGTCGCTCGCTCGTGGAGGACATTTGCCCGCGATCGATCCACGAGGACCGCGCGATCATCATCGTTATCAAAGCTGGTTCAGCCGGGGAGACTCACCGTACTCCAAGTACGGGTAATGATTCGTCCATTTTTTGTTTGTTTTTTTTTTCATTACATTTTTGCAACTATCCGGGAGATGAAGAAATTCCGCCGGAAAGTAAATGCGCATAAATATTGTAAAAATAATTTCCAACAAGAAAAACTTCTAAACAATATCTTGTTGAAAAACGTACGTGCAGACTAACACCCTCATTTATGAGCAACGAATTTATTATAAATCAAAAACACCAAAGCGGACAAAAAAAACCATGTACACTTTAATCTTGCGCAAAAAAAGCGTTTTTTTACCGACTTTTTTCGACGTAAGTTATTCTTACGAAAGTTATTGTGTCTAAGTTGTTTCTCGACAGGTTCTCCATTAATTTCCCGGAAAACTCTTGATTTATTCTAAAAATCGTTTAGCCGGCGTATTTTAGAGCTTCCGACCGAAACTCCGTGATATTTGTAATAATCGGCAAATTTTTCATCGAATAGATCCGCATAATGATTTGAAAAACGAAAATTCGACCCTTTTGGCTACTTTTTCAAAATAGCCAAAATCATAAAATTTCAAACAGCCGTAGGGGTGGTCCCATTCGAGGCAGGGACATTTGGTAGAGCGTTTCTGAAAAGGATTTTGATAGACTTAGAGAATGCCGCTGGAATCATCTCGATATTTCAATTAGTTTTTATGAAAAGTGCATTTGAAAAATGGCGGAAAAAGCGACTAAGGAGTATTATGGAAAAATTCGGACTTTAAAATTCTGTCAAAAATCGGAAAATAATCGGTGCTCGATGACTAAATCGGTATTTAAAAAAGTATACAATTGCGAAAAGAATGAGCGCAGAGCGAATTTTCAAATCAAAACGGAGAAGAAATATGCGGCGATTCAGTGAACAAACTTTTTTTTTGGCCGACGTGGGGAAACAATTTGGATTTAAAAATATTTGTTTATAAGTCCCTATCGAAGTATTCTTATCCCCTAAACACGAATTCACCATCAGTTTTCCCCAAAACCTTCAATTTCTTTTTTTTTTAATAATCGAAAGTGTGTGAAAGCACGTTTTCTCGCATTTAGCCGACGTGATTTTGAGCTTTCGACAAAACCTCGATGATATTTGTATTCAGCTGAAACTATCTCATCGAATATATCCTCGAAATGGTAAAAATTCGAGTATTGGCCCGGGCCAAAGCTATCCGACACGAGAGTTCATGGATGCAACCGCGCGTGCGCGCGTCCAGCACTGTCCGTTCATTCATTTACATTTTGCAGAGCCTACGGTGGAGGTTCGAGTCTCGGTGTGGCGGCCGCTGCCGAGGCCTACGTGGCCGATTACATGAGGACAATGCAGCACCAATTGCCACCGTTGCCACCGTACGTGACACAGCATCCTTACGACGCGCTCCCACCGCCACCGCCACCGCCGCGTTACTACGACGGTCTGCCACTGCCACCGGACTACGGCAGTCCGGCCACCTCGTCGATCGACAAGCGAAGCTACGAGCGCAGCGTCGACGAATTTCTCTGGAGAACCGCCAGCCGCCACGGTCGTCACAGCGACCATCGATCGTCGCGCGATCACCATAACAGATATCGCGAGCGCAGATGAAGAATAAACGAAAGAACGTGGCGTAAGAAGAAAATGAAGAAGAAAGCAAAAGCGAAAGAGAGAAAAAACATTCGACGATGTCGCACGAACGTGAAATGAAAAATCTCCGTCGTATCGTCGATTAGATTAATTTATTCGTCCTTGTCGCGCACGCGGCGAGGCTCGCGACACTTTGGCTTAACTGAAAAAATCCGACCCTTCGGGCCAAAAGACTCGCAGTACCGATCGCACACACACACACATACACCAGGCTTCGAACTACGTGAAATCAACTACTCACGAAATTCGAAACGAGCTATCGAGATCGACCTTTTTTTTTTTAAGTGGCGCTATCCGAGTATTTTTTTTTCCCGCCTGGCAAGATCTCTTCTCGACTGTCCCCTTCAGCCCCGCAAGAACTTTTGATCCTTGGTAAAAACACGTATAAACTTGGATTATTTTCCACGAGAGCGATGTTGCAAGACTCGGTGCATAGCCAATACTTTTTTACGTACGTGAACAATCGAAGAACGAATCGAGAGGGAGAGGTTGAAAAATTATACGTAGTTGTCCCGACAGGCAACTACTGCCGCATCTAGAACGAATTATGGTTGAGAGAAGAAGAAAAAAAAACGAAGAAATTGTAAAATTTAAAAAACGAAGAGACGCAATGAATTTGATTCTCGATATACGATTTAGATATTGATCATTGAATCCGGATTTCTATACACATATATCCACTTACATGTGAATCGATATAAATGTTAGTACATATACGACGCGCAATGCGAAGCCCGTCCGTGTGCTACTAACAGAAATAAAATGATGCCCGATCGTAAGTTGTGTGCCCGATTATTTCTCGCTATCTGCGCTGCCCCAGCCCTGGAGCCGATCGAAACTGCGGAAACGAAGCAGCAACACCGGATGTGTCTAATCTCTCTTTGTTTCCCACCGAAGCGAGATTGAAAGGACTCAGCAGTCTCCGCGAGTATGTACACCACGTCGAAACTCGTTAAGCATTGTCTCCTCGTTGCACTATACATAATCCTGTGCTCGTTTCTCTTGCTCGTACGAATTAATTACCAGACAGCCGTGGGAACGATCTTTGTTGGAAAAAATGTGAACCCGAGGCGATTGGATTTCACGAATGGATCCAACTTCGAGAGTTTCTTTCATCTCGAGAGAGAATCTGTCGTGGATTTCAACGATTTGAATGTCGGCAGCGTCGTTGAAACGGAGGTGGTTTTTAGTTTTGTTTTACTCACCGTCAATTTTATGTTTGCCCACGTGTGCAGGGGGGGGGGGATTTTTGTAATCCTAAATGGAGTTTTTTTGTCCTGATGGTTTGGAAGATTTTTCGTTTTTTTACTTTAAAGTTTTTATCAATTTTGAGATCTGGTGATCGTAAATGATGAAAACATTATTTTCGAGGCAAAACTTTGATGGGCAATCGCAACACATTTTCGTTAATTTGATCAATAATTAATGTATTCGTTTGCCAGGTATTGCAACAAAAGCTTCGACGAGTCTCCGAGATCTGTGAGAAATATAATCTGACGGGAACACCAAGGAGAAAGCATTTTTTGTACAGTCCCAAACATGGGGCTCTCTATTGTTGGATACGCAAAATCGCCTCGACGAGTTTTACAAAATTTTTCGATGATTTGAGAGGTCGAAGGGTTGCACGAAATTATTACAAGTGAGAATCTTCGTGAGTTTTTTATTCGAAGATGTATTCAGTACATTAATTTTATGAAGTATTCTTTGTAAAATTAATAAATCAACAGAAATGCAATATATGAAAAGTATTTCGTTACTTCGAACGAATTTCCATTATTTTCAAACTAAGAATATCTGTTTCCCCTTAAAGAAAACGATCCCCCTTCGGCTTGGTCTTGAAATTTGCGTGACTTCACATAGAAGTTGGCAAGCAAATATAATTTGAAAAAGAAAAAGGGGGCTTTTTCGACAAATATAGCTTTTCAGAAGAGCAACGTAAAGAAATTCAACAAAATCATTTTCAAAATTAGGACTTTTTTCAAATGACAGCACGTTAAAAGTTAAACAAACATTGTGCACATTTTTTTGGGTGTCGATAATTTCTGAGTTTATTGCGGTTCGAAGTCATAGAGATCTTGGAGCAGTTGAAAAAGTCATTCAACTGTTAAGACTCAAAAACTTAGCACACGGAAAAATGAAAAAATAGGCGTGCAACTTCTTTGTATACAACAAACATTGAAAGTTTATACTAAAATAAAATAATCAACGTGTGTGAGTAAAATTTTGACGTCAAACGCCCCATATATATTTTTGAATTTGTTCTATCACTTTTGAGGGAGATAAATTTCTTGGCACCGCAAACTATCGAGGAATTGACAAGTATTATCAACAATGAGAGAGTCTTCAAGTTCCTAGTGGTCCGACACCCTTTCCAGAGGCTTGTTTCGTTTTACAGGTAAATGGATTATTACACATAATAATTCCTGCTTCCATAAATAAAAAAAAAGGAAATCATTTTCATACAAAGTAAAGTGGATCGAATGACTTAATTTTTATTCGCGGTACTTGTGACTGACGTAAAATTTCCAGAGACAGGATAGAGGATAACTCGCGTTACACAGCTCAAGGCTGGATCTACGCGCCTCGTATATTCCGGCTCACGAGACCGGAACTATTTCATTCGAATAGAAGCGTTGGCAATGGAATTCAGCGCATTTTCGACGCTTATAAACGGTGAGGAATTCGGCATATTCATAACCAGCTTTTGACCGCGGCTTCGTTTCCGTGGATCTTTAAATTTTTGTTGAAATACTTTTCAATCCCTTAATGTATTTTTTTTTTAAAGGCTGACATACGTCATTCTGAATTTATAACCAATAGTCTGAGGATCAATTTCAATCGTGTTTACTTTTAAAAAAAACTACTGAATTTTCATACAAAATTGTATTAACGATTTTTGATATATATTTGATTATATTTGATATTAATGAAATATGTGATATTATATTAGATTCTATTCAATTTTGATTATATTTTAGTCGTTCAAATTCTATGAGAACTATAATTTCATCATTAGATTTAAAAAAAATATTATAATTAGAAAAATATTAGATGTTAGATTTTATCCAATTTAAATTATATTTGATTAGTTTGTATTCTATAAGAACTTTAATTTCATAATTACATTAGATTTGACACGAATGTTATAATTAGAAAAATATTCGATATGTTTATATTAGATTTATTATTATATTATCTTCTATTTTAATTAGATTTGATTTGTTTGTATCCTATAAGAATTATATAAGACTGATCATTTCTTAATTGAATTAGATTCAAGTCGATTATTAGAATTAGATAAGTGTTATTATACTAGTAAAATAAGATAAGGGTTCTTGAAGACGGATGTTTGCGACAAGCCGAAAGTTACGATAAAAAATTATCATCCCATTGAAGACACGCGCTAAGAAAATCGATCGCTTATTTTACAAGGGTGGATGAAATATAGACGAAACTTTATGTTTAAAAAAATGTCATTTGCCGTAATAAAATAGTCAAGCACATATCATTTTCCAACATAATATCCTGCTTTGAAAATGCATTTTACCCAGCGGATTGGGATGTTTTTTTTTATCCCGGCATCGTAAAATGAAAAGGGTTGTCAGGAACGAATTGCGCTCAAAGGCCTCCAACCCCTCGTCGTTTTGAAATGTATTTTTCCGCTGGGAAAAGTGCTTGGCTACTTTATTACAAGAAATTAAAAAAATGTTAAACATAAAAGTCTCGTTTATATTTATTCGACCCTAATTATATCGAGCAACAAATTATCGCGCACAGGTTGAAACTTGTCCCATCGTTCGAGGAGTTCATCGTGTGGCTGTTGAGCGAAACGTCGGAAAAGGACGACGACCACTGGGCCCAGTATCACAAGCAGTGTTCGGTCTGCAACGTGGGATTCGATTACGTGCTGCGTCTCGACGATTACACGATGAACGAGTTGACCTATGTATTTGAAAAGCTCGGACTCGACCAGGATCGCGTCTACTTGCCCAGGATCCAAGCGAGCCGCGGTGGCAAAAGTGACTTTGCCCGCACTTGTTGTTACTTCAGCACTCTGTCGCGCGATCTCGTGGAACGCCTCTACGAACGGTACAAAGTGGACTTCGAGATGTTTGGCTACGAGCATGCGGATTACGTGAATTGCAGCGCAAGCTGATCTGTTTTATTATACGTTTGGATATCAACGCAAGACGAAGGAAAATGGAGCGTTACAAAATAAAAATTAGGAGGAAAAATGGTGTCTTGTTGCGTTAACGTATTATCTGAATCGTAAGTTGCTAAAATTCTAAGAAAAAAGAAATTTGCAACGCTTCTCAGGACGCAGTCCGGAGGCTGAATAATCATCGACACATTTCAAGGTCGTTGCAATCAGAGCCTCTAAAGTACATAAATACCGATTTTATTACAGTTATCATTGCTTTTGTTCACAATTAACATCCGCATTGGAGATGCAAGGTTACCATGATTTTCATTTTCTTTCGAAAAAAAAACGCTGCTTAGATTGAAAATTGAATTGAAATGAAGTGTTCTCTCGAGTGATGATTTCGCGACTTATTATTACAACTACAGAACGTCGGTCATATCCTCGAGTACATTTTGTTTTTTGACGCGCTTATGTACAAGGAAATATCTTCTTTATCGATGTTATTTTCGTCCCTTTCGGAAGAAGAAAGTGTAAAACGTGTGTGAAAAAAAATATGGGAATTTTGGTCCTTGCGATAAATGTCTCCCGGTATCGCTGCGGAATGACGTGTACTCTCGTTCGCATTCGTACACGTGCGCGCGAGAGGGCGAAAAAAGCCAAAAAAAGAAAAAACTAAGAACACCGACCGAGATCTCTTAAGAACCGTGATTCATCAGTTGGTCGCGGGCTTAACTTTTTTCGTGGGTGATCCGTTGCTGGGCTCTGCGTCGTTGTAAACGATCTGACAGTCATCGTCGACCGAATCCGAGCGTCTTTTCAACAGTGACTGTTTGGCATCCGCGCTTTTCGTGCCACACAAGAATTGCACGTCCGCGTTGTTCTCCACTATGCAAACGTCGTCGTCGTCCTCCTCCTCCGCACCATCTCCCGTGCTCACGCGAGTCTCCGATATTTTTCGTTTCTTCGCCGAGGGATCCTCAACAATCGGGGACTTCGTTCGTCTCTTCTTCGCCACTGGACGAGACACTTTTTCCAGCGCCTGCGGAGAAGTCTCGGGCTCAACGATGATCACGGCATCGTCGTCAACTTCGTTTACCTACCAATTTTTCAAACATTGAGTTTTTTGTTTGAGAATAAAAGAAAATATGTGAAGGGTAAAAAGATTTATTTTTTTTTTTGGCACGCAGCTCGTCACTTTGTTCGAGGACGAGTACTTTGCGAAAATGTTGAAACGGGTCTCGGAGAGAATTGTGTAAAAAAAAATAAAAATGCTTTTGACAGTTTTTTCTGTGCACGGGATGAAAGGAAACTTTCCACTTGATTGATTATTATTTTTATCAATTAAATTTTTGTCTTGCCCATAGAGAAAGCTTCCTTTTCACGATTTTTTTTTCTCGAAATTTCAATAAAAATATCTTCAGTATGGGCCAAAGGATCGAGCGATATTTGAAAAATCATCTCTTTTGTTTTTTAGGACCGTAACTTTATACGATATTGAGCCTGAACCATTTTTTTTCGCAAATTTGGTCGACAAAAAACACTCGACCGTTTTTCAGAATCCTCATCAGGCATCAACAGTCCAAATTTGCAAGATAAGTTTTTGGATGATGAAGAAACTGAAGAAATCAAATAATGAAAAAGAATTTCCGTTGTATTCCAACGATGCAAACTTCAACGCCATAACTTTATCAACTTTCGAAATATCCGGTTGAATGTTTTTTTCGGATTGCATTTTAGGAAAACCAGTGAAAGGGTTTAGATTTTGAGAGTCTAAATTTAGCACCATATGTTTTTCATGATGCTTCAAAGATATCAATGATCAATTTTTGTACGAGAATAAAATATTGTACAGGCTTTCAGTAATCATTATTATTAATACGATTATTGGCAAGGGCGTGCGAAAATTGTTTTATTTTCATAAAAATAAAACAATTTTTGCAATCTACAAGCCAATGAAACGCCGCGTACCTGGCCATTAGAGGTGGATGGTTTCTTCTCGTCGTCCGTCGGTTCTTTTGGTTTGATGTCATTTTCGTCCGCGACGACGAGAAAGTCAGGGCTGTTGTCTCGAGCGTCGGGCCTATCGCGATGAATAATGGTCACCGTTAACGAGTAATTCTGTTGAAAGTCATCGACCTTTAGAATTGTACCGTCCTTGACGCCGAGTTCCTCGAGAATTTTGCCGTTGTTGGCCTCGGTCTCGCCCTCCTCGCTGCTTATGAGAACGATGCCCTTTCCGTCGAGCATCACGTCGGGTGCGATCATGTTCAATCGTCCCTTCAATACTGCCTCGTCGAGCTCGCCTATCGTCATTTTCGTCGTGTCGAGGGCAAGCACCGCCTGTGGCGTTGGCGCGCAAACATAACATTTCGGATTCGGCGGATTCACGTATTTCTCCGGTACCAACAATTGATTGCGATGATTCATCTTTAGCCTAAGATAAACCGATCTGCAAGCCTTTAAATTGTTCTCGAGTATACGAAGCGCGTGGAGTATGACGATGCCGGCGATTATGGCGTTGGTCGTCGCTATAGCTGGTATTATGTTGCCGGCCATTGCTGTGAGGAAGAAAACGAACAAGGCGCTGGAGGCTTTTGGAATATTTTGTAATAAACGCGACTCGTAAAACCAAAGATTGTAAAAATATTACTCAGGATGACGATGGTTACTCACACTTGATATCGAAACGGGTTTTTTGGGGTATGCCAAAAATGTGAGCTCTAATGTTGGTGCACGCGGCAACAAAATCCATCGCGCTCTGATCATCCTTGTCCCAGACAAGGTGATCGTTCGGCGTTTTCTCCTGAAGCGTTTCCAGCGATTTCTCCAAGCTCTTCAGCGCGTCGGCAAAGACTTCGCCGCATTTGGCCAGGCTCCAGCGCTGCTGATCTTTCAGGCCGGACTCGTCGGTGCGATCCTTGCTGCAACTCGGGGCTGCGAACATTGCGAAATTGAATCATTTTCTTTTTTGTAAAGCGCAACTTTTCTCGTTTTAGTTTTTCGTTCAGTTTTTCTGAACGAAAAACTAAAACAGTTTTTCTTGCACCGAAGTTTCGTAAAATCGCACCCAAGTTTTTCGATGAGACGAGACTCTACCATGAGTATGAGTTTTTGTATAGGAAAGAAATGTACTCACTCATCCAGAATATCTATACGAGAATTATCCGAATATGTGTAGGAACGCGAAGTTAAAGTTTACCTTCGTCTGGCAGATCTTGCCATTTGAGAGGTGTCGGTGGTCGGCGTTTCTTCCAGAGATTGTCCATGCTTAGTAGATACTTGATGTCGTCATGGAACAATTTCGTGAACAATTTTTCGGGATCGTAGCCACAGGATTGAGCCCAGAGTCTCGTCGATACGCGCGTCACGTTGCCTTTGTCGTTGGATTCCGAGTTTAACGCTTCTTTGCCTGCGTTATCTGAAATGAAGAATCGTCGATATTATTCCAGTTGAAAACATCTCGGATCTAATCGATAATCTTAATTTATTGCATTCCTGTTGTCCCTTCGTACGGCCTTTCCGGCTCTTACGATGGGGTCTCTTCATCTTTTCATTACACCACAATCAGCAGACTCAATAATTACCCGCTGCTTCTGGATCCGCTGTATCCGGCGACACGTCCTGATCCGGATCTTCCTCCCCGAATAACTGGCTGCATCATAGAAAAACATTCATTCTAAGACTGACAAAGCGCGCGTACGAATTGCCAAGTAGCGTGTCTTACTTGAAAAGATGCTTTGACCAAACTATACAGTGAATGGGTTCGCTCGGCGTATTGCGAATGGTACATCCCGGAAAGGTCTTTTGCGCCGCTTTGGGAGTACACTCATAACACTGGCTCAAACCCTTCTTGATGAGTTCCACCTGTCCCTCGTAACCGGCGGTTCCCGACTCGACCAGCGGCACATCCGCCGCCAGGCACATACGATTCACGTGGTTCCTCGCCGCTCTGTTGTCCAGGGCGTTCAGGACTACGCTGAATTTCTTAAAAAACGACACCCCAAAGTCGGCACTGCAAAAAAAAACATTTTTCCTCAGTCGAAAGATGAAAGACATCCCGTTGGGATGGGAATTTTCGAAGGAAAGTAGGGAAATAAAAAGGGAACAAAGAATAGTCAAATGAATGCTGAAAATTTAAGAAAACATATTAAGGAGTACTGCCCTAACTTATATAATTTTTTCCAAGGAGCAATAGTACTCCCAGTGAGCTCTGCCGGCTGTGAAAAAAGTTTTTCTGCCATGAGGTGGATAAAAATGTGACTTAGAATGCTTCGGGAACAATTCTCTCATATGTCACTGCTAAACATGGAAAACGACATTGTTAAGAAAAAATCCAGCTGAAAAAGTGTTGCGTAGACTTGCAGAGAAAAATAGAAAAGCAAGACTTATTTAATTGAGTACCTAGTGAAAGTGAAGGTTGAAGACTGGTAACTGAATTAAAGAATGATGAAAAATTAGATGATTATTTTTTAAGGTGTTGCAAGAGTTTGACATTAAAGTTGACATGATCGTGTGATTAAAGCAAGTTTTATATTCCGTGCGTGTTACATGATTACCGACTATTATGTAAATTTTATTTAAAAAACGAGATCATTGTGATCAAAACCTGTTTTTGGTGGGCCCCTCTTACCCCCTCCCCCTTCAGTAAATAAAGCTGGGTACACTAATGATTATGGTTATTATTATTTGAAGTGTAACTGATTACACTTAGGCTACACACAAACATGCACACACCTAAAAAGACTACTAAAACGGCCCTTATCAGGGCCAAGGATTGCTGTGAAACCGTGCAGTCGGTGGAATACTGGTGTGGGCGCAGGGCACCTAGGATGTGGAATCGTGGAGTACATGGTATATTGTTTCAGGTGCAAAGCAGACAGCCAGACCTCAGCCAATCAGGTACGAGCTTCTACCCGTGACTTTGTCTGTGTGGATCTCACGATTTGTGTTATAATGACCCTTGATGGATTATTTGTTTTAAATGCTGTCATACTTCATTCAGAAATTAGTAAAATATGTGATATAATATTTGATTCTATTCGATTGTGATTATATTTTAGTCGTTCGTATTCTATGAAAATTAAAATTTCATCATTAGATTTTTAAAAATATTATAGTTAGAAAAATATTAAACGTTAGGTTTTGTCGAATTAAAATATTTGATTCGTTGTATAAGAAATTGAATTTGATAATCACATTAGATTTGCCACGAATCTTATAATTAGAAAAATATTAGATATATTTATATTAGTTTGATATTATATTATCTATTTTAATTAGATTTGATTTGTTTGTATCCTATAATAAGAATTATATAAGACTAACAATTTCATAATTGGATTAGATTTGAGTCGACTATTAGAATTCGAAAAATATTAGATGTATTTTTCATAGCCTATGTGTTATTCAAAGTAACTTTCTACATGTGTGCCAATTTTCATCAAAATCGGTTCAGCAGTTTAGGCGTGATAGTGGAACGAAAATCAGGCATACTAATTAGAAACACATTAGATATTAGAATTAGAATGAAAAGTATCCTACGTCATAAGCTATGTACATTTAAAATTTCATTGATTATATAATAATTTAAATTTCATAATTAGATTAGATTTGAGTATATAATATTATAATTAGAAAAATATTAGATATTAGAATGAAAAGTGTAATGTTCTAACCGATAACATAATCAGATGTAGATGGCGTTATGAGCGCTTCAGCGTACATTAAGTATGGATGCATAGCCTCACGGACACCACTCCATTGACAACCATGACTATGGACAATTCGTACGTTTCGACGTGTATATCAGAAGTATTATATCTGTATCTGTTTGATACATATATTTATTTGTGCAAGTAAAGTGGATCCATAAAGACATCACAAAAAGTATCCTATGTCTTAACCCAGGCCATAAGCCATCTACATGTTAAATTTCATTGAAATCAATCAAGCCATTTTGGCGTGACTGAGTAACAAACAGACAGACCGACAGAAAGTCAGATTTATAATACTAGTTACGATAAATATATTAGGAGCGCAGTAAAATAAACTTCAAATTTAATAGGTCTATGCAAAATTTCAGCTGGATCGGGAAATGCACCTTTTCGAAACTTCATCCCATACCAACATATGTACACGGAAAACCATAAGATCCCCATAGCTCCAAAATTCTGCAAAATTCTACTTTTTGTTTCAATCGCTATAGCTCTGTCATTTAATTGAAAATCTACTTTTATCACTCTTTAAAAAATGTTTCTATTGTCGCACAGTCAAAATTTGGCGCCTCGGATATCGTAGTACTGGCAAAAGTGGAAAAGACGCATCAGTTTGCAAAGATTGCAATAACGTTTCGTAGAAAAAAATGCATCTGCGACTACAGTGGAGGATGATGGAAAATGAGTGAGTAACGGATATGCATTTGGTGCAGCTCTCCAGCGATTTTCCGACTTGAGCTGCATGGGCTACGCGAAAGAGCGCTCAGCCGTACACTGCGCCTACCGCTGTACGGCAGGCAATTGTAACGACTTTCAATGTTCTTGTAAGATCGTACCGGGCCTCAGAACCATTATCGGAGATACAATGTAATAAAAGTTCCGACGCGCGAGACGCTTTGGTACTCACGAGGTAATACTGTCGTGATAAGAAACTATTTCCACGTCCGGGTTAAACGTTAGGGCTGTTTCCCGGGCGACCGCCGACTTGGACTTGCCAACGTGCTCTTTCCGAAAGAGAAACTGCCTGTTGAGATTGCTCACGTCGATCGTGTCCAAATCAATCTGTAATGAAAACAGCTCTCGTTGATTCCACCGATAATACTTTCGTCTCGAATGTATACATTGACATTTTACGCGCGGGACGACGCGCGCGTGTTACGTGCGGGTAAATGTTTTACGGCGGTTGACTCACAATTTCGATGTACTTGAATCCCGTCATCACGAGATTTTTGAGTATTTCACAGCCAATACCACCGGCACCGACGACCAAAACTTTACTTGCCAGTATCGCATCTTGCAATTCCTTGCGAAAAACACCGTTTACACTCGCTGCCATTTTCGTCGTCGAGCAACTTTCGACAGCCCGTGCGTGTTGTTCTGCCCGCGGCGTGGAGTTTGATTATTTTGCCGGAAGGATATATCGTACGAGTGGATAGTTATAGACGCGCGGGTCTGATAAGCGTCGAGCCGACGACTCGGAGTGGGGGTAGAAACGGACGCCGCAAGATGGCGAGCACCGGGCGCATCGTGCGCGCACAACGGCAAGTTAGGGAATCGAAAATCTGGTGAAAACGACCGCAAAATAATGGAAAATTAAGGTTCGGAGATGAGGCGCTGGTGAAGAACGCGTCTGATATTTTGCATCGCATTTTCACGAAAACATAATCTCAATTGACTTTCGATATTAATCGGAAGTATGAAATATGAAAGTGGATGTAATGTTAAGTGTAAGGCTAGAATTTCATGGCCAACAAAAAGCAGCAGCGTTTTGGTGACTTTCTAGTTGTTACTAGCGTTGGGCCAATAGCGTATTGAATCACCAAGCCGATGCTAGTAAGTTACTAAAACGCTGGTGCTCTTTGCTGCCCATGAAATGTTAGCCTAAAATGTGTATAAAAATGGAACGTTTTTAGCTAAACTTCAGACCATTTATGTATAATGTAAACTTGTAATCCTTTTTTGGTCTTTCATTATCGGTATGTGTATAATACAAAATAATTTATAATTTATAAACGTACCAATTTTAATGCTAATTGTTTATATCTGCGAATTGATTTCTTTGTTCTTCAAATACGATTTTCGTGCTCCTGTTTTCGATATTACAGCAATTACGTTACAGGAAACGCGCTCAAGATTATTTTTATCGATTAATTAATCCTTTTATTACGCCTCGTCGATTTTCCATTTTTTACGTTTAAGGAGTTACGATACCGGTTTTTAGCTGCAAGAGTAGGGATAAAAAAACAATGAGTTTTCGGCGGGCTTCCAACTTCTTGCGAATAAAATGTCATGTATAAATTAATTATTGTTGAGCAATTTTCAACGCATAATATTAATGAAAAATATCTCCAAACCGGAAAATAACACTTGAAAGGCTTGATTCGAACCCAAACAAACCCAAACGATCGGTAAAAAACAGTCCCGGCGGCTGAAGGGGAGAGGGGGCGGTAATTTTAGAGAGCAGCGCGTGTGGCGCCTCGCGCTCCCGGTGGCTAAATCTTCAACTCACGCCGTAAACACTTGGAACGTACCAAGGCGATGCGCACTTTTTTTTTACAACGTAGTTTCACCAAACTCGTGGTTCGTTTGGCAAGTCGTCGGCGCGCGAAAATCCTCGTTGAATCGTGTCGCACAGCTATATCTTCGTAAGTAGGAACGATCTAACTAAATATCTTAAATACTTACAACTTCTGGCATCGCCTCAATGGAGCTAGAATAACCGAAGTCTTTTGTTTGAAAATTCGTTTATATTCGACGGCGTATACATTTTTTATTCGCTGTTCGTTGTCTGGCACAATGCCCGCGGTAGAGTTTGCGACGTTTTACAATTATTTTTGGGGCTCTATTAATCGAATCGGAATTTTTTACACACACGCACCGACCTCGTGTAGTCGCGAGCGTCATTGGCACGCAAAAGTTGATTTTTCTTTTATTTATGGCGACTGGCGAAAGATTACGCTCGCCTTTTTAACATTTTCGAGCTTGCTATTGTCGAACGCAACACGTTATTTCTTTCATTTTGGATTAACGTAGCGTTCTTTTCGATCGAAAATTTTGCGCCCTCGGAGATGGCGCCACACATCCTGCGTGGCTTTTCCACGTCAGCTGACGATCTAAATGCAAGATTTTTTCAAACGATCATTGACGAACGTTTTCTATAAAAAAAAAAAATTGAGAAACCGAACGTTTGTTCGGAAAATAAATGTAAATTTATAATCGAACATTTGTTTAGCAAACGTGGCAAAGGTTTCGTGTCTTCGCGTCTTTAGCTCGGTATGCAAACAAAAGAGGCCGTACATTTTTTTTTCACCCTAAATCCATTATTCTATCGAAGCAAGAAAAAAGCATAATCTTTTCTATTTTGCGATAAAATATAAAAATAATACACGATTTTTCCTTACTGCGTTATTTTTTAATACGATAAAATAAATAAGAAACGTGCATCGATGTCTAGTTTTCAAGAACAACGGTGCACTTCCGGTGTACATATACAGGGTGTCCCGTCGAATGTGACCCATACGAATATCTTCGAACCTTTCGCTGATCTATATGTATAATGAGACTGTAAATTTTGCGTGACGATATATTGAAAATATTTGTGATCAATTTGGATCAATATTGATTTAAATTGATGAGCGTTTTTTGTCGTTTTACTTTCAACGATAAAAAAAAACGCATCGGTAGCGTTCGAATATAAATTTTCGCAACGATTTCCTTCACTCCAGCAATAAAATTTGCACGAGTGAAACATTGTTGCGAAATTTCATTCTCTCGTGTCTAAAGTGATATTTAATGTTTACGAATAACGCATCGCTCGCGGAGCAACTTGTCCTTGATAAATATCCCAATTTCGTCGTCCCTCTCTATTCTATGTTTCTTCTTTAGGTGTACACCTATAAAAATCACATTTTCACGCAACGAAGCGATTTGGTATCGACGCGAGAAATGTACTCGAAGGAGTTTTCCCGCGGAGCGCTGTTCGCCCGAGGATTTTCGTCCGCATCGTCACGAGCCGCCAGATCCGCGAGATGATCGTGGATTGTTATCTCAAAGTCGCGATTCCCCATCAACGTCATGATGCACGCATTCGTCTTCTTTATCCTCGCGAGCACCATAGCCTCCAGGGTGAAAAGATGCTCGTCGTGAACTTCGGGCAAGTACTCGTGCATGAAATTCGCTAGTCTGGAAAAATAAATGATTCGGTTGTATTTGAATTGTAACAATATTGGTTTGTTTTTTATTGGGATGTTTAAATGCATTTAAACTTGTAACGAGGAATGGAGAATATTCTTCGCTATAGCTATTGCGAGTATTTGGGGTTTCGTGAGTCAATATCAAAAGGCTTTTTCTATAAAGCTTAAGGCAATATTGTTGTCTAGAAATTTGAAAAAAAATCGTTTCGTTTTTACATTATTTTATTACGAGCTTTTACCCGCGACTTCGTCCGCGTAGATTTCGGATATAAACTTCGTTCGATTTTAAACGGAGAAGGTTAAGTTGGTCTGTTTATCTATGATTTTTCTGATTTCGCCAACTTAAATTAACGCGGGACTCTTTTTTATAGTTATAGTTATTACCCGTGACTTCCTCCGTGTGGAATTTATCGAACTTACGCGTGAGCGAGCTACGTAAAATTGACCGTGGACGAAACAATCTTCTCTCAAATCTAACGCACAGTAAAAATAGGCTGTGCGCTGTCTGTCAGTGAGTTAGTCAATCAAGGAACAGTTTTATATTCTAAGAAGAAAAAAAAACAACATTCAAATTCAATCTTGTTGAATTTTGGAAAATGCTGAAATATGTGTTGCATTGTAGCGTATTTATACCGAATTTCAAGTAGAATCGACCAAAAAAATATTGTTTTTTTACACAAACTTTTACACACCCTTGCAACGCTTTAAGGGTTACATTTTGGGAAATGCTGAAATACGTGTTGCGATATTTGTATTGTAGAGAATTTATGCAATATTTCAAGTCGATCCGACTAAAAAATATGTTTTTCTATACAAAATGTTCCATCGCCTTCGAACACCTTAAGGATTGAATGTTCGGAAATACTAAAGTGTATGTTTAATTATTTCCATTATAGAGTGTTTCAGCCAAGTTTCAAGTAAAACCGACTAAAAAAAATTTGTTTTCTACACAAACTTTTCCACCCCCTTGCAACCCCTTGAGGGTTAGATTTTGGAAAATATTGGAATACGTGTTCCATTAATTGTGTTGTAGAGTACTTATGCTATTTTTCAAGTCGAACCAGCCGAAAAAAAATATGTTTTTCAACACAAACTTTTCTACTCCCTTGCAACCCCTTAAGGGTCGAATTTTTGGGAAATGCTGAAATAAATGTTTCATTAATTTTATTGTGGAGTGTTTATGCAAAGTTTCAAGTAAATCCGACCAAAAAAAATATTTTTTCCCATACAAACTGTTGCACCCCATTTCACCCCCTTAAGGATCGAATTTAAAAAAATCCTTTCTTTGTGCACCTCTACACCCACTAAGGAACATATGTACCAAATTTCATGTTTCTATCTTCAGTAGTTTAGGCTGTGCGTTGTCTGTCAGTCAGTCCGTCACGGAACAGTTTTATTTATAATATGTAGACCAAGCAATAGAGATTTATGCGTGACAAAAATAATAGCAGGATACCGACTGTGCTATCACACGAAAGACAGTCCGTAGTTATATTCTGTTATGTTTCCTACTCGCAACTATCATTTATTAATTTTTTATAAACTTTTAAAACCAAAAAATCGTATTGTTTTTTCGTTTTTCGCTTGTAAAATGAAAACTAATGAAGTAATCTTGATGCTCGAAAAGGACGAATTGTAGAGAATCAAAATGCAAAAAAAAAAATGAGCGCTGGAACGACTCGATCGGATTATTATTAACGGAGAAAAGCTGAAAAAACTGAAAAAATGCGCGTTTTGTCAAAAATTTTATCGTTACGATCCCGTAACGATAAAAAACAGGAGCTCACCGAATGTTCAAAGAAAATAATAATGATAAAACTTAGAAAAATGTGACTAGCAGAAGAATTTTTGTAACTGCGACTGCTCAGAAAACATGTAACAATGTCTAAATCTAAAAAATACATGCGAATTTTTTCTTTCCAGTTCATCGCTGGGTACAATAATTGATTGCAACTTATTTTTATCAAGCACCACTGTAATCTACTAATGATTCAAAAGGTCTCTGGCTTATGCGCCCACCAAATACGACCCCTTTGCGAAAGAAATACCTTAATTCCCGACAAAAAATCAGTTAATTGTTAAAAATATTGGTTTGTAAGAGAAGATCCTTGATGATAGTTATAAAATTAGCGGAGTTATAGAAATTATAGAGAGTACGCTCGGGGAGCGCGGTCGAGACGCAGCGAACTTTAAACGTGTTTTTCTCGAAAGTATGGTTTTTAAATCGGCAACCACAATAACTCGACAACCAATTGGCCGATTGAGCTCAGATTTGGGATACACCTTCAGTAGACTGTTTTTAACGTTCGTAGCAGAATTGAGACGAAATAATTTTACTTTTTTAAAAATATATAACTCGTAGAAAGGTCAGAAAAATAGGAAAAATAGATGCAATATTATTAAAATAGGAAAAATTGATGCAATATTGCATGTTGCAATATTGTAACTTTTTTTTCTGAATCTGGTACCACACATAACAATACTCATGCAGATGAAGGATGTGTTTGGTTTCTTTTTTCACAATCATACAACGTCCACAATACTGGTCGCTAATTGAGCGTGTTCTGTAAACAAACGTACAAAAGTGCATGATAATATTTTTTTTATTTATACATATTCTTGAGGGATTATTATTAGACACGTGTAAAAAAATGAATAAAGAAAACTGGAATAGCTTAACAGTTATTCCACCCTAAGCATCGTCCTCGTAATCACATCACCAGAAAAGAAAAACGTCGAGCGCGCCTCCACCACTGTCGCCTCTGGAAACTCTTTTGCGTTAAAATCTTATCGAGGAACTTACGACCGTTACGAATCCAATGAAATAAAGATAAGGTTCAATATGCTGCTTTGACTTCTGATAAAAATAAAAGTCCATAACTTGCCCAGGAAACTTGTACGAACGCTTTGTTTTTCAATCAGCACTTTGCGTTATTGAACACGCGGGTATAATTGAGATTTGTGAAATTAAATGGATTTTATTTTCGTAGTAATCGATATCGAGAGTAGATAGATGGAGACCACCGATAAGTCATATCATCAATACCAATTACTCATATATGTGTATTCTCACCCACGTGAACCCACGAGAGCCTCGTAAAAGTGCAAAGTTCAAAGTTCTTTCAACCTTCCAACTATTGTACTCACGTACGACTGTATGAAGTCCTACAAAATCTCATCTCAACGAAATACCTCGCGACTATTCGGAAAAAAAAAACAAATAAAAATACGAGAGTCAAGACTAAAGCTAAGTTACGGTGAATAAACTGCGTTTAGTTGTAGAAATTCTCTCTGCGTCTTTGAGAGGGAAGAAGAAGAGGGAATTCTTCGATTTGTTAAGTGGTATAATGTACAACAACGAGCAGAAATTAGGCGATATGTGTTATGTCTGTAGGCGATATGTGTTGTGTCAACGAGACTAGTGTGTGAACCCAATGTGTGTTGTATGAATGTAAAAAAAAACATATTCTTAATCTGTATGACTATTGTGATGTCTGGTATCAGATTCAGGAAGAAAAATTTTCACAATCAAAACATGCAAAACTTTAATTATCAATTTTTCATATTTTTCTGATCATTCTACGAGTTGTATATATTAAAAAAAAATGATTTCGCTCCTCGAGCATATTCCTCAACATTTCTGTAACTCGGCTAATTTTATGAGTATCGTTAAAACGTTTTTCTCAGACGTATACAGAAAGGTTTCTTTCTGAAAAAAAAAATCCTTTTTTCTTCAAATTTCTAGACAACAATAATGCCTTAAGGTCATGCGTCATACCGACTGAGCGGCCATGAGTGCGAGAGAGATAACTGATTGGCAAATTTGTTGTATTCTCCGAGACGGCTGATATTTCGGAAAAAAGAAAACAACCACCTTCCGCTCTGTTGAACGACGAACAACGTCTTTCTTTTCGTTTGCACGAAATATGATCCGTCTAGGAGAAAACTTGGTCGTAGGATTTTTATTGACTAGACGTGTGCGCCATGTCCTTAATATAGAATACACTGCCAATAAAAAATATTTAATTTAAATAGGGCCTATTTAAATCAAATAGGTTTTTTCCTTGTCTCGCGGCCTACTGCAACTCTGTTAGTTAATTTTTTTTTATTTGTTCAAGCTATTCTTTTTTAATTTAGATATATTCAAATTGAATAAATAAAGATCAGATTGAAATTAAATAAGTAAAGATAAAACACGATATATCGCACGAATTCGAAAAAGGAATATAGGTTCATGACATTAAAAGTGCGGTGAAAAAAAGTTAAATTATTTTTCGTTTTTTTCTTCACTAACAAGGCTGTTATTTGGGAACAAAAGAAAGGTATCGCCGTGCCTTTTATTAACAGTCGCGACTATTTATGTATAGAAAGACTAACTATTTTCCTCAAATGCAGAATGTTACAACAGTCTTCTGTTGAAAACAAAGCCATGAGATTTTTGAGAGACTGAATCGTGTACCATTTTTACGTTTATCGCATTCGTCTTATACTACCAGATGAAACCAAATCACAGGTTTATTAGGAATAAATAAAATATGTAGTTATTAGACGATATTAAATAGATCTTGTTTTGATTGAATATATTTAAAATAAATCATTTTAACAATGGAATGCAAGAGGAAAAATTTGATTTTACGAAAAATCGAGTTAATTCAAATTAAAAAAAATCAAATAGACGCATCTACACGGAGAGAATTAAATGTTAAAAATTACCGTGCAGTACCGGTAACCAGATGACAACCCTGAAACTTCGCTTATTATTAAAGAGTAAAACACAGATTTTCACGAAAATAAAATAAAATTTCATCTTCAGATAGAAAATTTTACCAGATTTTCTAGTAAATTTTGATGTGTAACAAAATACGCAAAACTTAAATTTAAAAAATATATAATATCAGCGAAATTTTACTGTGCATTTTATTATTTTATGCCTTTCAAAAATGTCTATAAAAAGTATCGTCTTTATAACAGTTATTTTAAGATTTATTATAAAATTTAATGAGTGTTGTAGGAAAATGTATTGTGCTCTCGGTAAAAATTATCGTGCGCGCTATCCTTCTTGTATAGTAAAATTTTAGCTACGTATTTGAAATTTTTTGTAACGTGAGTTAAAAAAAACTTGTCGCATACGAATTATTATGCTTTTCTCACTTGTCACCACATTGAAATATATCACGGTAATTTTTACCGTGAAATTCACGACAAAAATTACTTTTTAATTCTCTCCGTGTAGTTAATATCAGACGAATTTTTCTCTCAATGTACTCAACGTTATTGCAGTAGACTATTTTCACTAGTAATTTACGGACAGTATTCATGAATATCGACAATCATTCCTAATTTATAAATTAATATGATTATTACAGTTTCCTTATCATCATCTGTATTATCATTATTATTGTTACTGCTGTTACAACTAACCTGAGTAGATATTCGACGTTGTGTCCACTCGGCCCAGTACATTCGTATATTTGATTAGCGATCGATTCAAGCGACGCGCAACCAAGCCAATGCTCGTTCTTATCCGTGGCCGTATAAACAACTATTGGAAAGCTCGATTTTCCGTATTTCGTATGGAAAGTCGATATTATCGTACGATAACCACCGAGAGCGCACTCTCGCTTCTGCAAATAGTGCAAAGCCGCGTCATCCTTCACCTCGAAGGCACGTCCGTAAACGATTCCCTAAGAAAAAAAAAAGAAAGCCCCGAAAAGAACAAAATTAATAACAATACAAAATAAATAAATTATCAATAAGTAATTAGAAGAAAAAAAAAACGATTGGGACGTATCGACGACAATGTGTGACGTATTGCCCTGTGCCCTTACCTCTCTTTCCTCGACTAGAGTTGCGACGCGGCCGGGCTGCAACAAAGAGAAAACGAATATTTCGTTAAAATTTGTTACTTTTCCAATTATATATATATATTAATATATATAAATATATGCATATGTGCGTGCTTTGTTTAGAGGCCGTCAGCGAGAGGAAGCCTGTTTATAAAAACGCTCACTCGGAGTGTGATCGTTTCGTGCGCGACATATAAAATAAAAGTAGAATTTCTACGTTATTTAGAGACTCGCGTGCGAGCTTACGAGTGCGCACTTGAAATTTTTCCCCTTGGCAATGGTATCTCGAATTCTTTCTAGACCAAGTGCCGTCATATTTTCGCGATTGGATTCCCGCGATTTCTTATCTTATTCACCGGATTTGATATAATTATACAACATTTTTTCCAAGTAAGAAATATATCTATGGTTATAATAATAATAATTATTGTTTGTATGTTTTGTTTAACTTCCTTATCGTACTGTTCAAATTAAGAAATAATGCCTTAACGTTTTCTCTTAAAATACTTCGAGTACTGCACTTTTTTCACGTTACATTGAAAAAAGTGTATCATCTCGGCGATTAAATTAATAATCTTTTATTATCGCACTAGCAGTAATATCAACGTTTAAAATCATTACAATAATAATAATAACAATAGTACGCTGCTACTGTTATAATTATAATTATGATCATCACCATCATTATTATTGTTGGTTTTATTTTGTTAAAAATAAAATACTCGATTGTCAACTTAATGGTCGAGTAATGTTTAATGTAACGAAGAAAAAATGGGTGATTGGAAATCTGGAAATAATTATAAAATTTTATTACCAACAAGGGGACATCGCCATAGCCGGGAAACGGATTTGGACGAGGCTTTTAGCTTTTATAGTAGTCCACTAGAAATGTGTTATAGCAAAGCCATACGATGCAACGCTCAGCCATTTAAGCAAAAAATTACAGTAAAAAATTCAACGCAGCTCATGTACCATTTCAGTTACTCGTTTCACACTAATGCGGCGCGACTGTCGTGCGGACGCTCCGTGTTCAAGTTCTGGCCGAAATATTTTTTTTTCCCTTTGAATATAAAATAGAGATCGGTTGATTTTTGTCGAAAAATCGTAGTTTAGAGGAAACACTGGCCCACGTATGGGAATGTGAGGAGGCAAAGTCACAGATGGAGGACGAAGCAATGAAGAAATATCAACGATCGGCGGAAGAACAGGAGAGCGATATAGCGACGGGATAGAGCAGTGCTCTAGAAGGGCAAGGAAATAGTCAGAAATGTGGGAACCAGAGAGGCAGTTTGAGAAGCTAGCAAGAGTGTAGAGGAGAGAGAGCGAGAAGACTAGCAAGAAGAAACAGAAAACAAGAATAGGAATAAGTAGAACCGGAGGAAAAGAAGAGATGTATGGTAAATAGCAGACCGGATACTGTAAAACAGTATTATGATGTAAAAAGGAAAGAACTGACGGGAGGTGTAAAAAACTCGCAAGGGTGTACATGTGGAATAAACTATAATATACTAATTCCGATATATAAATTAATAATCGTAATGATAATCAATTCTATAATGACAATCAATAAACAATCCTATAACGACAATCAATAATCAATCCTATAAAGATCAAATACTAATAATTAGGATGATGATGATAATAATAAAAATAATAATAATGAAAATTTGACGTAATGAAATACTTGTTGTAAGGCATCCGGCTTGCTCAGCTCCACACAGACGACATAATACACGGTGTCGATTTCTACGAGTTCGATACTCGATTTCGCTGCATAGTAGATCGTCTTGTATTCAGTGATTTATTTCTTTCAACCACAAGTCTCGATAAGAACCGATCATTCAGAAATAAATAAAACATTGAGCGTATATGTGCATATACACGAATACAATATAGTCGTGGGGCGAGATGTTAATTGACATGATAATCGCCTCGAGATTTTAATATCGAATCTACGAATCTCATTTTTCTCAGAATTATCGTAGTATATATGTTAAATAATTCATTGTGGACACAGTCTTCAGTGAAAATGGTAATCTCGATTATCGTTTATTCATGAAACAATGAAACAAACGAACGCACATTTGTGGTTATCGTGGTAAACGAGCAAGGAAAAAAAAAAATTCACGGTCCACGTGTCGAACGACGCGCAAAAGAAGAAGAAAAACAACAAACGTGCGGGCTAATCGCTCAAAACAAATCCAATCGAGAGGAATAACAGTCCTAATGTATCGTTCGATCGGCAATAATTTGCGTGAATTAGAAGAAAAAAACGTGACTCTCATTGTGGCAATAAATCGACAACGTTTGGTGCGTAGAATCGATTAATCGACAGTGATGAACGCGCGGCTGGCGGCGATATCCCGTGTAAGCTTTGGCCCAGCTTTGGCCCAGAACAATACTCGGATAGGGAATCGCTGGATTGGGAAACTCGGTGAAAATTACAGCCGCCTGTATCGGCAACGATTTAGCGGAGTTTCCCTGTGCCCTCTTGGGCAAATGTATTAGGCGGTGGATTGGGTAACGAGCGGCTTTGGGCAACACTCCTCGGAGCTCTCTGAGGAACTGCAAATAGCGGAGGGGCAAGGGTGAGATAAGAGCCAAAGAAAAAAAAAGATACGAACACTTTCCCTTTCTACGAAATCGAACGACGATATCGGAGAAGAGGAAAAGACAGAAAAATCGTGAAATGGAAAAATACTGGATAGTCGCACATTTTTTCCTTCTTGAGGAAATAAAAGAACAAATCGCACGATCCAATCGAACGGCCTAACTATTCTCTGGCTAAAAAAAATTATCATTACGAGTTCGTGATAATTGTCTAGACGATTAATCCCTGATAGGTTCGTTAATCGATTGCTGTAGGCTTGTGGATAAAGCCAGAGATCCGCGATTATCTTCCAATTGTCGAGATCCATCAATGACGCAACTTACGCAAAAATTTTACCTTGTTTCCGGTGAAAAATGTGTACAGATATATCCTCAGCCCCCGCAAATAAAGAATTATCCCTATTTTCCCTGCTGCCATCGTCAAAAAGGACATACAAAAATGTTCGAGATTCGAGTATTCGAGCGAAGAGAAAAAAAATTATACTAACTATTAAATTATATTAACCTTCCGCGGGTACCCGGGGTCAAAATGACCCCAAGCGAAACTTCAGGCCAAAATGATTATAAGTTGTTGACGGCTACTTTTGACAATAAATGGTTCATTTTTCATGGTTATCGTTCTTTACTTCACTCCGAAATGGCTCTTCAGATATAAGAATAAATACCTTTCTGAAACGCCCATTATGGAGCTTTTTTTCCCTTAAACTATCATATCACAAGAGTATTACCCTAAAATTTTATGAAAAAAAGTTGAAAATTGCAAGAGTTGTGATTTTTTTTTTTAGTAAAAAGGGCTTTTTTTACGCATTTACCCTTTGCTCGTTTTTTTCCGGCATTTAAAAATTCGATAAAAATATAATGCCGAGAATGCCACATTCTAGAATGTTCAATCTAATATCCTAAATTTTTATGAGTCGTTCGGAACGATACGCTCAACGCAGCAATCGTTCAAACATGGCTGGATTCATTGCGATCCCCCTGTGACCAGCGTGTTATAGCCAGAACGTGTGGCCGCGAAGGGTTAATAATAAAAAAAAATTACGTTGACTGAGCCAAAGTGCAATGTGCGAAAGTATCAGAAGTTTTTTTTTGCGTTGTGAAAAATAATTATCATTATGATTTTTCATTTAATGAATAAAAAAATGAATAGTAAAAACAATAATAATAATTTCTATTATTTTATTATTTATTTTACATTTCTGGAGACCTTTTGCCTAGAGAAATTTACACATCTGAGCTCAAAAACAAAAAATTATTATTATTGTATTCTATTTTATTAATTTAATTTTTATTTATTCTGTTACAAATTTAATTTCTATTTAATTTATATTATTATTATTATTGTCATCATCATCATTACTGCTATTGTTGGTGTTGATGTCTTTATCATTATCTAAAGATAATAACAATTATTATTACAATGATGATAATGACTTATTATTACCATACTAAGAATGATAATTATTATTTTTAATCAGAATATACAAGCAATCATAGATTACTGATAAGATTCTATACACGAGTGCAGATGGCACAGAAGAGTAAATAGAAGAAAAACTATTATTTGACATCTTATCAATGAGTTATCTCAACACGAGTGCATACATCAAGGAAGAATTATGTATTCTCTTATCAGTAGATGCCTGAATGACTTATGCTCTAATCAATAGACGAGTGTGCATAGCGGAGAAGAATACAAAGAAAAAAAAAAACGACAATGATGTATCACCTTGTCAACGGTGCCGCGATGGGTGGAGTTGCCTTGCCAGAATTTTCTCCCGAATCCCTTGACGTAGCCGATAGTGCTCTTCTTGAATTCGAAGCCAGGATTCCAGCATAGCGAACCGTATCCGAATACCCAGAGCCCTTTTTCCGTGGCCATTCTGCCTTCGCTTCCGGTGAAGGGGACACAAGGAAAGGAACGAAGAAGCGCAATCGGAAGATAAACAATTTGGGCGCGAAACGGGGACGATCTTCACGATAATTTTTGTTATCGATACATGGCTTGCGAGGAATATTGGCGAGGTCCTCTTGTTCCTGAGCGCATCAGCGAGAGAGAGAGAGAGAGATCTAAAGATTTGAGGTTCTTTGGGGTCTTTTCATCGATACGAACATTATCGGCTCATCGCGCTGATAATGCGAGAATATTTTCGCTCACAACAGCGACGATACAAACATTACGCGAGATCGAGGACAAAACGAAAAAAGAAAGAAAAAAAAACAACATTCCAACGTTCCTCAATGTTCGTGCCACCGATTTTTCATCCGCACTTCCGTAACTGCCGGATGAAATTTTTTCGTATCACTATAGTACGAGTAATCGTCGATTAGTTCGATCAACGCGCGATTTTTTCGATATCGTTGGATCGCCAGATTCCAATTGAATATCGAAATTTGCCAAAGATCGGCAAATGATTCCTCGTTCGTGTCCTTTTCGTATTTCACTCTGCGCGCGAACAACGCGTCTTCGTCCTCGCCGATTGTTTCTCGCACTTCCGCTTCTTCCGCTTCTCTTTCTTCTTCACCGGGACGCCGAGCAATGACACTCCGTGTACCGACCGCTTCCATTTACCCGAGCTCGGTAGAACGCTTTTTTGTCCCCCTTCGCCCTGACCCCCTCTACGCTTCGGACAAACGATACGAGATGCTTAACAATCGCGCGATTCTTTGACAATTGTACCTCGGAAGCGATGAGAGGGACCAGCCGTGACGAGGTTGAACGAATGCTCGTCGGGATCACGTGGCCGAAGCTCTTAAGCTCCTCGTTGCTTTGCTCCTGTGTGGGTGGAGATATATATATATATATATATATTTGGATCTGTTTATTATGTTATCGGTGCAGATATATTCGGTGACGGAAGTTGGCAATGTTCACTGGTGAGTCGACAAGCGGCCAGAGACCTTGAGGCGGACGATTTTTTTTCTTTGTTTCGATTTGTTTGGGTTTGTCAGTCTTTCGAATATCACAGTTTTGTCCGGAGCTAGTGTGGATTCTTTTTATTTTATTTTTTTATTGGACACACGTAATAGTATTTCGAATGTCACAGAGTGGTCTACCGATCTTCCGATCCTCGTACTACCGATATTCCGATTTTCGTATTTATTTGATAAATACTTCTCGAGCGTTAAAAAAAACGAATTTATGGCGACCTTGCCTTGTATGTTTTTGTAAATGTAATTTTTTCGTCTTTTTTATGGATTTTACACGCACCTACCGAATTTTTGGCACTTTTTTAATCTCACCGTGAGTGTACTAGCGATCTTCGATCGGGCGACTTTTTTCGTGATTGACAAATGCTAAAGTATTTCACAAAAATACGGAATTGCGCGTCGATAATGATTCAGGAGTTTGGCAAGTGTCTCGCACGCAGTTCGTGTCAAAAAAAATTGAAAAGTATGCTGTGAAGCGTAATTTGCGGGAGAAAAAGTGTGCTCGGTCGAGGTACAACCAAACGCTGGCAGGTGCCTTTCTACACTTTTATTCGATAAACTTCCGACTGGAAATTCCACTCGTCTGCAAAATCGCTGCCTCTTCCTCGTGTGTCCTCAAATTTATCCCCTACAGGTGA
The DNA here is from genome assembly GCA_963932345.1 of Ophion ventricosus. Taxonomy (NCBI): domain Eukaryota; kingdom Metazoa; phylum Arthropoda; class Insecta; order Hymenoptera; family Ichneumonidae; genus Ophion; species Ophion ventricosus. The sequence continues at coordinate 8,836,614 of OZ010714.1, read as the reverse complement.
ATTTCATCGTTAGACAATTATCACAGCACTCAAACATTTTTACAGCACATTCCTACGAGAATTAACGTTTTTTTTTTCTCGTATTTTTGTTACTCGCAAAATTCGGACTTTTTTTCCGCACAAAAAAGATGTCTCTAACGATGCGAGCGATCGCAATTTTCAAGCTCCCGCAGAGACGCAATCTTTCACTGTAATTTCATCGAAGGTCGATCTTATCACGAATTTTTATTTTTTTTCCTTCTCAAGAACACTTTTTTCAAGTCTTTTATTTCTCTTCTGCTTTATTTAATTCAATTCTTATTTGTTTGATTTTTTTTTAGATGAAAATATTGCTCCTCGATCTGGGCAACGTTTTGTTTACAATGAAAATACGTGATTTTTTTAAATTTTGTCGTCGCCCTCAACACGTGACAAGTTCCAAATCCGTCGAAATTCGATTATTGTTTATTTTTATACAATGCCACCGTCCTTGAGTAATTCGTGCCTGATTTTACCGATGACGATACACTGCCAACAAGCCAAAATTTTTGTGTTCTTTTTTTTCACGCGTTTTCGAAATTTTCTTGGCAATTTTTACGCAGCCGAGATTTTCGCAATTGTGTGCGTGTGTGTGTGTGCTTTTTTTTTTATTGACGGAATGAATTAATTGACAATTGAACGAGGCACGATATTCAGGAGATCTGGATGAGAAGAGCACAGCCGGTGAGTCGGGAAGCGTTACACGGAGTGAGAAGACGACGCGAAACTAGCACAAAAGAGGCGACCGAAGTGGAAACCGTAGCGCGGCTGATGAAACAGCTACCACCGATTGACGTATTCCTGAACACATGATGCATGGGGCGTTCCATGCCAAGGCGCCCGAACTCGGCGCTTCGTTCCAATTCCATTTTCATCTTTGTGGTGATTAAATATTTTTTTTTTTTTTTCTACTTATTTAAATTTAATTTTTGTGCATGGTGTCACGGAAAAGAGGGGAAAATTAAAGTATAAATAAAAGCGCCCTATATATAGAAATATATACCGATGCTGGTGGATGAGCGCTCGGTTTCGGCGGTCCTTCGAGTTAAGCAGCGTAATCGACGGCCGATATTCGGAGCAGTGACCGCTTAGCCGTGCACCAGCTAGCGTATCAACCAGTCAGCGGAAGGCTGACAGTTCTGAGACCTTGGTTGTGGATACTTGAGTAAAAAACGTCTGTGCACCGGGGAATCAGAAGAATATGGGGCCGTCTGTACTGATACGGGTTTTTTACAGTTTCCCCGTACCCCGTTTAAGTGATAGTCGGAAGGTGTGAGGTCGGCAGGGGGTCGACCAGGGGTCGGTAAGTATGTTATAGTGGGTTCCGGATACTTTTGAAATTTCTTATTGAGTGGACCTCAATAAAAGATCCTCGAATCTCAAAAGGACCTCAAAGGAACTGAAAAAATAAGAAAAAAAAACTGCAAATATCATTTACAGCGAGCAGATTATTATTATTTCTCAATAAAAAACGTGGCTTATAAAAACACATATTATTGGTTTTTATTTTTATTTTCCTCTTAAAAATAATATACTTTACATAGTTTCTTAATGTGAGAAATTACACCTCCGATCTTGAGCTATTTTTTTATAGTATGGTTCTCACGAGGAACAACATATGCGAAGAGTGTCTTCAAGATGGGCGTCCGTTAACCTAGAACGATATTTTTTTTTTTTTAATTCATTTTTGAGAAAGATGCTTCACATATATATATATATATGTCGAGCCAGGTTAAGGCGGGCAACCACTTTAGGAGACCGGAAATTAGATGATTTTTGGGGTTTTTTTTTATTGTGAAAAAAAAAACGGAAATTTCCGCAACTCTGACAATAATTTATTCATATTTTCATACATCTTTGGTAATTTTTTCAAGATGTTTCATGCATTAATTGACATGTAATCCGCTGTGTCCCTTGGCGTGTCCTCATCGTCGTTGTCGATTTACGGGAATTGTGCAGCTCACAAGTCGCATCTGAAATATTCAAACAAATATTTATACATTTTTGAAATGTTTTTTAAGAACACGAACCTAAATTTTGAAACAAAAAATTGAGAATTGAATGTTGGAACGTGTTTGAAAAAAAATTATCGATTTTTAGCATTTTTTCCCAGCATTTTGCAATAATAAATATGTTTTACACAATCTAATCTTTCCAACTTTAGGTTCATGTTTTGATAAATTATATTATGTAAACGTGTTCCAAATTTGAAGATGATCCATCAATTAGTTTTTGAGTTAATGATTCCCGCAAATTGAAAAAAATGTCGTTTCGAGAAAAACACGTTTAAAATTTCACAAACGAAAAACGCAAACGCAAATGTATTTAATCAAATGATAAAGTGTCTTACCGATTACTCAGCGATTCCAGCACCATACAGCAGTCCTTCCTCTTCCTCATGCAACTCATTTGAAGCTTGCATTTTCTCTACGAGCTTTTCGAGCTACTTTTGTCTCTAATAAACTTTTTCTATTTTGCTTAGCCACGTGCATCGAATCCATTTGCTCGGCATATCCGTAGCTCTGCTTGCCAACTACGATTTGTAGTTCATTCATAACCATGAGTAGGGCTGAATTCCCTTCATTGAATAAAATAGCAGCAAGAAATGCCGCTGCCTCGATTATTTTGTACCCAGAATCGAGATGTTTTGGAGCTAATCGCCAAACGGTCGAGTTTAGGTTTGTTTGGGTTATGGAAACCCAAACAAACAAAAATTTTCAGGGCGTATTCTTAAGATATTTTGCTAACGATTCATAAAATTAAAAAAAAATATTTTTTTGAAGCATCTAAAGTGGTTGCCCGCCTTAAGAGCCAGTTTTATGCAATTTGTATACTTTTGTGAAACATGTTTACCTCAAAGTTCTTCAGTGGGTGCAGATTTGTACATTTGCAAGGAAATATCTTCTTGCAAGTCGATTATTTCTCCCGAACTGTTATTTTTTCAACCGTAGCTCGGTTTAAATTTAACTTAACGCCTTTAGAATCGCAGACAGAATGTGTTAATTAAAGTTTTGAAAGATTTTTCGTGGTGTAAAAATGGTTCGTTTTGATAGCGTTTAAGCAGCAAATTGCAAGCTCAAAGTCGGTCCATTAAGTTCTTTTTGCTTATCAGTTCGTGCGGCACCCAAACATCAAGCTTGTTTGTTTTCCAATCCAAGCTATCGTAAGGAATTTAAGGAAGGGTCTCGCGTACCTATATTTTTCTCCTGAATTAATAAAAAAATACAATTATAGGATGAAGGATAAATCTGTCTTGCAGTCTTTGTCGCATGGGCTTCCAGAATCAATAGGACACGTAATATTACGTGATTTGTTTCTTCTCCTTTTTCGACTTTCAACCTCTTAACCCTCTCCGAAATAATAGGTACGCTAGCCCGTGTTCAAGAAACGGTCTGCTGTACCTATTATTTTGAAAAGAATGAAGCGCTTGAAAAGCGAAAGTGGACAAAAAACAAGGCACGTAATATTACGTGTTCTATCAATTCTGAAGGCCCTCGCCATAAAGACTCGAACACAGATTTATCCTTCACGCAATATTTTTATTCATTTTTAAATTTAGTTTTCATCGAGACATTGAACCGAAATTTCCTGCCTCAAATTCATTTACGCGCGTTCGTCACGTAGTTTAGGTTTACAAATATTTGTGAAAAATAGCTTGATGTCAGCTACAATAGTTATACCCGAACGAATCTTCCATTTGAATAACTTTAGTATAGGCTTTATACAGCTCGTATATCTTATCATGTTGATCGAACGATTCTTTTCGATATTCAAAAACGTGAGCCAGGTGTTTCTTATGCTCTACAGTTATACGTTATACACTTTTTCCTGGTTCTCCACATAATACGGAAAGAAAAATGATGGCCACATGCTTAAATATGTTTAAATATATATATATCCTAACGAATATTATAAATCTGACTTTCTTTCTGCCTGCCTGTCTGTTACTCAATCACGCCAAAACGGCTTGATCGATTTCAATGAAATTTAACATGTAGATAGCTTATGGCCTCGGTTAAGACATAGGATATTTTCCATTCTCATATCTAATATTTTTCTAATTATAATATTATATACTCAAATCTAACCTAATTATGAAATTAAAATTATTATATAATCAATGAAATTTAAAATGTAGATAGCTTATGACACATAGGATACTTTTCATTCTAATTCTAACATCTAATATTTTTCTAATCTGTATGTCTGATGTGTGCTTCACTATCACGCCTAAACGGCTGAACCGATTTTGATGAAAATTGGCACACATGTAGAGATTTACTTCGAATAACACATAGGCTGTGAAAAATGAATATGTTTTTTTTATTCTTATATTCGACTCGAATCTAATTCAATTATGCAATTATTCATCTTATATAATTCTTATTATAGGATACAAACAAATCAAATCTAATTAATATAGATAATAATATAGTATCAAATCTAATATAAATATATCCAATATTTTTCTAATTATAACATTCGTGGCAAATGTAATGTAATTATCAAATTCAAATTCTTATAGAATACAACGATTCAAATATTATTTAAATTTTATCAAATGTAACGATGAAATTTTAATTCTCATAGAATACGAGTACGAACGACTAAAATATAATTAAAATCGAATAGAATCAAATATATAATAATATCACATATTTTACTAAACTCTGGGTGACGTATGACAGCCTTTAAAAAAATAATCCGTTAAGGGCCATTTTAACACAAATTGCGAGATCCACGCAGATGAAGTCGCGGGTGGAAGCTAGTATATATATATATATATATATATATATATATTTATATAAGTTATATATAAATATAAATAAGTTCTCGCTGTTTTCCAACAGACGGCGTTACCAGAATTGCGTGCATGTAGTTTAAGATGGTAACACATCTATAAAGAAGTACTATAAGCAAGCTTGAAATTAAGTGTATGTCATTTCGCTGAAGTGTAAACAACTTTTTTTTTATAGTGTTAAACATGTCAAATTTTGTGCCAAAAAAAGAGTATTTGTGGAGAATTTTACTGCACTACATTATTTTTAAAAAATCTGCAGCAGACACAGAATTCTTGTTGGGACTTCCGGCGACCGTGATCTGTTGGAAACAACATGCAGAGATTGGTTTAGACGCTTGAAAAATTATGTTTTTGATGTTGAAGATAAAGAATGCTCTGGCTTACCGAAAAAGTTTAAAGACGAAGCATTGGATCATGAAGACTCATGTCAGGCCCTAGCTGAACTTACAGCATCATTAGGAGTTGATCGCACAACAGTTTCGAAACGTTCGAAAGCATTAGAAATGATTCAAAAGCAAGGACATTGGGTGCCGTACAAGTTGAAGCCGAGAAACGTCGAACAGCGTCTTTTCACGTGTGAACAGCTGCTTCAACGACAGAAAAGGAAAAGTTTTTTGCATCGCATCGTGACTGGCGATAAAAAATGGATATACTACGATAACCTTGAGCATAGAAAATCGTGGGGTAAGCCCGGTCATGCATTAACATCGTCGGCAAAGCCGAATATCCATGGTTCTAAGCTTCTGCTCTGCTTTTGGTGGGATCAGCCGACTGTAGTTTATTATGAGCTGCTCAAGCCGAACAAAGCCATCACGAGAGATCGCAATCGACTACAATTGATCCGTTTGAACCGAACATTTGAGGAAAAACGGCCGCTAAACGAGCACAGCCACGACAAAGTGATTTTGCAGCATGACAACGTTCGGCCACATGTTGCAAAACCGGTGACAACATACTTGGAAACGCTTAAATGGCAAGTCCTACCCCACCCGTCGTATTCACCAGACATTGCCCTTTCCGATTATCACTTGTTCCGATCGATGGCACTTCGCCTGGCTGAGCAGCTCTTTCATTCTTATGAAGATGCCGAAAAATGGGTCGACTCTTGGATAGCCTCAAAAGACGTGTCGTTTTTTCGACGTGGAATCAAAATGCTGCCGGAAAGATGGGAAAAAGTAGTGACTAACGACGGACAATATTTTCAGTGAAATGTTTTTTACTCTTTTTTTAAAATAAAGCATTAATTTTCACGAAAAAAAACAGCGCGAATTCATTCAACATCCCAATATATATATTCATAATATAGGAAAATGTCACAAAAAACACAAGTATTTTCCTTTTGGAATTATTCCACGGATCCGGGAAAAAGTTTATAATGCATAATTTATTATTATGATTATGATTATGATGATCATTATTACTATATATAATGATGGTAATAATCATAATAAATTATGCAGTATAAACTTTTTTCAGTAATAATCATAATAATTATCATTATGATGTAAAAAATACTTGTAGGTTTATTAGATTTTTTTTCTTTGTTTGCCGCCCAAGCTCGTTTGCCATTCATCTTCGAATTTCTTTACGTTGAACATTGTTGTCACAGATGTGAAAGATCGCGTGTACCGGAAGTAGAAGGAGATGTGCATGTTTTTGGCTTCTCGACCGTACTCTTCCGTGGTGCTGCACGTGGAACGTGCGGTTTTCTATTGGTCATAAGCCAATTGGTCTCCACTCGTGGACAGTCCATTAACTCCGACAAAAAGTTCAAGGTCGTAAATGATGTGTACCGTCTTTGAGTGCAGAGCTTTCGTCACGGGGAATTACCGACGAATCAACGGAAACGTGTTGATTAGTTTATCTGAAATAGCGGCCTTGAACGAAGTTTGGGGAAAGAGATTGGGCACTCGAAAAACACAAGGGATTATCATTTTTTTTCATTCGTAACTCATATATTCTTGAGTGGAGATTCTGAGTAAGAATTTTTTTCAAGCAGTCACACTGAGTAAAATTTGATGAGAATAGGGGAGAGCTTTCGAAGATCGTCACAGACGTACAGGAATAATGAGTTAAAAAAAAAACTTAACTATTTCTTATCGTTCGCGTCAGTTCATTTCGAATGATATTTTTTGTTCGCGCACAGAGTCCGATAAACGTACTAATTTTTTGATTCTCTTATTTGCAATTCCTCCTCACTTTTTCTTTACTTTTCGTCTATTTACGGAACTTTTCGTTATCGACGATGGAAGAACTTTCAAGATTACGCGAAGAATTTTTGCTCCGTAATCGCTGCAGACTTTTTCTTTCGATTCGAGAAATACGCTAGTCACGAATCTGAACACTTTTTTTTCATAATTAATATCTCAGGGATTGACGACTCGGCCGGCAAATAATATCGCCGAGGACGGACGATCCACGATAGCGAAGAAGAACGGTCGATCGACGCGGAATATATCGAAATTATTGCCTATCAGAGGAACAATACCGATTGCTGAAAAAAAATCAATTTGATCAAATATATTGATTTGACGAATATTTTTGAAAATATACATATTTATTGTAATATTTACCGGTGGCTGCGGAAGCAACGGTTCCGACCTCGTTGACCTCGATCTTCGTATCGTGAAGGACACTCCCAACCCGAGCGGTAGATCCCGGCAAAATTCCCGAAACATTTGAGCTCAGATCGAAAAGATCTTTAATTCCCAACTGCAACAAAAAAAAACGCACAAATCAACGAAAAAATTGAAGAGAAAATAGCAAATAATAAAAAACAGTTCACCAACCGGCAAATTCGATTGATTCAAATGAAAAATATTTTCAAGTACATACAAAACAAATTCCCTCACATAACGATAAAAAAGAATCCTCCTGAGAAACTTACACTTTCGAGAGCGGGACGTAAATCGTGTTTGCTGTCGATGCTAAATCTCGGCAGTGCGACGAGTAATTCCGTCTCGCGAAGACTCTGAAGAATACTCGAGATTCGTGTGTACGAGAGGTCTTTGGATAACGTTTGCAGTCTTTGAATACCCTCGTTACGGGGTAGAAACACGAGCATGGAGAACCTTTCGTCCTGTCAACGAAACGGAAACATACAAATAAAAAAAAAATTCAATCGCTTCATCATCTTCGGGATAATAAAAAAATATATAGAAATATAATTATATAAAGGGTGTCTCAAAATGACCTGACATTTTAATTTATTAATAAAACGTATTATTTATTTGAAAAGTATGAATATGTTTATTTTAATATAAGGTACAAATATGGAGATTATGTGTGGAACACAGTATCCGATAAAGAGCCGCCTCGTCCCTGTTTGCAAACGCCCACTCTTTTGACGAAATTTTCAATAACATTTTGGCATAATTTCGGACTAATGTCATTAATGGTGCGTCCAATTACTTCCTTGAGCTCCTTGATCGCCGCGGTGCAAGATAACACGACCATGAAACTTCGTCTGCAATAACTGTATTGTTTTTTTGGAGTTTGTTTGGGTTTTTATGCGTTGCTGAATCGTGTAATTCTCTATGACTAAACCTCAATACTTCTTGATGCCAGTTTTCAAAGACTAGTATTCTTAGACGCCCTTTACTTTAATTACACTAGTGGAATTAATTCTGAGCACTTTTAATAGAAATGGTTGAAAAAAAATATATTTACGCAAAAAATGTATATTCTGCAACGCCGAAATGATACTGTAATGTTTTTATTTCAATTTTTAATGTTTCTACTTAATATTTGCACACGATTGGTTTTTTAAATGTTTTAATTTTTCAAATAAAAAATTGCAAAGTACCAATTGTCAAAAAATTTTCTAGCGTCTAGAATTAATTCCACTAGTGTATACTTAATTACATTTTCGAATTATAATAGTAGTAGTACTAGGAATAATAATAATAAACAATTTAAAAAAATTAAATATAACAAAAAATGTTTAAAAAGTGCACACGAATAAAATAATATAAATGATAATGATAAGAATAATAGCCATAGTAGGATAGTATAAAAATAAGAGTACTATGCCCCTTTCGCAAAAAAAAAATAATATTACATTACAGTTCCATTTTTATCAATACAAAAAAGTACCCATTTTTTTCGTATTTTTTAAGATAACGCACTTTCGTTTTTTACTCCAAAGAAATATTGATGTACCATAGTTATCAACAATGCTATGCGTAATTGATAATTGAATATAATTTAAAAAGTACAAATCACAAGTGACTCGCGCGATCGACGAATCCATTCATAATACCATTTCTTGTTTTTAGAACGGCTAGGTAGTCGTTTTCTTATAGGTTTCTGGAACTTTGCGGAAGCCAGCCGATGAAAAATATGGTCGGATTTCTGGCTCGAATTTTGGCACTTACCGAGTACGGAATTTCAACGACTTCCGCATCCAGAGACTCTATTGTGGCGTAATTGTATTTGGAGACATTTTCCATCATCGGAACCTGTTGACAGCCGACATTCGGTACCCGAAAGCAACGTTGAACGGTTGTACTCTGATCGAAGGCTTTGAGCCAACGGCCCTTGAAGTAAACGGCGGAAGTCAGCAAAAGTATCGTATCCGGGTTGAGGGAACCTTTGGAAAAGATTATGAATTATTACAGCGAAGTAACGAGACGAAAAATTAATCGACGCGAATACCTGAATGATAAATACATTTTTTATTGTTAATAGTAATGATTTGAAATAATAAAGCTGATCATAATTTCCAAGTGATATTGAAGTTTATTATGAGTAGTAATAATTATCAGGATATTGGGGAAGATCGGAAGATCTCATTACTAATAATTGACCGTGATTTTCCTACTTCTGTCCCTATCGAATTTCTTACCGGGCTCGATCAAGGTACGAATATTATTTTTGGTCGCCAGTCTTATCCACTCGTTGATTACGCTGGCCGAGTTCTGCCTGTTCGTGAAATCGACCGATCTTATATCCCCGTTGTAATAAGTCTGCAGGGCATTGTTGTAATCGATGGACACCTGACGTCCTACTCCAGTCCAAACGCGCGTTGCGACATTTATTTCCGTGCCTGATTTCGAATGCTGCGTAAAAATTTCGTACTGTTTATTGAATCGGCTAAAATGATCGGTCATTGTTATTCGCATGACAACGAATTATTTTATCTGGTGATTAAATTTGTCAAATTGCACGAATCTTTAATATTTATTTTTTATACATATAGCTGAATCAATTTCTCAATGCTCTTGGAATCATTTTCAAACAATAGTAACAACAATAACGGCAATAGTAATAGGTGCATTTATTTGGAATATTTCAGAAGCATCATCAATTTCCATCATTGAAATTACTTAACTTAAAAAAAAGTATATATATCAAATTCTAGCGTTGGAAAATTCAGCGGTACAGGAAACGTCCTTAAAAAGGCGTATCTCGTTTTTCGTTGGTAGAAATATTCTCATTGACGACATATTTTGAGCGGAGGGGGCGAAAAAAAATGAGAGAAATTGTCATACGTGAAACGCTGCGATGGTACTTCTCGCGATGCTTCTGATCTGCGAAATATCCGTAGGAAGTCTCAAGGTCGACAGGAGTTCCTGACGAGTCCTGCCACCGGTTCCCTCGACAAGTGCCGTCAGCGCGACTTTTACGCTCAACGGTGAAATAACGACGTTCCCGTTGCTCTCTTCGTTTACAGCCTGTCGATTACAATTCGGGTGAGCTTGTTCATTTTTATCAACCCTTTGACGTGTAGTTTATTTTTTTTTTTTGCCAAGTATTATGATCGTAATCCGCTTCCTAGAAAGTTTGAACGGTGCTGCTGCTTTTTTGTACGAAGAGAAAAGTAAATTTTCGAAAAATGTTGATAGTTTCAGATGGTGCTATGATTTACCAGACTCGTAATTTTTTTTAAGCTCCCAAGATTAATTATTTAATTATAATTGCTTTGATTTTGGATATGTGAAGTAAAAATCAAGAAAAATGTCTCTGGCATATTCTTGGATCTGCTTGATTTATCGCTACGAAATGTTATTTTTAAAGACACATCACATTTAACTCACTTCTATAATTTAAAAAAAAATTACCTGCAGGAGTTCGACATTGAAGTAATTGAAACGTTCGGCATTGTTGATGCCAGGTTGAATTCCTAAAATTGAGGAAAAACGAAAACAGAGAAAAAAAATACAATTTATCGATCAAGCCCATTAGATTTTTGTTATTTTTTATTTTGGAGATACTTGTCCATATTTTTTTACTAGTTTGGCATTTGTTAAGCTAATATGAACCGAGGCCAAGGTCGATTAAGTTTCCCAGCCGAACTGAGCCGAAGAAAAAAAATAAAAACAAGTATTTGTTCTCGCTTCATTATCGTCGGTGTATCGATAGCTGGGAAAATCCTAGAGCGTAAATAACATTTTGCGCTGTCCTGACTCTCGGCTCTGAGGCTCGCAATGTTTGAATCTATTCCTCTTTCCCTACCAACGAATTATCCACGAACATAATTTTTTCTCATCAGCATAAATATATTAGTAACGACGAAAAGGTTTTCTTTTTCTCGTCCTTTAAGGCCTTATATACGCGAAAAATTTCAAAATTTTTCATTTTTTTATTTATTTTTGATTCCATTAGCCTGAACGGTTAGGAATATTTTAAGCTTTACAGAATTGAAAAATTCCATTATGCTATTAAATAAGGTAAGATTGCATTTATAATAGATACCGCGCGGCGCGCCCGACCGCCAACTTCAAAGCCGTTTTTCCACGATTCACTTTTTTGAACCTTGTGAAAGTTCTAACTCTTGAACGAAGGTTCAGATCGCTTTGAAATTTTTACAACATATTCTTAGTATCATCACCTATCGTGTGAACCACAGAAACAAAAGTTTCAATGACACAAAAAAATATAAAAAATAAAATACCGACAGAAAATTGAGTAAAAAAATTTTAAGTTTCGAATTTTTATTATAATAATTTTTTAAAATAATATTCTTGGTTCACACTCAAGATATATTCATTATGCAATTATAAATATGTTCATTTTTTTTTTCAGACACCCACATCGATGCCGAGAACTTTCACCATCAACGCGCGCGCAAAAAAAATACATTGCTTTATTATGTTATGTCTCCGCCATTTGTTAATATTTGATTTTTTTTTTACATATACCTAACTATGTGCATAAATGATCTGTAAAAAAAATGTTGTCAATATATGCGTCATTTTTTTTTAACCGCGTCTAGAAAAGTACCCTCGAAAATCGGCGAAATCGCGTATATAAGGCCTTAAATACTCGAGAATGAAAGTTCGTGTTGAGATTTTTTGCAAATTTCCATACGAGAACGGGATCTTTTTTGCACTTTTTGTAAATTCACGTATATCACTTCAAGGTCCTATCGATCGAAACGAGAAAGAGAGAGAGAGAGATAGAGAGAGAGAGAGAGAGAGAGAGAGAGAGAGAGAGACAGTCACTAAGGCACTGGGAATGATTCACGTCGAGCAATTAATTTCCAACGTACCAGCCAATACTTGACTGACGAGGATCGGCAAGAAAATCCACATCTTTTCTTCGCTATCCAGGAATTGTTCACCGTTGAGTCACTGCGAGACACTTGAGTCGAAAAATTGAACGAAAGAGAGAGAGCGAGATAGAGAGATCGGCGTAAATCGTAACTTTTGTCGTTCAAACGCGGGGAAAAGTTTTATTGGATAGAGACAAAATTATCGTGTACGCGTGCAGGATCGAGGCTCGAAGCGATTTGATCATTCCTGGTCGTCGTAACGGACTGTTGGAATCTTTCTTAAGTCTTGGCCCCCACTTTTTTTCGGGCTACCGTGTATTTCACACTGTTTAGAAGATTCGTATTGCTGAAGTATCCCGATAAAATTAACATGTTTGACGGTGCAAGATATCCTGTAAAGGAATAATATTCGAGATTCTCGTATCGTGAGTTCAGGAAATCCCCTAAACACGTTGATCACAATTTCTTGGGTAAACTTTTTTTTCGCGTGTCTAGTCTCGCTCACGTCATGCTCATTGGGGATCGAAAAACTTGGACGAAAGTTTCTCTGGTGATCACAGTTTGTCCTTGGATTTTACTCAGGACCATTTGTAAATTTCTCTTCCGCTCACTTCTGTATTGCGTAATGCCTCTTGATGGGCAATGTAAATAGAGGGAAAAAAAAGAATAATCTTCGGACAGAAATCGGTAGAACCGTATTTTTTTTTCATTCCCAGAGACGCACGGCGAAGTCCCGGCAAATTTAGACATTAAAACTTCCACAAAAAGAACGCTGAGCTAGTCGAAGAGCGGAGTGTATCCACAAATTATGTTAGATTTTTTTTAAAGCGTACTCCACCCGAGAAAAAATATAGTAGGGAGTGGATGATACATTGCGTTGCGAAAACAACGTAATTTTAACGTTGTTAACAGTGTGTTTGAGAATAGAATACAGAATTTACAAGGTGTGAAGTAATAATAAGTAATAAGTAAAGAAAAGTCTTACTAATATTAAAAATAAGAGTGAAAATCTATATTAACTACATCGAAAAAAATCAATAAAAATTAGAAGAATGCATTTGTAAAAAAAAATATAATTGAATAAAGATAAAACTAAAAATGGAATTATTTAATTAAATAATCGAATAGAAATAGAATAAAAATAAATACAATTTTTAATCAAAATTAAATATTTTTTTTAACAGTAGTACAGGAACCGTTGTCACCCCAACTTTCGGAACAAACTTTTTTCACCTCGCAGTAAATCCGATTCGTCGTTCATACGACTCGGAAAGGTCGGAATAATGGGGGTGTCCGTGCTTCCGTTTTCTTCCAACGGATTTGACAATCGTCCCATGTGCAGTATCGTACCGGTTATCTCGTCTTCGATGAAAAATAAGAATGGATGATCAACGATGAATTGTTGCTCTCCCATTTTGTTACCGATTTGGATCTCTGTGTATCGTGAAGATATAAAAAAAAAAAACTTTATTAATCATGACAAAATCCGGAGAACGCTGTTTGGGTTCTTAACCCCTTGCGGGTTTTTACGTATGACCGTTCTCCATTGAACTCTTTCCTATCACTCCCTACCCACATTTGCGCAGCCAGCATTTTTTCCGGTGTAGCGGGAAGGAGCCCAGCTGACAAGAACCGGTTTCGCTCGCAATTATCTTATTCTCGAATAAAATTTACATAATAGTTGATAATCACGCAACACACATGAAATATGAAATTTCTTTATATCACACGTTCATGTTAACATTATGTCAAAATCTTGCAATACTTTAAAAAATAATAATCTAATTTTTGATCATTCTTTAATCCCGTCTTTAAACTTTATTTCCAGTAGATACTCAATTAAATAAGTCTTATTTTTCTATTTTTTTTCTACAAATCGGCTCAACACTTTTTCAGCTGGATTTTTTTTAACAATTTCATTCTCCATGTTTAGGAGTGACATATGAGAGAATCGTTTCTGAAGCATTGTGCTTCTGAGCCACATTTTTATCCGCCTCATGGCAGAAGAACTTCTCTCACAGCCGGCGGAGGTCACTGGCCGTCCTATTGCTCCTTGGAAAATGTTGTATTAGTTAGGGCAATACTCCTTATTAATATGATTTCTTAAATTTACAGCATTTATTTCATCATTTTTTAATTGAAGTATGTTTTTTATGACCATCGCTTCAGCTTCTAAGGCTGACGTATCAATTATTAAGATTTTTCTATAATTATTGATGAAATCCTCTCCGTTCTTTATATCCGATTTAAAAAATGCATCAACTGCATGAGCTAACGGTAGATTCTCAAATCAGCGTTTCAAATTTATAATGATATTTTCCACTAATTAGTAGTAAATGTTGATCTTCCAATATTCGTCTGGTTGTGTATTGGCCGGCAAATCTAATGTATTGCTTTTGCCCACACTTAATTGCGAAATTTGAATATCATTTAATCCACCTAATGAAATAGCTACGTCTATAAAAAATACGAAATTACAACGAAGGAAATAGTACAACTTCTACTAAATTATTTCTTTATGCTTGCTTGGGTGGAATTTGAATCAAATTAAGCGATTATTTGACTTTTATTATTTTGGATCCATTTTTTTTGAGGGAGGGGGGCGTGTCCAGCCCGCTCCCCTCCTAGCTGCGCCAATGTTTTTCATATACAAATTACAAAATTACGGCAAAGCAACTTTTTCATTGTAAACTTCTTCATATATGGGATTGATTCAGGGATTGGTCTAATTGATAAATCGTTTTAAAATCATCGCAAACTGACCGGTAGTCGCGTAAGCCGTGGTCCCTCTCTCGTTCACTTCAATCCCGGCTTTTTGCACCATATCGGTAACGACGAGGTCCGCCGACCGGCGCTTAGCACGAGCGATCTCAATGAGGGCCGCCGTATTGTCAAATATATCTGTTATCCCCATCTGAATTTGTACGAAAAAAAAACAATATTATTGATTTAATCATCCAGTTAAAAAAAACTCCAAAAAATACTCGATTTATATTTTCCCGGTGTCTTCTTCTGTCCTTTTTTACTCACATCGCGCAGAACCGATTCCAAATAGCTGGTGAAGGTCAATTTGAACTTGGGTATTTGCACATTGACAGGCAGATCTCGCATGAGCGATATGTGACGTGACAAAATCGAAGGATTTATGTTGCTGACGAGATCGTCCAGACCTGCCCGAGTATTCGGCAGGACGAAGTACATCGCGAACTTGTGACCCTGTGATGGAACAACAAAAATTTCTTGTTCTCATTTATCGTTAAGTTGAAAGACATCGTTGATTTTTTTTGGTCTCGCGGAATCGAATTGCCAGTAGATTAATAAAAACTGGCCATCGTATGCGTACGAAACAATGAATAATTACGCCAGATTTGAAAAATGAAAAATTTAAAATTTCAAGTACGCTCTTCGATCATTTTTACAATATTTATTATTTTCGAAAAGTTTGGGCTTGTTCCAAAGTTTGAGCTGCATAGTCGAAATTTCTAATAGAATGCGACTAAGGTGTAGAATTATTTTTCTATTTGATTAATCGAGAACCGATAGCCATTCGATCGTGTATAATTTTTAATCATTCGGACGTTAAATAAAAATAAAGCAGCAAAATTTGCCGATCATTCCTTTTGTACCCATGCACGTTGTTACGAAATTGTTTTGTTTCTTCTTTTTATCATTTTTTTATCTTACGGCGTAAGGTATACGAAGAATCTTGGCGTCGAGCTCGAGAGATTCGCTGTAATAAAAGTTGCCATTCGCTTGCATGAATGGCACGTCGACGGGCGTCTCCGGGGTCGTGTAGAATTTTCTGAATTTCGTGTCGTTAGGTGAAAAACAATTTTTGTGCCAAGAGCCCTGGAAGTAAAGGGCGTTCACTATGAGCAGTACTGCATTCTTGATACGGTCGTCTGCAATAAAAAAAAACGAAATAGCATTTATGACTTATTATCTGCACGTCGAAAAAGCTTTGGAGAAAAAATTGTAAAATTAAATCGCCAAATAAAGAGCGGGAAACAAAAAAAGTCTATTCAATAAAGTTGATAATTTTCAATATAGAAAAATTCTATAGTTGTATATAAGTGATGAGAGCAATAGGCGGTAATTTTCCTAAATTTTTCAAATAATTCTAAATTATTTTCAAAACGGTCCTCGTAGATTTTAATTCAATTTAATTTAATTACGATTATTTTTATGATATTGATTATCCCAATTGATATGATCGTAATGATTTATACACAATTCTAATTATTTCTACAGTATCAATTAATTCGATGCATCATATTGTAATAAATTGTCACATTGAATAAAAACGGGAACTCACGGTTTTCGATCATTTTCTCGACACTTTTGTGCGTCACGTTGCTGACCCAATTATTAATATTGTCAGCCGCGACCTGTGAGTTCTCAAAATTTGTCGGTACAACGTCAACGCGGTAAAAACTTTTTACGTTTGCCGCGTAACTCTGCTTCAGGTCTATTCCGGATTGTAGGTACATTCGGGTTCCAATGTCAAGCTTGTGCTGGTTGGAAACGGCCTAAAAAATTTTCACTCGTATTAAAAAACAATTTTCTTTGATTTTGACTGTAGCAAAAATGATCTATGAAATGAAGTTAAGGCCTTAGGCCACTCTAGAGGCCAAAAAGGGCATATTTTGTGTTTTTTTTCAGCTAAACTATAAAATAAATCGCAATTACAAAATAGGTGTTTTATTATACACGTAATTGACTATACAAAATTATTTTTTTCACCGCGATACATGTCAAAATGGCGACAGGGCAGCATTTTTCCGATGACGCCTTTATTTCTGGAAGGTCAACGGCCGGACCAACAACTCCTATAATTTTTTATTTATGATGAGACACTAATGTTTTTTCGATTATATATAAGAATAGCTATAGAAGTGCGTAGGATTTTTTTGATACATTGTTTTTTTGTCAAAATGGCGCATTTCTAAAACAAAAGGTATAAAATGCCATGAGAAAATCGTCAGAAAATTGTTTATAAAAAAGAAACTATGCAATATAATTTTAAAAAATCCTACGTAGTGCCTCAGAAAATGTAACTCTAAATATACAGTTAAAATTTCAAGTGAATCGGTTGAAATTTGTTTGAGTTATGAGTCCGGCCGACTTGAAAAATGTAGTTTTGAGATAAACGCGTTTAAAGTTAGTAGAAAGTCACGACATGAATCAAGAGTGGCTGCGCTAGAATTCGAAAATCGAGTACTTAGAGATTTTTCACACCCGTAATCTTTCGGAATATAATTTTATTGAGAGCTGCACAAAAGAAAATCATTTTTCGTTTCTGACCTGCAGAGATTTTAAAATTAAGGCGAATTTGTCTCGGGTCGCCCATCGTCCATCGGGCAAATGCATGACGCGAGCGAGTTCCAGGGCAGTCGGGTCCTGAGCTCCCTCGTACAGCAGTACGAGGCCCAATTTAATTGACAGCGGTGACATCAAAAGATTGCCCTGATATTTTCCAGCCATTAACTAAAACGTAAAAATTATCGAACGATTCAATAATCAGATATCCAAAAAAGACAGAGAAAGGGGAAAAAGGAATAACACTTGGATAGATTTAAAAAAATCAAGCAAAATATCAGAACTTGAGTCAATTGAATAAATAAAATGATTATCATATTAGATTCGTCGCTCCAAGAACGATCTCTACCTTCAATAAGTTCCAGTCGAATGTATTGAATTTCTCGCCCTGATAGGGCACAAACACGTCATCATTTTCGGGCGTCTCGTTGATCCAGGTAGGAGGAGGAGAAGGCATTGCGCTTGTGGATCCAACAGCCGGCGACTTTGTTTGACGCTTCACCGCCAATGGTGTTCCTTGACACGCGGCCATTAGGCAACTGATTGCCAGAATAAAAATTTCCCATTCTAAAGTAAAAACAAACAACAAAACAAAAGTCGCGAAAAATATTAGTCTCGATGAGCATTACGTAACTTCGGAAAAGATAACATGATAAAAATTATGGAAACAAGCAATGATCCATCATCAATAAATTACAGATTTCGAACACCCTTTTGTGAAAAATTAAGGCAACTGTCTAGAAGTTCGAAAAAATGTTTTTTTTTTATTTTCTTATTCTGCAGACCTTATTTCTGAATACGTCTGTAAAAACCGTGATACTCATAAAATTAGTCGTGTTATAGAACTTATAAGGAGTACGCTCGGGGAGCGCGTTCGAGACGCAGCGAATTTCAAACGCGTTTTTCTCGAAACTGTGTTTTTTAAATCGGCAACCATGATATTTCGATAACCAATTGGCCGATTAGGCCCAGATTTGGCATACACCTACAGTAGACTGTTTTTAAACGTTGGTAGGAAAATTGAGTGGAAATAATTATTTTTATTTATTTTACTCGTAGAATGGTCAGAAAAATAGGAAAAATTGTTAATTAAAGTTTTAATTGTCGCAATGCGACCATTGTGTAATTTTTTTTTTTTTTTGCCAAATCCGGTACCAAACGTCTCACACTCTGATTAAGAATATGTTTGTTTTTTGCAACATTCATACAACGTCCACAACACTTGTAAACGTAAGTTTTTTTGTTTTTGTACGTTTGTTTCCGACAGACGTACAAAAGTTCATGATAAAACATTTTTTATTTCTACGTATTTTTGAAGGATCA
Organism: Ophion ventricosus; assembly: GCA_963932345.1. Lineage (NCBI taxonomy): Eukaryota > Metazoa > Arthropoda > Insecta > Hymenoptera > Ichneumonidae > Ophion > Ophion ventricosus. The sequence goes on along the minus strand of OZ010714.1, from coordinate 8,817,658 downwards.
ATAAACATGTGTAAAAAAAATCAGAAAGAAAACTAGGACAGTTTAACAGTTATTCCACTTGAAAAATCACCTCCAAAACAGCGCTCTAGACAATATAACTGCCTTAAAGAAATTCACGAAGAAATAGATATTTGTAAAAATATATATAAATATAAATAATAAATAATTATTAATTATTATTCTTTAAATTCATATTTTAAATATAATAATATTATTAATAATAACGAATTATCATCAACATTAATCATTCTATTATAGTAATAATTTATTTTACATGTACACCCTTTCGGGTTGTTAACCCTCCCGTCTGTTCTTCCCTTTTGACTTCATAATACCTTTTTTTTTACTATCTCCCTTCTGCTATTTACATCTCTTCCTTTCCCCAGGTTCTACTTCTATTCTCGTTCATTCTATACAATATTAATAATTACGATTGGAGTAATAATAATAATTATCATTGTTACATAGTTGTATCTCTAATTGTTATTGTATAAATTGAATAGCGAATATTCATACCCAGTAGTAGAAAATCATAAATTATCCATAATTATATAAATAATTTTTTAAAAGTATTCACAAAAAAATGTATTGCTAGCGATCGGTACAGAATTAAAAAAAAAAGTATTTGCGTATTTCGGACATAGGCGATTCGGCATATCGAATGTGCGGGTCGATGGTCAATAACCCCGGCACTGATATTTCTCCTTGGACTCGCCAGCTTTTTAAAGATATATATATATATATATATATATATATATATATATATATATATATATCGCTCTATCGATATAGAATTTGCATAAATATTCAAGATTGAAGACAATGCCACCCAACGAATAAAAAAAAACATTCAAGAAAAAACTGGTCAAACTTCAACACGGAATAATACGTTTATTTATAGTCGATTGTAGTCATCGTCGATGCTCGTTGCGCATCCTCAAATGTTTTGTATGTACAGTCATGGGAGGCTGTTATTTACTCGTGTGTACAAAACTCTGTCTGTATCGTCGAGTATAGCAGAATGAAATTGAGTTGAGAGTTCTCGACTTTTAATGCTCCCATCATCTCAGGGCCAGTAGATCAGACGGCGATATATTTATATGAAGTTACGTCTTTCGGAGCAAGGGTGATACCGAAACGATTTTATAACGGATCCGAGTTTAAGTACATATTAAATTATATGGAAATACGTGATCAGATATGAAAGACAAAAATAACGACAAAAATCAAGATTGACAAAATTCTTCAATACATTGCCAAAAAAAATATTTCATTTAAATAGGATCTACTTAAATCAAATAGGTTTTCCTTGTTTCATGGTCTACTACGACCCTATTTGATTCAATTTTTTTTTACTTTGTTCAAGCTTTTAAAATATTAAATATATTCAAATTCAATAAACAAAGATAAAACACGATATATCGCATGAATACGAGAAAGAAATATAAGTTGATGACGTAAAAGTGTTGTGAAAAAAAGTTAAATTAGTTTCTTTTTTGCACTAACAAGGCTGTTATTTGGAAAAAAAAAGAAAGATTTCGCCGTTCATTTTATTAACAGGTGCGACCATTTAAGTATAGAAAGACTTTTCCTCAACTGCAGAATGTTACAACAGTCTTCTAATGAAGCAAAGCCATGAGATTTTTGAGAGACTTAATCGTGTACCATTTTTCCGTCTGTCTCTTTTGTCTCGTCCTACCAGATGAAACCAAATCACAGATTTATTAGGAATATATCAAATATTTAATTATTGGACGATATTAAATAGATCTTGATTTAAATAAATAAATATAGATTTTATTGCACACGTATGCCCCTGCGGGTTTTTACACCTCCCGTCACTTCTTCCCTTTTTACATCATACTTTATTTTTTTTTCACAACATCCATTTTGCTAATTGCATCTCCTTCTTAACCCTGGTTCTATGCTTATCCTATTCTTGTTTTATGCCCTCGTTGAGCTTTTACAGGATCAGTTAACATAAACTTTTAACTTATAATTGGAAAATAACAATATTCACAGCCAGAATAAATAAATATGTATAAAATTAATAATTTTAATAATAGAATGCAATAGGAAAAATGTTATTTCACAAAAAATCCAGTTGATACAAATTTATAAAAAAATCAAATAGACGCATCTAGTTAATATCAAAAGAATTTTTTTGTCAGTGTACTCTGAAATCCGATATTATTGGATTGTTATGAATAATGCTATGTTGCTAGTATGGATTTATACATATGCTTGTTTTTTACATTCTTGTATAGTTAAAAAATTTGCGATGTTTAGAGTTTTCACTCCGATCTGTATATTTTCTATTATATATATGAGGATTCATACAATTTTATTAAAAGTTCTTTATATGCCCAACGCAAAAATGTCCCCTTTTTTTCAAATCATCGAGTTTATCGTTCCAAAAAATAGTCCAAAAAAATTCCCGAAAAAGTGCGGATATAATTTTTTTATATACTCGGTCAATGAATAATTTTCTTGTGACATTTTAACTGGCGATAAAGAGGATAAAAATGAAAGAGGAGAAAAATGAAAAAAAAAGGGACTTACCTAAAAGCCGTGATTTCTTCATGACTCCTTTTCGTGGCGAAAAAAAAAGTTACAAATGTGTACGTTGGCGTGCGAAAATAGCGCGCGGAACACAGAAAAAGTCCGTGTGGATGTGCGTTGATCGATGTTACAATAATATGTTGAGTAAAAATCACTGAGAATCCGGCGAAGGTCGTGATGGGATGGAAGATGATGAAGCTCGGCGATGCGAGAGGCGAACAACTTCGCAACCGTTAAACCGGCCTTCCGGACTTATAAACGTGTACAAACACAAACGGACGCTCGTCCGTATTTGCCGTTTGCGCTGACCATCCGTGTATTTTAACGCGGAACACAGCGGGAGAGCAATGGCGCGAAGGAGGAGGAAGGGAATTGGGAGAAGCTGACGAGGCGACGGAAAGAGAGGGTGAGAGAGAGAGAGAGAGAGATAACAGCACGAATGTCCTATCGCCAATGTGGAAAGCCCCAAGAAGGCGCGATGACATCCTCGCAAAAAAAAAAGAAACATAACGAGAATTACGACAGAAGCATCACGAGCGCGAAAACGATGCTCCGATTTTCGGAATAAAACAATTTCCCTATAAATACGTTTATTCCAGGAAGAAGAACATTAATTACGATAATTCTAATGTTTATTTTAGATTACTCGTTCATCCACATGGAGAAAGATGTGTGTGTGTGGGGGGGGGGGAATATGTAGATAAGGAGGAGGTCGAAGGTCCAGAGTGCTACAAAAAGTACAAAGTGACATTCACAAAAACTGTAAATCTCGTTTCATCCGAACGATTGTAACATTCGACTGGTTTTTTCGACTGAGTTTTTCAAAGCGGACTTTTTAAATCCATATTCAATTGATCAACGTTCTAATGTGATTTTCTTTAAGGCCTTAGGCCACTCTAAGATTTTCCAAAAATCGATTTTTTTTGTTAAAAATGTACCTTAGTACCTATAAAATTATATTTCACAAGATTATGGGTGTGAAAAATCTGTAAGAACTCGATTTTCGAATTCTAGTGCAACCCCTCTTGATTCATATCGTGACTTTCTACTAACTTTAAACGCGTTCATCTCAAAACTACATTTTTCAAGTCGACCGGACTCATAACTCAAACAAATCTCAACCGATTCACTTGAAATTTTAACTGTATATTTCCAATTATATTTTCTGAGGCACTACGTGGGATTTTTTTTATTATATTGCATAGTTCCTTTTTTATAAACAATTTTCTGACGATTTTCCCATGGCATTTTATACTTTTTGTTTTAGAAATGCGCCATTTTGACAAAAAACAATATATCAAAAAAATCCTACGTACTTCTATAGCTATTCTTATATATAATCGAAAAAACTTTAGTGTCTCATCATAACTCAAAAATTATAGGAGCTGTTGGTCCAGCCGTTGACCTTCCAGAAATAAAGGCGTCATCGGAAAAATGCTGCACAGTCGCCATTTTGACATGTATCGCTGTGAAAAAAATAATTTTGTATAGTCAATTACGTGTGTAATAAAAGCCCTATTTTGTAATTTCGATTTATTTTATGGTTTCGCTGAAAAAAAATCACAAAATATGCCCTTGTTGGCCGCTAGAGTGGCCTAAGGCCTTAAGGACTTTAAGGTATTCTCTGCTGAGAAAGAGAGAGGGAGAGAGTGAAAAATTAAAACGTAAATGTCCTGTCACTAATGTGGAAAACCCTGCGAGGATGCAATATGATACTCCGCGAACAAAAAAATATCTGGCGAGATAATGAAGAAATTGACTTATCAAATTTTGCATAATTACGATTATTAGACGAAGGAGAAACTTTTCGGCGGTAATTTAATTTTTTTTTTTGTTTGCACGTTCTTTCTCGTGGAGAAAGTTATGTTTATAGGAATATGTACATCAAGAGGAAGGCGGAAATTCATAGAGTGCACTGAACGAAAAAAAAATTACATTCTCGAACGGTTGGAACATTCGACGGATGGTTACGGTTTAGTAAAGCGGACTTTTGAATAAATAATTAACTGATCAGCGTTCCAATATAATTTTTTTCAGAAGCTTATAATTACATATAGTTACGAGGCATATCTTCGAACATAAGCACATTCGAACGAAATCGTAACGTTACAAAGTATAACGAGATTATCCGAGAAGAGGACGGTTAAACGGGCTCACGTAGCTTCCCAGGTATCAATTTCCAGATAGCTGCCCAGAAGTTCTTTAATTGGATACCAAATGTCCGCTTGGAAGTTATCTACAAGTTATCATATGTCCAACAGTTATCATTTTGGATTGCTGTTAACTTCGAGGTAACCTTCGGGCGAACATTTGGTACCCGTTTAGCTGACTATTGGACAACTTTTTGAAAATTGCTACTTGGGTTAGTGGTCAGAGCATTCGACCGGTAATCGAAAGGTCCCGGGTTCGAATCCCCCGGTCCAGAAGCGCTCCTGCATTTTTTTCGGATAGTTCTCTGGAGTTTTTTCCAGGGATCACAACATATAGTTCAATATAATTTATATAAACGTTTAATTCGTATACATTATTACCTTCAGTACAAGTTTCTTAATCAATCGGAGTGTCATTACAAAACCCGAGAAGAAATATCGGGCATTTTCATGTTGAGCATAATACAATCAACGGGGACGCCTTAGGAAAACTTTTTCTTCGATGGTAGATATCAATGTTTTTGTATTTATAAAAATAATCAAAGTGGCGCACGAATAAAATGAAAATGTTGGATCAGTTACGAAGACCGAAAAATCCACGAATTTTGAGATTATCACGTTACATGTACAATCGTGCGAAAATGTTCGGAATTGAAAATTCTAAAGTCGTTTTGAAACAAATAATTGATAAACGATTGAACGTTTCACATATGGTGGATCAATACGACTATCTGTGTAATTCACGAGGGGAATCATTCGATCAACGTCTTTGTCATTTCTTATCGTTCTTCTTGTTTTCATTATTCGCGTTCTGATTAGCCTTTGCCTTCCGTTGCTGACGCTGAAGCTCCGTGTACTTTTCGATAGCTCCTTTCACCAAAAGCTTGCTCTTGACTTGTGGGGACACCGCGATCACAAGGCATACATTCGCCGGAAATAAGTGGTCATGTTTACAGTTTTTTTTTTCATCGTCTACTGATACATTGCATTGCGAAGTTTTTAATTTTGAAGGTGTTATAAAAGTGTTTAAAAAATGAAAATACGGCATTAAAAAATCGTGAAATGTTATCGATATTGGTCGGAAATTTTCAATCAAAATGGATAAGTCAATGAACATTGAAGATAAAATCGAAAGACTTTTTTTTAATAACGTGAGAATAATTTATAACAATTAGAATGCAGTGCTAAAAATATATAATTGAATGAAAATAAAATTGATAATCAAGACAATGAATAAGAATTAAACATTTAAATAAGAATTGAAAAACATTTTAAAAAAACTTCAATTGAAATAGATATTTTGTTTTTAATTAAATATAATAGTAGTAGTAGTAGTTTTATTTCTCAGGTATACTCTTTCGGGTTTTTACACAGTACCCGCCCTTATACATATTTTTTTCCCTACAAGATTAGATTTCAACGCAATATAATTCCTTTTCCTAGTTTACATTTTTTTGTTTCACTCGCTCAGCTATTCTAACGTACTGCCACGATTCTTGCACCGGCTCTCCCTTCAATGCGCGCTCTATTTACACTTTTAAATTCGGCCCTGCACTGCGAATTATTTTTCTATTTGATTAAGCGAGAATCAATGGACATTTGATCGTGCACAATTTTTTGTCACGAGGACGTTCGAAAAAAAATATAGCCGTACAATTGACAGAAGTTTTTTTTTGACCCATGCACGTTGTTATGGAATTTGGTATTTTTTTTCTTTCTTCTTTTTCATTTATCGTTATTTTATCCTACGAGGGCGTAAAAGATTCGAAGAATTTTGATGTCGCGCTCCGGAGATTCGGCGTAATAAAAGTTGTGATTGGTTTGCAGTCTATATGCGTCACTGGGGTCGTGGGAAGTTTTCTGAATCTCGTATCGTTTGGTGAAAAAGGATGTTTTTTTCTTAGGAACGCTTGAAGTAAACGGCGCCTTTTATCAGCACTATGGAATCCTTGATTTTGTCATATGTAATCGAGAAGCAAATTCAAATTTATCCCTAACAATTTGCACGTCAATTAAAACAGTTTCTGGATTTGGAGAAACAATTGTAAAATGAAATCGACGAATTGAAGCGCGGAGAAATAAAACAAAACGGCTGTTTTTGCTAAAAATGTTTTGCGAGATTTATTGAAAAATTTAATTATACAGAAATTCTATTTATTTGTGTACAACTAATGAGAGTAATAAGCGTAATATTGATTTAATTTTTTTTTATGATAATAATAAACATTGAATCATTCAAACAGTTTTAAATGATAATAACAAACATTTACTTATTCAAACATACATATTTAATTGTTCAAACATTGTGCTACAGAACAGTTTGAATAATAAAACCTTCAGTTCCCCTGGACGTCCTCAAAAACCACGATGATAACTTCTTTGCCCAAAGAGGACTTCTATGAAAGAGGGATAATAAAACTCGTGGAGAAATGGCAGAAAGTCATCGAACAGAATGGAATATATTTATTTGATTAAAATGACTTTCTTTGGTACATTTTTTGCGTTTGAAATTTACTCGATTTTTGCTACGGAATTATGCATAGACCCAATATTTATGTCGCCGTAATTTCGTAATTTGTACAATTAGCTATTTCATTACATAAAATAAATAGATAATCAAATTTCGTAGTCAACTCGACTGTGGGCAAAAGCAACACATTAGATTTGCCAATCGATGCACAACTAAGAATTGATACAACCTTAGAAGCTGAGGCGATGGTAATGAAAAATGTAATTCAATTCAAAACACGATTGTCATAACGTACTGAGTTGTTTGACAATTTTTCATAACATTCTTAGCATTTCTTTACACTATTTCGTGTGTAAAACTGCCTATCAGCGACGGGCATAGGCATTTGTCTACGTTAAAAAGTGTTTTTGCAATTGTAAATTTTATGGAAATGATGTAGACGACCGATTTAAAATTTGGAGCGTGCATTCGGTATATGACAAAGAATCTACTGTATAAATTCGAACCAAATGATAACAATTCGTCACTTGACGAAGCTCGATGAGACGAACTTCGAGAGACGAGCTATTCCGCAGCCGATAAACCGACCTTCTCGGCTTGTATCCATACGAATACAAGCGGATGCTCATTCGTATTTACCTTTTGCGCTGGATCATCCCGGTATCTTAGCACTGAACTCCATCAGCGGGAGAGAAATTTCAGCACGAAGGAAGAAGAAAATATGGAGAAGTTATCCCGCGGCGATTGGCCCTGAAACTTGTATTCGCTACTGAGAGAGACAGCTATGGAGAGAGATATTAAAATGTGATTGCTCTGTTGTCAATGTGAAAAACCCCGCGCGGACGCAATGAGAAATTCCGCAAACAAAAATAAGCCGACGAGATAATGAAAGAATTTATTTATTATCAAATTTCCAATTATTACGATTATTTGACGAAGGAGAACATTTTCAGCGGTTATTTCATTTTTTTTATTGCTCGTTCTTCCTCGTTGAGAAAGTTATGTGTATAGGAATATGTACAATACATCAGTGGGGAGTCGGAGATTCATAGAGCGGTATTCATAGTCGGGTCTTATTGTCAAGATCGTTTTAAGCACGGTCTTGAGACGCCACCGAGATTCATAAACCTGGAATAAGATGATCTCAAGATGTAATACACAAGACCGCCTTAGCGAAGATGATCGTGTTCAAGACACAACTTGACTAGTTTCATATTTCCGTCTTATCTAGAATAAGAAATATCTTAAGCCTGCAAGGTTTCACAGTCAACTAAGCCCGTCTCATATCAGAAAGAAGATTGCAAATAAGATGGACTTCATGAAGACGAGATGCAAGCCGTCTTAAGATGTTTACAGTGAGGTCAGGGACAACACACAATTTTGGAGCACAATCACTGATAAATATATTGCATGTTGTGACTACTGATCAATAGATTTGTACAGTTAAAAAAGGATAACCTCCTACACAGTGTGAGTGAGACAGTAGCCCGCTGACGAGGCTTCCGCTAAATACGGCGTATACATTTTAGTATACTTATAGTTCAGTGAACACAGTTAAATATTGGAGGAGTAGGAGCAAGCATGCATGAAACTCAGACAAAATCGATCTTGTATTGCAATGTCGTACTTTGAGGATCTACTGAATCTTTGCGACATGGATAACATGAATACAGATGAATCCTCTGACCAAGAAGATAAGCGGGTTCCACGAGCACCAAAACCATATATTCGCGATGCTCAGAATCCATGAAATTCCTATTGTGAGAACAAATTCAAACGACGCTTCTGTTTTTCCAAATGGTGACCCCGCATACAGAGCTCTGATTGATGGATATAATGGCGAGTTTCCAAAAATCATCCGGAAACACCCAACCGCCAGTGCTGTATCAAGACCGTCTTGAAGATAATAAGACAATCTTAGGCAGAGTCGTCTTTATAAAAACCGCCTTATTTGGAGACTATGAAATGTATGCGATCTTAAGAAGATTCTTGACCAATAAGATCGTCTTTGTGAAGATGGTCACAAGCGTAAACTTGAGACCTGGCTATGAATACCGTCCATAGAGTGCGCAAGACGGAAAAAATGACATTCACAAAAACTGCAGATCCCTATTAATTCGAATAGTTGGAACATTCGACCGGTGGTTACAGTTTAGTAAAGTGGTCTTTTCAATAAATAACCGAATGATCAGCGTTCCGATATAATTTTCTTCAAAAGTTTATAATTACATGTAAGTTACAAGGTATATCTTTGAATCTATAAGCACATAGTTCAATAGAATTTATATAAACATTTATTCGTATACATTATTACCTTCCCTACAAGGTATTAATCAACCGATCTCATGATAAAACTCGAAAAGAAATATCTGGAATTTTTTTAGTCACGCGCGCGCGCAAAGCCTGTCGGGAATAATAAAATCAACGGGCGCCTTAGGGAAACTTTTCTCTCGATGGTAAAGATCAATGTTTTTGTATTCATAAAAATAATCAAAGTGACGCACGAATAAAATGGAAATTTTGGAGCAGCTACGAAGAATGAAGAATCCACGAATGTTGGGATTACCACATCACATGTACAATCGCCCGAAAATGTTCGCGATTGAAAATTCCAGATTCGTTTTCAAATAAATAATTAAATAACGAATAAACGTATCGCATATGGTGGTTTGATACGACTATCTGTGTGGGACGAGAGGAGAATCTTTCAATCAACGCCTTCGTCGTTTCTTATCATTCTTCTCGTTCTTATTATTCGCCTTTTGCTTATCCTCTTCCTCCTGTTGCTGACGCTGTAGTTCCGCGTACTTTTCGATAGCTCTCTTCACCAAGAGCGTCGCGGCGTTCATGCTCTCCGGTGTTATGTAGGTTCGTGCCAATTCCGAAACTTGCTCTCTAACCTGTAGGAAAAAAAAGCGAGAGCAGCGTCAACATTCGACGCCAAAAAATTAACACTTTTTTCAGTTTTTTTTTCTGGTTAACGAAAAAAAAACAACGTCACGAGTAATTTGTTCTTGGTAAATTCTGGAGACAAAATATAAATAGAGCATGATGAAACTAAAGAATAAAATGAAAACAGAACCGACGTGCCAAAAAATAGCGTACTACGAAAAGCGATAAATGTTGCAAAATTCCAGCGAATTACAATAAATACCCCGAAGTTACGTGATAAACAGGACCGACGAGAATCGTTTAAGGCGTACAACTTTTCATTCGTACTTCTCATACTTATCGTTCTGTATGTACTCGAAATTTCATTTTTCCAAAGAAAATCGACAACGAAAAAAAAACGTTTTTCAAATAAATATTATTAAATGACATAAATATAATAAAAAAAATATTTTTCGAATATTTCTCGAACTCTTAATAAATTACTCTTACAATTTCATATTATCGAAATTCAATATGTTACAATAATGTCCGAAAAATTTCGATATCCTGTGACGTCGGAAGTTCCAAAGTAATATTTTTTATCGCAACGTCAAAATCGTGTTTTTCCTTCAAATAAAATGTTCAAAGATCGAATTTTCAAAAAATCGCCTTTCGAGGTTCGAAGATTTTCCTTTGCGATTTCTTACCTGGTTTTTGTTGATGCCAAACCCGAGAAAAGTGATGGTACAGAAGGGTGTGAAGGTGCACACGGAAGTGGTCAAAACACCACCGATCAGTAGAAGAACAAACAAATTCCAGATGTACACACCGACACGTGTACCGTACGAGATAGCGTAGGTGGAGAGCGGCACGAGAGCCGTGAAAATGCTCGAACCCCAGCTGGATCTTGGTGGCGGTACCGGTATCAAAAATCCCTCGTAGCCCGGCTGGAGTGCGTGCTTTCCCGAGTGGTCCGGATACGTGGGATAAAAGTGTGCCGGAAGTGCCGAATGACTCGGAGTCGCGTACAGCGCTTGGCTGTTCTCGGCACCCGGCGGCGTGTCGACCAGCTCCAATTGACGAACTCTCTTCGTCGAAAATTCCTGCTCCGGTGCAATTGCACCCCCGAGCACCGTTCTGGCCAGTGTTATCACCAGTAGAGCACGATTCATCTTCGTGGAGTTTATAATAGAAAGTTCTGTAAAAAAAATTACAGAAGATATTTAATAACGTTAGTCCAATACAGATTGTTTGGGTTTGTTTGTGTTTATTGGCAGTAGAACTATTGGAGATCCATAATACCGATTTGTTCTCCATTACTCGCCGCCCTCTGGCTACGATAATTTTTCTTTTTTACCTTTGGGTTTTGTCTCGAGTTTTTCGAGATTCATCTCGCTATAGATAGTTCCTATTAATTCCGATAAATTTTACAAACAGTTTTGAACACGCACTCAATTTTTTGTTTTTTTTTTCGATTATTATTTTCTGAACGCTGCTAGATCTCTTTTTTGTTTGCAATATGTACAACGCACATTGGCATAGCCAGCATTTTTTTCTAGGGGCACCCAGGAGGGGCCGACCTGACAAGAACTGGTTTCATTCACAATCATCTGTTTTTTTTTTAAAATAAAATTTACATAATAGTCGATAATGACGTAACACACATGAAATATGAAACTTGCTTTGATTACACGTTCATGTTAAAATTAATATCAAACTCTTGCCATATTTTAAAAAATAATCATCTAATTTTTTATCATTCTTTAATCCAGTCTTTAAAGTTTACTTTCCGTAGGTATTCAATTAAAAAAGTCTTATTTTTCTATTTCTTTTCTGCAAAACAGCTCAACACTTTTTCAGCTGGATTTTTTTAACAATGTCATTCTCCATGTTCAGCAGTGACATATGACAGCATCGTTTCTGGAGCATTGTGCTTCTAAGCCACATTTTTATCCGCCTCATGGCAGAAAAACTTCTCTCACAGCCGGCGGAGCTAACTGGCCGTCCTATTGCTGCTTGGAAACTGTTGTATAAGTTAGGGCAATACTCCTCATTAATATGACTTCTTAAATTTACAGCATTTATTTCATCATTTTTAAATTGAAGTACGTTTTTTATGACCATCGCTTCAGCTTCTAAGGCTGACGTATAAATTATTAAGATCTTTCTATAATTATTGATGAAATCCTCTTCGTTCTTTATATCCGATTTAAAAAATGCTTCAACTGCATGAGAAAACGATAGATTCTCAAATCATCGTTTTACATTTACAATATTATCCACTAATTGGTAATAAATGTTGATCTTCCAATATTCTTCTGGTTGTGTATCGGCGGCAAATCTAATCCATTGCTTTTGCTCATAATTGACTTAATTGCGAAATTCAAATATCTATTCAATTTACGTTATGAAATAGCTAGTTTTCATACAAATCACGAAATTATGACAAAGGAAAAATTTCAAGTTTGATGAAATTATTTCTTTATGCTTGCTTGGGTGGAACTTAAATAAAATTCAGCGATTATATGACTTCAAATGTTTTGGATCGATTTTTTCTGCCCCCCTCACCCCCCTCCCGCCCCCGCAACATCAACAACAACGCATCAACCTTCACATGGCTTTTTTTAGCGTACTGCTTTTCCAATATTACCTGATTTATCGCGATCCCCAATTTTTCTCGAAACTCGTTCGTTCCTCAGCTCACCACGTCACCAGATCGACCTCAACTGGTTCACGCTGTGCAGCGAATAGTTTTTTTTTTCAACGCAGAGAAAACTTTTTCTGGCTGTCCTGGACGATGAGAATTTTCGCACTGACAAGTTCTGTTGGTATTTCCTCTGCTTTTATATCGTCGATCGTCCGTGGGGCGAGAGGGGAATGTGCCTAAGTTGTGAAGTAGGAAAAGAAAAATCCGCACCACCCCTAAACGGGCCCAGGTTTCTTCGTAAATTGCGTGGAGAGCGTTCGGAAAGCGGGCGGAGCCAGGTAACAAACGTACCTAATGCTCCTCTTCACCTCCGACCCAAAGATCGTGCATTAAGAGCTCACCCGCGGTTAACTAATGAACTGAGGGCAAAATGCATTAGTCTTTCCGTATCTTTCATCGTTTTGGCGCATTTTTGCCTTTTTCGTGGTGTGTCAGGGGCCACAAAAGATTTCGATGACGAGACAAGGGTCCGCGCGACCATTTTTCACTCACGAAACAAAAGGCCCAACGCGCAAAGCACGTCGTGAGAAAAAATTCTTTCGCGTTCGATTTTAGAAAATTTATTCGTACAAAAAAAAATAAACTACGCAAATATTGTCGAGTAAAAAATCCGACGTCTCGTTATTTCAATAACAGACGTACATATGAATTATTTTTAACAATTTTTTTTCGTTCCTTTTGCACTCATGCCCAAGAACGGGAATCATTTTTTTCCCCATATAATTGTTACGCAATGATAAATAGTGAACGTCAACGATCGAGTACGAGAACTTCACAAATAATGACAGTATTGACATGGATAGTTACTTTGGCATGAAAAATTTAAATATCGGACGCAACAAACATTGCGCACTGACACTTTTTATGAGCGTTGAAGTTTGCATCGTTGGTATGCAACGTTTTGTTATTTTGATTACTAATGAATTTTTTTTGTAGATTAAGATCTAAAATTACGGATAAGGATACGAAAAAACGTTCGAATGATTTTCGTAGTCCAAATCAGCCAAAAAATGTGAGCAATTGAAAAAAAAAACAATATACGTTGCATTCCAACGATTCAACATCAACATTATCGCTTTTCCTCTTGGACACAAAGGACATCGACAGATTTTACACTCTTTCGACTATGAAGGTTCCAGCCACCCTAGCGAATTTTTTTGTCGTATCAAAAGTGCTTGGTCCTCGTTCTCAGGCTATTACATGTACGCCCACATACATACACACACACACACACATATAGATATATATATCTCTTTGTCAGTCGCAATAGTATCACAAAATATGGTTTCGCCGAGGATACCATCGCGGACTTTTGTCCTGTGAAATGTATAAAGTTTCTGTAGACTTCACTTAATTGAAAGATAACGAAAAAAACGAAACAACTCATCGAAACATTATTTACATCTATTCTTCTGCGTGAACGACTCTTCTTGGATCTGTCGTCGAAGTGCTTCCGTCTCGTCCTCGCTGCTAGTCGTGTCGTCCTTGGGTACGAGAACTTTGCGTTTTCTCTTGGTACGGGAATCCGACGATGTTGTGCGCTTTCTTTTCTTACTTCTGAGTCTCGATTCGAGCTCCTCGAGTCTCGTTAATTCGCCCGACGTCGCGGTCTCTTCGAATACGTCGTCGAGCTCTTCAACGCAGAAGGAATCCTGGAACATTGAGAACAAAAAAAACCATTTCGAAAAATAGTTACAGAAATTTCGCGTCGAAATTTGTTTTTTTTAAATGAGTGCCATCTTCTTAAATTTTTATTTTCTTCATGTTAATTACTGTCAAATATAAACTACATGTTCAGACTGAACAATTTTGGAACTTTTTTGCAGGTCAAAGTCTATGGTACTTTTTTGCAGGTCAAAAACTAAACTGCACGCCGATTTGCAACTCCCGCGGCAACTTTGCTGTAACAATCTGCCACAGCTCCGCGATTTTAATGATAAATGAATTTTTTTTAAATTGTTACGTATATTTAAATATACTATTAAAGTATACCTACAGTTCGATAAATGTAGAATAATTATTCCTTAGTTTAAAAAATCCCTCAGAATTGTCTAATTTTTTCCCGTTTAAATGTAAATCCCGCCTTCGAAGTGTCCAGAATTAATTCCACTAGTGCATATGAATTTTTACAAAAGTATTTCTACATATAAATCATTATAAATAAAATATCCAAATATACTCAGGCAGTAACTTTTTTTTTAAGAGCTAATTTTAATTGAAATACAATATTTTCTAACATTTTTTTATCTAGCATGTAGACTTTTAATTTCAATGAAGTAATTAAGGACTAACACCACTGTAAATTAAAAAGAATCGATGTTTTTTGCTTAAAAAATACTTTGAACCCTCTAGAAAATGAGGCAAAAAGTTTTTTCCCTGAAAAAAATTTTTTTCATCAAAATTTCGTCCTTCCCCCCCTAGCACGTCGTGTATAACACATTTCAAAACCTTAAACGCGTTTTTCTCGAACACGATTTTTCAAAACGGCCCGCAGCATAACTCAAACAATTTTCATTTTTTTTCGTTTGAATTTTTAAACATATCTTTGTAACAACATTGCGAAGAGAAATACGTAGTGGATTTTCCATAAGTTAATTTAAACATTTTTTATTAACAAAAGATAGCCGTTTTTTGTCGAAAATTGAAAGTTTTCATTCAAATACTCGCCAATCTCACAAAAATCAATATTTTTAAAATCCCCTACGTATTTCTCTAGCTATGAACATCAAGATTAAGTGGTTTTTTTCCAGAATCAAATTTATACCAGTTATGCTGTGTCCCGCAGAGCGCCGTATTTCATATTTTTCTTAAAAAATTGTTTTTTTTGTATACTTAAATATGTGCTTAATAACCTCCTCGAATATTATTATTGTATAACCTTTCCTTCTGTCCGAAAAAATGGTCAAAAAACGCTTTTTTAGGCCATTACAATGGTGTTAGGCCTTAAGGCCTTAGGCCACTCTAGAGGCCAAAAAGGGCATATTTTGTGATTTTTTTTCAGCGAAACCATAAAATAAATCGGAATTACAAAATAGGGGTTTTATTATACACGTGATTGACTATACAAAATTATTTTTTCACAGCGATACATGTCAAAATAGCGACTGTGCAGCATTTTTTCGATGACGCCTTTATTTCTGGAAGGTTAACGGCCGGACCAACATGTCCTATAATTTTTGAGTTATGATGAGACACTAAAGTTTTTTCGATTATATATAAGAATAGCTAGAGAAGTACGTAGGACTTTTTTGATATATTGTTTTTTGTCAAAATGGCGCATTTCTAAAACAAAAAGTATAAAATGCCATGAGAAAATCGTCAGAAAATCGTTTATAAAAAGGAACTATGAAATATAATTAAAAAATCCTACGTAGTGCCTCAGGAAATGTAATTCTAAATATACAGATAAAATTTCAAGTGAATCGGTTGAAATTTGTTTGAGTTATGATTCCGGCCACCTTGAAAAATGTAGTTTTGAGATAAACGCATTTAAAGTTTGTAGAAAGACATGCCATGAATCAAGAGGGGTTGCGCTAGAATTCGAAAATCGAGTACTTAGAGATTTTTCACACCCATAATCTTTTGGAATATAATTTTATAGGTACTAAGGTACGTTTTTAAGAAAAAAAATCGATTTTTAGAAAATCCTAAATCCTAGTCTTTTGCGCTTTTCGATTATCTTACAGCCATGATTTGTTTCAATATATAAACAATAACTTACATTAACGTAGTGGTTTGGCTCATCAAGGACAGGTTGCGAATATATTTGTAGATCCGGTCTCGGGCTCTTTGGTTTCCTCACAAAAAATCCCGCGATTCTCGTGGGGCTTCGTATGGTTTGAAGATAATGCGCCTGCATGTCGACATGGTCGCTGATATTTTGCGTGTAACTAACAAAATCTTCTAGATCGTCATCACTGCCGGAGCTTCCGGAAGTTCCGTCAAAATCCGTGGATACGTCGGCTTCGTCGTGGACAAAGGCGCTCCGAATGCGAGGTCTCTTCTTCGTGCTCGCGTCCGTCCGGCCTTTCTTTCCCGTGTCAAGATCGCATGAAGCAAATTTACGCTTACCCGCGCCCACTTGACGATCTTTGCTCGTGACATCTTGTCCGATATCGTGGCGTTTCTCGTATTTCGTAGGCGCCGAAAATTTCTTTAAATCCTTTAAATCGAGCGGGTTGAGATCGTTGCGTCTCAACGCCAGGGGGGCAGCCCTTATCGATTTCATGGGCTTATTCATGTTCGTAGATTTCTCCGGTCTTCTTATCGCTTTGAAGGGATCCGGCTTGGCAAAGTAATCGCTAGCGATCTTTTCGGGAATCGTCGTTTCGAGCCTTGAGACGATAAAATCGTTCTCCGAGTCCGAATCGGGTCCAGGTGGGCTCCACTCTTTCGATCTCTTGCTCCACAAACTGTTGCAAATGTTGCGGGACAATTTTTTACTCAGCGAGAGTCGTGACTTGGGCTTTTCCGTCGATAACCAACCGGTGGTATTCTCGCGTTTGCCCGAATCTGCGGTCACCTTCGAGGTGGTCGCTCCCTGATTGGTTTTTTTGGATCCCGGAGAATGGAGGATGTTCCTAGCGCTTGTCGTAGAGGGCTTGATGAACTCTTCGAAATCGTTCGCGTCCCAGTCGCAATCGTCGAGATTGAAATCGTGCTCCGACACTCGAGGATTCGCGAGACTCTTCGGAATTTCCTCGACGTTCGAAGTCTTCGCTTTTTTACATGGTGGCTCGTCGTTGCTCGTCGGACGGAGGTGAAAACGCGAGCTGGCGGACTTCCAGTCGACGGGCTGCGAATCCTCGTTCTCGTCGTTGACCCTCGAATCGGCGCGATCAGATTTTCCCGAACCAACAATGAAAATTTCGTTTTTTTTGGCGCACAGGTCCAAGTCAAATCTGAGCGATTTTTTTGGTGAAGCTCCTCGAATTTCGTTGTCCTTTGACTTCTCGGGAGGCTTGCCGGGCTGCGGATCTTTATCTTGATTGCTCCTCGAATCGCTGCAACTGAACTTGCACGAATCAACGATAAAAATTTCGCTTTTTCTGGAGCTCAGATTCAGGTCAAACCTGAGGGATTTTCTCGGCGAAGCGGGGCGACCTTCGTTGACTTTTGGCTCGATCGGCAGCGCGGCAATGTTCTTCGATGTTTCCGTCACAAAAATATCACGATCCTCGCTGGAATTATTCTCGGCGCTCTTCTCAATTTTAATAATTTCTTCCTCGAAATTCGGATCCACGAAAATATCTTCGGATGCGAAAATATCGTCGTCCGATTCGGTTTTCTCCACAACAGCGGAAACTTTACCGAGGAGCGTATATTCGTGACTGCTCGCGCCGTGCTGCGAACAGTCGGGCTCAGCGTCAACAAAGTTCAATGTCACGCGACTCGACTGTTCCTTGTTTACAAACTCGTCGTTCGTCGAGTTTTTATTCGCGCTGGCGCGTTCGTAATCGTCGAGTGATCGCCTCAGCGAGTTTTCACCCAATGATATTCGCCCCGGATTCATCGGCGTAGAATTCGTCGGACCGAAATTTTTGGCTGTTAATTTTTCACCATCCCGCGTGTCGGAGATTTGAGAAAAATGAAAACCTTCGATCACATCGATCGATTCGTCGCTCATGCCAATGGATTCGGCAGGCATTCCATTGAAGGGAGATTTGTCGATTTTCATTTCGGATTCCTCATCGCCTTGCATTTTTAGATACTTCGCGGTGGAAAATTCGTCGTTTGGCCTGAGGTCGGACGCAGCTTCGAGAGCAATCGAGTTTCCGGACGAATCAATCGTTACGTCGTTGTATCTGTGATCGATCACATCTTTCTCATCGAAATCATTAATTTCCGACTTCGTCGTGGATTCCTCGTTGAGTAAATCCTCGAAGGCTCCCGATTTTTCGATCACTTCGTGCCTCGTCGGGTCCAATTTTTCTGGTTCGGAGCTCGTTTCCGAGTCGTCGTTCAATAACTCTTCGAATACTCCGAATCTTATTTGCAGCGAGTCGTCCGGGACTCGGCCATTCGAGGTGTCATTTTTATCGGCAGGCTCGTGTTCGCCGTTCTTTCGGTTTGCCGTATCGTTCGTCTTTGGCAGTGCGTTCGACGAGCCTTGCTCTGTTTGCAATTTCGATTCATTTCTTTCATCAAACTTGTACTTTCCATTCCAGTCGGTTTTCTCGTGGCTTGTTCTCTTCCCGTCCGACCACGCGCCCATTGTGTCTTCAAAATCGAATCCGGTTGTATTTGTCCCCCAATCGACTCGTTCCTCATCCGGGTAATCGTTTTTCTTCGTCTCGTAGGGCGAAAAATACGTCTCGTTCGAATCACCACTCGAATCATCGAGCAACGCTTCGAATCTCGAATCGCAGAGACCATTTGCCGCTTCTTCCGTGAGATTTTCATTATTGTAATCGTGAAAAAGTTGTGTCGAGCGGAAATAATCGTTTTCTTGGTACACGATGGAATCCTCGTCGCTGCAATCGTCTCTCTCGACGTAAGGCTCCAAAGTTTTGAGGCAATCCAAAATTTGTAAATCTGGCAATTCGAAGTTGAAATCTATTTTTTCGTAGTTGTCGTAATAGGAGGGAAGATAAGGGTGCGTTCTTATTTTCATGTTGGCGCGATTCTCTTGGGAATTCTTCATGGTGCAGAGCGTCAAAAATTCCACGGCGGCCTCGTCCGACGTCAGGAGCTTTACGTTGCTCGGTTTTACGCTTTTATTATTCCAACGAGGCAACTCAATTGTCTCGGACCTCGACGGACGGTCGTGGTCCGAGATTATCGCAACGTCCTCGAAATCGTTATCCATCTCGACGTCCTCCCGCGTACGCTTGAAAAACTTCATCAACGATTGACTTCCGGCAGAAACAGCTGAAAACCAAAGTAGACAAGAAAGTTGAAACATTTTATGTGTTTTTATGTTTTTAACGTTCCTTCGTATGGCCTTGCGCTTGTTTACGACGCCATTCCTCTCACTTTTATCCCACACTTGTCGCTTCTATATTTACGGTCCGTCAAAGACTCCGTCAGAGTATTGCCCACAGCCACTCGCTTCCTGTCGCACTGCTGTATCGTATTTGCACAAGGGCACAGGGAAACTGCGGAAAACCTTTGCCGATACTGTCGGTTCATAGTCTCCTGTTTTTTTTTCATTTTTTTCAATCTTTCCCATGTTCCAGAAATTGAGGGGGTTGTTCATGAGGGGAGCGCCTGTAACGGCTGCCAACTTCGAATAATCGAATTTGCGGTTACGCAAAATAAACAAATTTCCGCTAATAAATCTGTGAAATGCACATAAATGACTAGAAATTAACCAAGTTGAAATCTGTTTTGAAATGTAACCAAGTTGCGCAATTACGTTCTCAGTAGCTGGTAGCACTGAGTTCAGATACAAACGCCACATCATGAGCGCTTAGCTATCAAACATCGAGAATTTGGTTTTTGTGTTTGACGAACATAAAACATGGAAAAGAAAAATCCAAAGTGAAAAACGGCAATGGTACCGTTTTTCCATTTCCACTATCCTTTGATGCGCGATCGAAAAATCGACAACAAAGCCATCGTAGGCCAATGCGATGCATCCTAGACCACTGCGCATAAACCTGCCCTCTACACGATGTTCCATCGTGATTGGCCATTGCGATAGGCTATCGTGTAGAGCTAGCATAAAAGAATAAGTAATCCTACCTCGCGGTTAACACTTTTAATTATACAAAAGCGGTAAAAACAAAATTTCGAGTTTCGAATGCTCCAAATGTCGAAGTTCGAAATGTGTGCCTTGCGGTCGTCGCGGCGGCGCAGAAGAATATTTATAGATGATAAGTAGCGCCACGTACAGGTCAGCGGTAGAGTTAAGAAATCCGGAAAAAACGCATAGCGTATTAATGCATAGGAGTAGTGCGTTATATCAACCCCCTCCCTGGTTTTACGCAAATCAGCTAGAATCTTCTCTTCCATTTCAGGAATATCTCGATAACGAGGCAGACAAAACTCACTCTTTGTTGAAATTATTCATAAAAATGTCAAGAATTTTCTCTGCCTATTTGTACTTCAATTCTTAACATTTTTATATTGCGAGAGTCGTACCAGAGCCATCGTATAGCTTTTACTTTGTCGCCCGTGTATAAGAGCCAAGCTTCAATATTAATTGCTCAACGATCGTGCAACCGAATGAATTGAAATTACTGCACGGAGTCACAAAACCTGATCGCAAATATCCTCAATAAATTTCCGCAAATTCTTAACATTACGCGATAGCTGAGCAACATCCTTAAATACCGAGAAATAAAAAAAAATACTTCATTCATGTGATAATCGTAAGATAAATTCCCCAAAAGTGACTGTATCTTCATTCAAATAAACGAAAGCGATCCCTTACTCACCACTTTTGGCACCGTTTGGTTTGTTACTGGTATCGGCGCGTTTTCGCGGCTTCTTCGCTTCTTTCTTTTTCCCTTTGCTCGTGGATGCTTCGTCAATTTTCAGCGGCGCTACTACACTCGTTTTTCGACACTCGGGCTCAAATTGTTTCGGCACCATTCGCGGACTCTCCTTGTAGAGGGCGCTCATTATACCGCTCGAGTGCAAGACTTTGCTGTTCAGTGAGTCCCTCCGCGCCATGGAAGATTTGAGAGTCTGAGGATTTTTAAATTAGTATTATTTTTTACGTGTTATCAGTGAAGACAAATAATAGTTTAATAATAAAAAATATATAAATAAATATATTAAATAAAATTAAAAATAAAATAATATTAATAAAAATTAAAATAAATAATATATTTATTTTAATAAAAAATAAATAATAGGGTCTAGCTGTCGGGGGTGAAGTACGCGGGGAGCTAGATATGCTTGCGCATGGGGCCGATTGACTGCTACCAACTATTAGCTATAAAATTATCGTTATATCAAACGTACGTTTTCGAAAGAAAAAAAAAATGTACCCCTACTTTTTTTATCCTAGCACGCATTTTTGAACATTCGATGATTATGCGAAATGTTTTCGTTACTTTGCATCATTATTTTCTGTAATTTTGTCTCGCTTTATCGACGCGAGACGAACTTGCAACGTCGTACATATATTTGATGATGCTCAGGTTGGCAGAAGTGTCGCGAAGTTTGAGAGTGCGTTCGACTTGGGCGCTTACACGCTTTCAACATTTATGGACATCGCTTACGCATTAGCGTAGCCAGCATTTTTTTCTGGCAGGGAGTGACGGGTGGGGGTGCATAAAAAGGTGCATTTTGTCATCGTCCCAGCCAACCCTAGCAATATTATTAGTGAATAAGATTTTTTAAATACTTCGGTTCTCGTTATGTAAGCATATAATGAGAGCTGCAGCTTTTTTTTCGATTTAGTAATGAGCCTTTGAGAAAGATATAATTTGGTACTAAATAGTTCCGTTTTCATATTTATCTTTATGATTGTTGGTTGTCACGATCATTAGTCAATAGACTAATAGTCAACAATTAATGAATGAATTATGAAGTAATGAAGGACAATTAATGAATAATAGATAAATTAATAAGACAATAATCTTATTAATTTATCTATTATCTGTTCGTTTTAGCTTTCTACACTTTACCCAGATACAGTAATAAAAAGTCCACAGAAGGTGTAAGAAGTGTAGAAAAGTGTAGCTAAAACGAACAGACCCCATGTGTCACGCCGACCGAGCTGCCATGAGTGCGAGAGAGATAGTTGATTTGCAGATTCCCAGTGTTCTTCGAGACGGCTGATATGTCGGGAAAACGAAAAGACCTTCGCTCTGTTGAACAACGAACAACGTCTTCCTCTTCGTTTGCCCAAAATGTGATCTGTCTAGGAGAACATTCGGCCGTAGGATTTTTACCAACCAGACGTTTGTCATGCCCTTAAGGCTTTTATTTTTTTTAATAACTCTAGACGTCCGATATGAATTGCTCTGCACACGTAAAAAATTCTAAACGTTTCGTAACAGCAATAAAAGCCATCAAACGTTAGAAGAAACTATAAATGATAAAACTTTGAAAAATGTCACTAATAGAGGAATTTTTGTAATCTCGACTTCTGAGAGAAAATGTAAAAATATCTAAATCTACAAAATTTAGCGGTATTTGTTTATTCCAATTTTTTTGTTGGATATAATAATTAATTGTAAGTTATTGTATTAAGCGCCACTAATGATTGAAACAGGTCCTGCTCATGCGCGCACAAAATATAGCCCTCCGCGAAAGGAATACCTTAAAATGCTTGAAAAATATGACGTTTAAGGTAATAGTCTCGCGAAGGCGTTTTTCTATAGATTTTTAATTTATTTTGAGGACTCATTCAGAACACTATTAAATGATTACCTGCAAAATTTTAAAAGAATTCACTGTTCCGTTTTCGAGATATTGGCAATCAAAGATTTCATGGTTTTACACGTGTTCTTATGGGGAGCAGTGGAAAATTTCACATTTCACGCAATAACTTCGAAACTTTTCTACAGATTAAAAAAAAATCTTAATTACAGCGGAACATATGTCGAAGTGGATAAAAAAAATCATAAATTTTGACCGTCTATTTTCAGAGATATAGCGATTAAAATTAAGCAATTTCTAGCGATGCTACCGCCACGAAGCGACTGGAGCAGATTAGAACTAGATTACATAGTGTGCATATCGGTATGCGCAGAGTATCTAGGTATTAGTAGCCGGAATGGATAGTCTGATACAAACGTGAGGGTTAGGTAAACATTATATTAGGCGTTTTCATCATAATTTTATAAGTTTTTACATCCCGATAAGATGTACAACCTACATTATAAGGATATTTCGCAATATTTCGACGCTTCCATCGATTGAACGGAGAATAAACTTTTAAACGCGACTGTGGCGAGACTACTACCTTAATTTTATTTTAGTTTTTTAGAAGCTTAAAAAATATCGAACTGTATTATGTTTTATTACCTGGTGTTCTTTACCGTCCGTAACCAGGACAATTATGTGTCCATCGCGTTTTCGGCCGGTTCTTCCCATCCTCTGAACCAGACGGATAGGGGAAACTTGAGATATGTCGAAACACACGATCAGGTCAACCTCGCCCACGTCCAGACCCTCCTCTCCTGTTTGCAAACAAAATCATACCGTTTATCAATCAATCGACGTCATCTTAATTCCTGAAGTAATTTCCGTCGGGTCACGATTCATTATTTCTACTTGCAAAAGAAAATACTCGAATAAAATGCATACTGAATCGCTTTCGAAAGTAGTGAAGATTCTTTATAAATTTTTTGTGCTAGTCTGATTTCTTCGCGAATGAATTTTCGTTAAAATGAAATGGACCAACGGAACGCGACCAACTGCGAGCAGGTACTCGGATTCCAACGGATCGAGGTAGAATTTAAGATTTTCTTAGAATTTACGAACCAACGGACGTAGATATGAGAACGTTGACTTTGTTGCTACGAAAATCTTCCAACGCTTTCTTCTGGGCCTTTCGTTTTTGTCCGGCCTGTCCGACGAATTTTTGCGGCCGTAGCACGGGCGTCGATTGTAAGAGTAGCACGTACAATTCGTCCACTATATCTCTGTACTACGGGAATAAGCTTGCGTAAATATTATTCGAAAAGTATTACTATTTTTTAGCATTGAAAATGCTTTTAAAGATGTATATAGGGGGTCTAATTTAGCGAGATGTCACACGAAACTAACGCTGTCCCCACTCCACTGCCGCTGTGTTGTAGCAGGATATAAGTTTCAATTTGTTGGTGTGTACATTACAATGTTGGTGGGTTTGGGTTGGGGTTTGTTTGGGTTAAGGTGGATTTGTTTGGAATAAGTTGGGTTTATTTGGGTTTGGATTAAGTTTGGTGAGTTTGGGTTTGTTCGGGTTAAGTTCGGTTTGTTTGGGTTAAGCTGGGTTTGTTTGGGTTAAGTTGGATTGGTTTAATTCGGGTTTGTTTGCGTTAATCTGGGTTTGTTTATTTGTTCATTTGGGTTTGATGGATGGATAGTGAGAGAGTGAGAATGTGTGTGAGTCCGCGAGAGTAAGAATGTGAGAAAAGAGTGCGAGCGTGAGATAGTTAGAGAGTGAGAGAGAGAGAGCAACTCATATTATTTGCATGTACCTTTTTTATCACCCGAAAAGTGTGATTACATTTTCAATGCCATGAAATAGTTGCACTTTGTGTAATATCTGTACATTTTTTTTAAATTGCAAAAATGTTAACGTTACCTCGACGAAAACGATCACTCTCGTATCTTCCTCCTGATTCTCATAGGCCTCGAAGTGTTCCAGCAAAAGTTCCTTAAGCTTGTAAAACTTGTTGTGACCGAACTTGACGTCATCGGGAATCTATGCCAAAATTGCTGTTTTTTTTTCTATTTTGAACCACGTATTTCTAACGTGATATTTATCGACTCACCACTGGAAAACTTTCATCGGTCTGCGACGGGATATCGGGGAAAGGGCCAAGAAAGTAATTGATCTCTTCGAGTAATTGCGTCAACGCATGCTCGCTGCTCAACCAAAACTTATCCTCATGCTCTAGGGAAAAAAAAAAGAAAAGAAAACGGGTATGAATCTCCACTAGAATAAGTGTCTAACGCCTAAGGACTATCGTGACGAACGAACTTTGATAAAAATTGTAGAAAGCTCGTAAGCCGTGTCGGATCATTAACTCGTAAGCGTGATACATCGTCATAAGTATCATCAACGTTTTTGACAATAGTCCGTGATTGTTGGGCTTGTTCGGTTTCTGCTGCCATTCTTTGCTCAAGTAAAATATCTGCGAATGGAATTCTCGCTATCAGTTCAAACGCCGAGCTAGAGGAATAAAACGTGGGAGTGAAAAAATTTACGTACTCTTCCTTTCGACAGATTCCCGGTGTGCCCTTGCAAAACGTGATTGTCGATGAGAATGCGTACATGAGGATCCATAATCGCGATGTAACGTTCCTTGAATTTTTCCAAATCGTCACCCAGACCTACGATAATAATGTCGAGCTTCCGCTCGTTGACGTAGGGTGTTATATCCGGCGATGTGTCATCTCGCAGTTCTAGCCGAGAAATGTGTAGATTCCGAATGACCTTTAAAATTTTGAATTGAAGCATTACCGTC
The DNA here is from genome assembly GCA_963932345.1 of Ophion ventricosus. Taxonomy (NCBI): domain Eukaryota; kingdom Metazoa; phylum Arthropoda; class Insecta; order Hymenoptera; family Ichneumonidae; genus Ophion; species Ophion ventricosus. The sequence goes on along the minus strand of OZ010714.1, from coordinate 8,791,819 downwards.
TTTCGATCAATGGATTAATCATGAAAATCAACTGAAAGATAGAACTCGTTTTAACGAGTGTTGAACGTACGTCCTGAACGGCTTCCAATTTACCACCGGGAGTCGCCGAGAGGCCGAGAACTCGGAAGTACTTGTTCTTCTCGCTCAACAATCGAATACTCTGCGGAAGAAAGAGCGAGAATGGCGTCGTCAGACTTAAGAAGTTTCGGGACAGCTTATCTTTAGAGGAAATGAGAGGGGGAGGGGGGTTCGTTTGTTCTTGAGCAGGTCGCCAACTTCTACACACGAATATTTCCTTCGAAAACGACACGATTACTGTAATAAATTTCGAGTTCCGTATTCAAGATTATTATTATTTTTTACACGAGCGTATTAATAACGTCTTTTAATTGTTATATTAATGCGTATTTTTCGATAATTTCATGTTACAGAAAGTTTGATCGATTTGGCAACAGCGCCCTGCTTGTATTGCGAGTTTCCTTTTTACGTGTACGCATCTCATTATGTTAAAAAGTATTTTTTCAACTGTAAATTTTGTGGTAACGGTCTAGACCATCGATTTAAATTTTGCAGGATGCATTCAGTATACGACAAAAAATCTACTGTATGGATTTGAATAAAATGGTAACATTTCGTCACTTGTCCCAAAACTCCTTAATAAACTGAGTTTAGCCAATAGCATTGATAACTGTGTCAAAAAAGTGTTTATATTTTCCAGAAAGAAAAATCCGTACGCACCTCGCAATAGGAATGTTTTCCCAACGCTTTGTGAGCTTCGTCTACGACTATGCACTTTATGAGATCCGTCGGTATGATGTTTTTCTCGAGATCGTTGTGAAAAACTTGCGGCGTAGCGAAGATTACTCTTGCCCGACTGCTGTCACTCCAGGCCATTTGACGCTTCTTCTGGTCCATTTGACCTACGGACAAAGGAAAACTATACTGAAACTTCTCAAGTTTGTTCGAGTTATCCATGAAATCACCCTCAACGTTCTGAAAAGATCCACATATTTTCCTACGCATTTCTCAATTCGCCAAAGTTTCGAGAATGTATTTAAATTGTGTTCGCTTCTTTAATGTTCCTTTGTATGCCCTTTCGAGCTTGTACAACCTCAGCCCTTTTACTTTTGCATCACACTTGTCTCTTCGCTATTTCTAATTCCTCAGAAAGGCTATTCTTTCCCTGACTTTTAGTTAGCATGGGAAATCCTGTAAAGTTGCCCCCTGGTCGGTAGTGGGTGATCAAGTCAGCGGCCGAGCTGACTTGATCACCCACTACCCACCAACTCAAACAAGTATTGGCCACGGCCAATGCTGCCCTACATGGGAGATCGCCCATGCCGCACTGCCCTTCTTTCAGAGTATGTAATATCACTCCCTGAAGTGTGGGATTCATCAACTTTGCAGTAAATTGTGCAAAAATAATAAGGTTACAGTTTGCATTGTGTGAATGTAACAAAAATTATTTTTAATTCCTTATTTTTGTTATAAAGCATGTTTTGCAAATTCAGGTTGTGAATTGTGATACGGATCCCAAATTCTAAGATAAATAAATATCCAAAGATACGGATCATAAAAAATATTTATGTGATTTTCGTAGCTTAAATCTGGTAAAGTGAATTATGGAAATAAAAGATTAATTTCGTTGCATTTCAACAGGATAAACTGCAACATCGTGCAAAACAATCGGTCCAAAGTACTTCTCGTTTTACCTGTAAGTTCTGCAGTTTCTTCGCTCTCTATCCCCATAACACTGTGACATGCTTTTATTTGCTGAGCGACCAGAGGTTTAGTGGGTGCTAGAAAAACAATTTTGCCCCTCGGATACCATCTCCAAAAGTTGTACATCACGACTGCAGCTATGAATGTTTTGCCGAGGCCTGGGGAAGAAAACAGACGTGGATTGGGAGAGCTACGCCCACTTTTATAAGTAATATTTTTTAATATTAATGATAATATTGTTTAATATTAATGATAATATTATTACAATATTGTTTTACTATTATAGTACAGTAGAATCTCGCTTATCCGAAACCCATCTGGACCAGGTTCAGTTCGCATTATCGAAAATTCGGATCAACAGAGTAAAAAAAGGACAGGTATTTTTAGCGATGTTACGTTAGGCTTGTGTATTTCTAATATATATTTAAAGGCTAATCTACTACTTACTTGTAATATAAATATTCAACAACTACTTTAAGGCTTCTTTTATCAGAAACTGCCCAATCTTTGGTTGCTGTATGGATGCTACATGTTTTTTAGCTGCCAAATCGTGCAAGCGCTAGAGCAAAAGAAGCTGCACAGTGAAGCACTCTTTTTGTTTCTCGGACCACTCGAGACTGATCTCAAGGGTAAAAAATGCTCTGGGATGTGATATTTTTATGCTCCGACTTGCAAACCGACGCTTACAAGCACGTACGAGCTCGAGCTCTTGTGTTGTTAGCAACAATGTAGCTCGAGTCGATAAAAATAGATGAAATTTCGTGCCGCAATTTGTATAACGGAACGTTGGGCTTAACCCTTCGTGGTCACACTTCCAAATTCAATCGCCGTGATCACACTTGGGTGGATTCTACCCAGTCAGTTTTTAAAAAAGTATTGTGACCAAACTATCCATCCGAAGTGGTTCAAAAAATTACGGAACATGCTTTGAACTTTCTACATGTACGAAAAATTTATTTATAAGAAATAAAATGGCGACATGTTAAAAAAAATCATACAGAGGTGAAAACGCAAAAAAAACATACTTTTTTTGCTCAAAAAATCATAGTTCCATGAATTTTCAACATTTTTACTCAAAATTTGGATGTGATATTCCTTAGATATGCTACGTTTGGGAAAAAATAGTAGCATAGTGCACGTTCCAAAAAAGTTCTTTACTCCAACATGTGAAGAGGATAAATACTATGGTATGAGGATACTTCAAACTTCAGGTAAGATGGTGAATACAGTCCCATTGGAAGCTGGGATCTAATATATATTTACGCCAAAAATTGATTGACGGGTCGATTCTACCCAGTAACCACGAAGGATTAAGCAAATTGCTGTTCTGATAACAGAAGATTCGAATGGTAGAAGTTCCGATAATCGAGATTCCACTGTAATAATAATATTTTCTTACCCGTTGGCAAGCAGACCAGGGTATTGTGATAGAGCGCCGATTGTACGATACTGAATTGGTAATCTCTGAGCGGAAAATTTTCCGGATAGATCCATCTGTCACCAGCCGAATTGTCGAAGCCTTTGGTCTCAGGATCCGTCGAGGATCGTGATCTCTGGGACAGGAGTTCCATCGTGATCCAATTGTCTCACGAACCTTAAAATTCATTTACTTTCTTCATAAACTCCCGATACAAACGCAACTTTTCGAAAATATTCAACCTGAACTATTTAAAAAATGTTAAACCTGAAGAATTTAACATTTTCTATATTTTTTTTTGATGGGCCAAAACAATGTTGATAGCTAAAAGAAATGTCAGTGGCATAGATTAAAGTCTTGAAAGATCGAAAAACTCACGAAAAAATCTTGACTGCTGTGAGATCGCAAATCCATGAATTCGTTTAGATATAAAACGAAAAAATTGTTAAACGTCACGTATAACCTTGATTTTTAGGCGTGTCTGTCATCTTTGCATCGTTTGGAAAAAGGAGGACGGCTGCGTGGAACGGTAAAGAAACAAAATGAATTTTCCCGGCGTTTGTGACGGTGAATATTCAGCGTAGCGACACGAAGGGTTATTATCGCGATAACGATCACTCGATTGGTGAAAAAAACACGCTGATATATGACTATATAGACGCGTTTGATCGAATTACATATTTTTATAGTCATAGATGAATGAGTAGATTGAGGACAATCGGTATGAAGCAAAATTCCCGCCGTGAACTAACTCGTGCCACGAACTGTACCGAAAGAAAGTTATATGAGCGCCATCTTGTGTCGAATCAGGAAAAACAAAAGTTGGACGTTTTGTTACGTCTCTTAGCCTTTCCACCAATCAGGGGTTTGATGAGCAATTATCCGCCGATAGCGAATATCGAGGAGCTTTTGTCGAAATCTAGAAATTACCCCGGCTAAACGCGAAAAACGTATTTCTATACACGTTTTGGACATCAAAATTTACAGCTGTCAGTTATAAGTTTGTTTTTTTTTCGTTAAGGGCATCACAATATTCTTACGTTGGTTAACAGGGTGGCCACTAAATCGGACGAAAGAAATTCCCTGGCATTTCCCTGACAAACCATTCAGAATTGTGAAAAAAAGTGACACGGTAGGAACATCGCATATGTTTATTATTATTCATTCTTTGGTATTTTTTTTTTATTAAATTATATCTTTGGAAGGAATAAATGATATAATATAAGAACTATTTTGCTTTCTTCAACGCCGTGATTTTTTCATTGAGAAGAGCTTTTTCTTGTTTCGCATTTTTTTCGAGTTCTTAAAAAAATTGACAGTGTCAATTTTTAATTAATGCAATTGAAGTTGAGTAAAATTATGGTACGCGGAGGTCGAATCGTGTCTAATATGAGTTAGTATCGTGTCCTGAAATTTTACAGATTAAAAAAAGAAAAAAATCATAAATAATTTTTTTCGAATTTTTTTTCTCAAATTTAACGAGTAACTAGTGCAAAGTTGTGAAATAGGTCGAAAAAAAATTGTTCTTTTCGTGTAATCATCATTTTGATGATAATTACACGATGTTTAGGAACGATACACTTGTTCCTTTCATTGTTTTGTAAAACTTTGATCAATCGGTGCGGAAAAACGGATCAATTTGAAAATGTACTGGGCTATTGGGAGTACATTAAGCTGAAACAAAATCTGGCAACGTTAGTCTTCCCATGAATATTTGTAAAGTAGTGGTAGACTTACTGAAACACCAGAAAAAGTCATTCTTTTGTACTTTTTTTCAAATTGATGTTAAGGGTGGAAAAAAATTGTTTCTTAAAAATCAATGAAAGGGTCTTGTAGGAAATGTATTCAAGTTTTCAAAACTGCCCCTTAATTGCCTGTGCGATTATTGGTTGCTCAGATATCGATGATCAAAAACAAAAGGATCCTTTTTCATTTAAAGTCGGATATCTCAGAAAAAAATCGACGTAGGGAGGTCGACAAAAAACGAAATAATAGCTGAATAAACAAGCTAACTGACGTATGCATTGGTACAACTGAAAAAAATGTCCGAACCCGTGGAACCTTGAAAAAAAAAAAAAAAAAAAAAATTGAAAATTTTTGTCTCGCGCTATTTCTTATGATTGCGCGATAACCGTGGCTCACAAAAATTTTTTGCGAAGAAATCTCAAAACTAGAGACTTGAAGCTTCAAAATGATTTTTTTGTCATTTCGATAGGACCTTTTTTCACAGATACAGCGCTTCAAAAAAACGCTAAAAAAAAGGGAAGAAATGTTCTGTTCCTTTAATTCTTTGGAGTAGTGTACATACTTACCCTTTTTTTTATCGATTTGATATTTCGTATTTTCTCTAACTAATATTTAATTCCATGACATTTTCCTGATTTCCCTGAGACTTAAAAAATTGCCTGACATTTCCAGGTTTTCCCTGACAGTGGCCACCCTGGTTGTTTTTTTTTTTTTTTAAGAAAAACAATTGATCAGGCTCTGCAGGTAAATAAAAAAAGAACCGAAGGATCATTCTTGATAGCGAACTTTCTTTTTTCTGACATAATGCGGCAATACAATTTTATCTTACAGTCATTACCGCACGTTGTGAAATAAATAAGCAAGAATCTTTCGCGAATGCGAGCGATGCTTCGTTGGATACGTATATTCGTACGTGATACGTTTTATTGGCTGAACAAGCATTTGCCGGATCGGTTTCGTTATCCCAACGTTTTGTCGTTTATCGACGATCTCACGTGACGAAGAAAGAACGAGTGTCGCGTTCGGGCGTCACGGAATTACGAATAATTCCGTACACTCGTAATATTTCTCGACCTCAGTCGATAAAAACGCTCGTCGTACGGAGCGGTGAATTTCGCAAATATCGCGCGACACGTGTCGCACGAGCGGTGCTGAAAAATTATTCGAATGCTAAGCTTCGTTCGTACGAAAGTACGTGTCTTCAAGGATTCAAGTTCAGTTTTGCCGCTTCCTGGCGAATCACCGATATCAATTCTTGATTTATCAAGAATATAAATCGCAGTCCGGCAATCTGAAATTCACAATTCATGCTCATCTGAAAGATCGAGCAGATAAAAACAAACGAGAAGAGACAAAACAATTGTTCGGTAGCTTGTTACCTCGATAACACTGTTGTTGTTCAGTTTCATTTTATTGCCAGCTAATATCGGTCGACTGTCCACGAAGATTGGCCTTTTGCCCTCAGACGAGAGAAAAAAATCACCATTGTTGCGCAATCTGATGATCCCTTGGCGACGCGAGACTTTCCACGCGGGGCCCTCCAGCGTGAGGTCTACGTCGACGTGATGATCCTTCGTGGATCGTCCCACGGTGATCTTTAACAAACGATCAAACGTATACTCGTTAACGTTTTTTGTACAAGCTTTCAAGGCTTCGAGGTCGAAGCAGAATAGAAAAAAAAACCATTAGCAAGATGATGAAGTAAGCCGCGTTGACAGAATAATTTACGAAAACTTTTACGGAGCACTCACCTCACGAGATCTCATGAGATAACGCACGAGTCTACCTCTGAGTATCGCGAGCGTTTGATTGTCGAATTCCGGTGGCGTCGCGCCAGTAACGCTGTCAACGAGCACTTGCCATCTGCCAAGCTCGTTCTCGATAACGCGTATCTCTTTTTTGTTCTTTCGATCGGCCATCGCGAGCTCCGTGTCGATTGATTCGTCCTTTTGTTCGACAAGCTCCGCGTCATTTATCATATCCTCGGCGTCAGAAAAATTAAGCACGTGCTCACCCCGCGGCAACGTCTGGACCGTTTGATCGGGCAACAAGTGGTACTGTTTCATTAGTTGCCAGTGGGCCAGGAGCGCTTTGGCTGTTCTCGCTGGATAAAAAGTTTGGGCGTTCGTTTCCAAGAGCTTTTGAAAGTTCTCCAGCGTAGGTTGACACGTCTGCGAGGAAACAAAGGTTCGAGAATCTCTGATCGTTTATGACATGCGATAAAAAGAAATCTTGTGTCTCTCTCTCTCGCTCTCATGACACTTATCGTTGCGGTGAAAGGTCGTGTGCGAACGTCGTTAACGCACCGATTTTACCGTTCCAAGTAGATCCTCTTCGGCTTTGCTGTAGAGTGTTCGAGCCTGTACGCTCGCTATCAACTCGGGATGCAAATTTCTCATCGCTTGTACGGCCACGCGCGACACGGCACTGTCGTAAAGAAGAGCGTACCATCTCTGCTGAATCTCTTGCAGGGTGAAGCGACAGGAAAACTTTGTTCCTCTGTGTACCTGAAGGCCAAACATCGAGTTCATCATTAAAGAGTTTAGATGCGAAAATCGCAATGTAGACGATTGAAATTTATATTGCTGAGAGATGAATTTGGGATGCATTAAGTGTCCAAAAAATCTATCAGTTTCACATCATCATTTCGGAGATTCTCAATGTTCAAGTTGAACCTTTATCCATTTGGCAATGCACATGACACCTCCATTGGTGTAGCAAGCTTTTTTTTTTCTGGAGGGGTGGGGGTGGCTTGACAGGAAATCCTAGCTACCTTGAAAGTTAGTTCAGTTTATTTGTTACCATTCTCAAGTCGTTGGTTTGCTGCACGCCGGTGATCAGCGCCAAATCGTCAGTTGGTTTCCATCTGCCCAGATCTTTGGTAGCGTTTACCGAGTGCGCATGATTCTTATTCTTTTTGCTCTTTCTACCAGTGCCGTTGGAGCCGCCGGGCCTGCTGGGTCGTCTGTTGCAACGCTCGGGTTGCGTTATGGTGGACGGTATGGGAGCCGGACTTGGCAATATTTGGGGTGGCAAAACGTCCAGCGGACCGGTCGACACAGAAACAGTTCTAGATCTGGAATTGGATTTTCCGCTGGTGGTCGGCGGCTGCAGATTGAAAGTCGTTTCCACTAGCTCGTCGTCGAACTTTCTTCGCTTTATGGTCCTCGACGAACTGCACGATCAGTTTTTTTTCGAGGTTATTCACATACGTTGACAAAAAGGAGGCAAATGAGATTTACTCGCCTGCGACGTTTCGTGCCCATGCTGTCCAATGAGGACGTGTCCATTGGAACATTCAAAAATCCGTCGTTGCTGTGCGAAAGACTACCGGGATTCATACTCGACGACGGTGATATATCCATTGTTATTTTTGTAGCTAAACCCTTTCTAGGTTAGATTCGTGCTGAAACAAAGAGCGCAAGGACTGATGGTTTTTTTTTTCAGTAGTTTGAAGACAAGGGGCGCAAACTGTGCATAAGTTTGTGTAAAAACGTTTAGGAAAATGTTGAGAGGGAGTTTTTAGGTTAGGTATGTCCTGAGACCGAAAAAAACGTGTATAGATTGTCTTTCGATTGTATTTGTTCACCAAAGTGAAAACTGCAAAGCCAATGGGTTCGAAAAACGTGTGGAAAAATATTCAAATCTTTTTTTTTAGGTTAGGTACGCGTTGAAGCAAAAAAAACAAATAAATTGTTTTCCGAATTTGAACAAGACAGCTGCAAATTGCAAACTTAATGCGATTAAAAGATCACTTAGCAAACTATAAAATTTAAGTTTTCCTAGGTTAGGTACGTACTAAAGCAACAACAACAAAAAACACGAATAGATTGTTATCTGAATAATTTGTATATCGAAGGGGAAAATTGTATAGAAAAGTGTTAAAGAATCATCTGGATAAATATTAAAAACTCACCTGTGAGGAAAGAAAAGGCAATCTTGGCTCTCGTCATTCGCCAATTTCAATTGTTTTCTTCAAGCCTCGTCGAACTCTTGATACTTCGATAGAACTTACTCACGAAAACGGATAAAACATCTTCGAATGATTTTACGAACGTGGATGAAAAAAAAAAACACAAAAATTCGTAAATTATTTAAGAATATTTCGACGCAACTCGTTTCTGTTTCTTTTTTCGTTGTTTGGTACTAAATTATAAGATGACAATAGAAAAAATGTTTGTCGACGCGGTCTGCGTGAATTCATTGAGAAAGTAAAGCTGACGGAGAAATTATTTCTTAGTCACTCGTTGATAGGGTCGGTAATTTATTTGTCCAATTGTGTTCGGTCAGTATTACAGTTTCACTTATTTGTAACCAGCCGGCAAAACAGAACATGATGGTGGTAAAAAATTGACCGCTGATCTTACGCATGTACATTTACGAGGTTGTTTTCCATCGCAAATTTTTCGCTGATTATAAATTTGATGGGCCCTAATTCTAAAATCCAAAATTGAAGTAAAATAACCAGAAAAACTAGAAAAGATGACAAACTTCAAAGTTTTTAAAGAGAATTTTTGAGTTTCTGGGAAAACGGCTAGTATATTCGTGATCAGTGGAAGAAAATATATCGAAGTAATGCTCTAAAAAAAATGTTTTTAATCCAATTTTCCCCCCCGTTTTGGCAAAAATACGTGGGATCGCGGAAAGCGCTATGAAAAAAATGTTATCAGGATTCCCCTTTCAAATGCCGCTTGGTTCGTTGATCTACGAAGATTTTTCGCTTTTTGCCAGAATTTCAAAGTAGGACCATCGATTTTTGCTAATTTTTTCATATCCCTTTGCCAATTTGACGGCCATTTTTCAAATGCATTTTCCGGAAAAAAACTATTTAAGATATTGGAATGAATCAAGCGGCATTTTATAAGTCTATCAAAATACTTTTCAAATCCGCCGTCGGAAAAAAACGTTGTCGGGAAAAATCAGCAGAAAATTTCACATCGGATAGAATTTCACATCGGAAAATCTATCTGATGTGAAATTTTCTCCCGATTGGGAATCTTACGGATTTTTTCCCAAAAGCTCAATTCACATTAAAATGCGAAATTTAAGGCGGGCAACCACTTTGGATGCTTCAAAAAATCATTTTTTTTTAATTTCATAAATCGTTAGCAAAATATTTTAAGAATACACCCTGAAAACTTCAAAACGATATTCGGATTCCTTCTAACGGTATGTGAGGGATTCTCCGTCAATTCTCCGTCAATAGTATCAAAGTACTACTAAAAGGCATTCCGTGTGAATTTTTTCAGATTTTTTAATTCAACATTTTAGAAAATGCCGTTTTTTTTTCCAAATGAATATATCTCGGAAACTTGAAGTAACTGAAAAAAAATGTCTGTACATAAAAGTTGTAGTTTTGTGTCAGCTTTCGAGCGGACGACTTGAAATAATTTTTACGTTCCGGTAACGCTGATTTTTTACCAAAAAAGGGGGAAATTATTTTTTTTATTCAAAAACGGCCATTTTTTTTTTGGCTGAAAAAATTACAGAGTCTTCCAGTATGTCTGACGATATCGCAAAAAAATCGCCAGAGTGGCACGGATCGAGGTTCTAGGGTAAAAAAAATGAAACCACAGAAATTAATTTTTTTATACCGGAACCTCGATCCGTGCCACTCTGGCGATTTTTTTGCGATATCGTCAGACATACTGGAAGACTCTGTAGAGTCTGTTACAGAGAGTCCGGTCAGACATACTGGAAGACTCTGTAGAGTCTGTTACAGAGAGTCCGGTATAAAAAAATTAATTTGTGTGGTTTCATTTTTTCAGAGTTGCGGAAATTTCCGTTTTCTTTTCACAATAAAAAAAAATCCAAAAAGATCATCTAATTTTCGGTCTCCTAAAGTAGTTGCCCGCCTTAAGAAACAATTCATAATATTTTTTTAACGCAAAACGAGCGCAAGGTTAAAAATATTTATATATGAATAAAAAACAATATATGAATAAAAAAAAAGTCGAGTAGCACACAGATGGCAGGTCAACCGCTGCGGCGCAGCGGGAAAGACAAAATAAAATTCGCCGCGTCGATAAATTCATACCCGAGTAGAAATATCCTTCCCCCCCCCCCCCCCCCCAAAAAAAACAGTCGCACAATCAATCGCAATTCGTGCAATCATCGATTCCAAAAGCTAAAACAAAGAAAAAAAAAACAAAATCGTCGCAACTCTGGTCCCGATCGGAGTCAAAGTTTTTCCGCGAGCCTAGGATCACCGCCGCGTGACGCCGACGATGGGTCTCCGCGGTCGTGAGGCGCGGAGGTGGCAAAAAAGTGCCCGAGACCCGCCGACGACTCTCGAGTCTCGCCGAAGCGTTTCTATAGATATTACAATACAGCGGAGGCACAAAATGGCGGCTTTGACAAAGTTTTCGCCGCCCGTGCTCGAGGGGTTTACGCGTTTGTTTTGACGCTCCGCCGAATAAATCCTCGAGTGTATCGTTACCCCGTAAAGTCCCCGGTGTGCAGTTCTCGCGATTTTCTTCGCGGCTCGAGACCGTCTCACTAGCGCGCACGGACACGACGCACCGTAAAAACTCGTAATCCTCACCAAAGTACCCTCGTCGCGCATCATTTTTTTCGCCGATAAAAAAGACAGGCCGAAGAGGCAAAAAAAAAAAAGATCGCGGGAGTGCGCGAGATTTTCGGTGACCGTTTTTTTTCCCCCGAACGTTGTTTTTTCTATTTTTTTTTTTTTTTCGTTCTACCTGTTCTCATATTCTTCGACTATAGTCGATTAAGCAAATTGTGAATTTCGTTCGTGCGACAAAGTTTCGAACGGCCCGATGCGGGCCGCGACGGTGTTATCGAGCTCAAATGATGACTTCGATGCTGCCCAGCTTTAATCCGCCAATTGTCAAGCGGTTGCTGGGCTGGAAGAAGGCCGAGGGCGAGGACAAATGGAGCGAGAAGGCCGTTAAGAGCCTCGTGAAGAAGCTCAAAAAATCGGCTGGCCTCGACGAACTCGAGAAGGCCATCACGACGCAGAGCTGCACCACCAAGTGCATTACCATACCAAGGTACGTTTCCTCATCGCTTATGTCCCCCCCCGCGTTATTCGCGCGCCCGCTAATTCCTCTCTTCGACTTCTTTTTCAATTTTTATTATTATTACTTTCTTCGTTTCACTTACGCCGCATTTTCCTGCATTCACATTTTTGCAGTGAACTTTTATGTATATCTGTGCGTGTGTGTGTGTGTGTGTGTGGGTACGTATTTACGCGTATGTATGCATGTACACACACACACGCGCGCACACACACATACATACATAAATTCGCGATCTTTCAGTCGACGAATTTCGTGAAGAAAATACGGAAACCCTGTTAACGAAATTGTCACAGGTGAAGCTTCACGAAATTCGCGAATTTGTAAAAAAAAAAGTCATTTATATCATTGCGATAAAAAGCAACTCCAACACTATTGCAGTGTACGAATTGTATTTTGCATAATTATGTGCTACAAACGTTTTTTATTTATACATGTATATATATATATATATATATCAGAAAACATGTGTGTTACGTATATGCAATGCAACATTCAAAATGAACACTGCGTAGTCTTGTAATTGCTTTTTATTGCAATGGTACACACACATTGCATTAATGTGCATGTATTCTTCCTTTCTTTCTCTCTGTCTCTCTCTCTCTCTCTCTTCTGCTCTCTTGATGTGCACATATATACGCGAATAAGCAATTACGTCTCTTCATTCGCCGTTGATCAGAAAATTATATCCAATATTAATGACATTCAATTCGCATGAAGGAAGCGGGCACTGTGCAATCAAACGAACGAAGATAAGCCTTCGAAAAATGTTGACACAAGTTTTTAAAACAGGATCAATTCGGTTGACCGTCGGTATGACTTGGGGAAGGTGCATACGGTGTGAAATTGTTTGCATCCTTGGAACGCAAGGAGAATTCTTTATATTTTTATTTTTTTTTGTTTTCATCGCTGAATGAAATCCTTCTCTGCAGACTTGGATCTTAGATGTGGAGATGAGAATTTGATAAAATAGGGTTTTCGTGACTGAAATTTGCTAATGGAAATTTGAGCAATCGAAAGGAATATATCATTTTCATTGGGCTTTTACCATGCAAACTTGGAGCACAGAACATACTTTGCGCCGGAGTAACCAATAACTTTCTTGGGAAGCGTTTGTTGCGAAATGAATGTTTTGGCAAGGTTTCATCCTTTTGGGACTTTGATGTTGGAGCAACATTGGAAACTTGAAAATATAGTGTTTGGGGAAAAGTAGCTGAATGGACGAAAATTTCAATTAGAACCTGAATTTAAGGACGACGTTGAAGCTTGCATAGTGGAAACGCAAAGACTTTTTTCTGCATTTTTCATTTCCATGTTTTAAGGGGTTACATGGGTTTCAAAGCAAAAAAAAAGCATATTTCCTCTATTTTTTTAAATATAATATATAAATTATTTTATTCAAAATGTTAAGCACATAAAAGAGGACCATTTCAACAATATTTAAAAAAAATTTCATCCAAATATTTGCGCAATTCAGCTGGTGGGACCTGGTTTTCGGACACCCCTACAAAAAAAGTGTCCTCGTGGTGGTCAGGATAACTCATGATAGCTTTATCTGAAATTAAAAAACAACATTTTTTCTGTTAGTAGATAAGTATAGCTCGTGATTGAACAAAGGATTTTAAAACAAATTGAAGTTTGAATTTTTGGCAGAGTTGTATGCAAAATAGTTCAATTTTTGGTACATTTTACACTACGTATAGCCTTGTAAAATTAGTTGTAATCGAAAAAAAACCTTCGTTCAATCACTAGTCAATGCTATTTTGATGAAGTGAGCAAAATTTCAATAAGATCCGTGCATTCGTTTTTGAGAAATCGTGTCCACCGACTTCAAAAATAGTGTTTTGAGAAAAATGTGTATACCTGCATTGCTCCCGGCCGGTCTTTCCCAATGGGGGGAATTCCCAAAGGCTCTCTCTCCTAGACTTTTACTCCGATTGACTTAAAACTTTGGGAGAATATTCTAGACGTATTGTACGATTAGATAATAAAATTTAAAAAAATGGTTTTTTTTTTGAAATTTTCAAACCCACGTAACCCCTTAATCATTACCCAAAGCATTTTTTTTTGCAACCTGAGGTAATAAATCTCTAATAAGAAAGATTTTCACTAAGTTGCAGAAAAAAAAATTGAACCATTAAAAAGAATTAAGCTTGGTTTTATTCCAAAGATGCAAACTTTAATGTCATATTTAAGGATCACCCGCACGCGTGTGTAATTGAGAAGCTGGAGGAGAAGAGGGGGCGAATTCGACAAAGATTGAGAAACGGAGCTTTAAATTTTGCACATATAGTTAGAGGGGAGGTTTTGAATTGCAAAGTTGTATCGCGAGGATTGCTCCGCGCGATCTCAAAATGTATATCAATATAGTAGCATAGTAAAGATATGTTGGAACTTTGGTTCATATGTTTGTCAGGAATTTATAAAGTTTCAGTTTGCATCGTTGGAATGTAACAATATTTATTTTTTTCACTTTTTATTTCGTTATTTTCATCATTATCCAAAACCTTTTTTTTTTATTATAAATTGAGGTCGTCAATTTATAATAAAAATAGATTGAAACGTTTGAACGATTGTCACAGCCCAGATTGAAAAGAAAATAAACTTTAATTTTTAAAAAGAATTACATTCCAACGATGCAAACTTCAACTTCATAGGAATTTAGGGTCAATTCAAGGTCATGTAATTAACTCATTAGGGTTGTATAAAAACATTTTACCTATGTACTTTAAAAAACACGTTTTTGATCAAGTTAAAAAAACGTATTCCACATAGCTTAATACAAATTCGTAATCACAGAATCAAAAAAAAAGTTTTTAAAATTGAATCAGGTAACGATTGAAGCTAATGAAACTTTTACAGAATTTTTAATGGAGAGCTTCGCTAAACGCTGAACAATCAAGCAAATGTCCTTTTAAAGGGTAAATCGCATTTTCTCAGGATCCAGATGAAAAAAAAGTATAAGAAAATTCGGCAAGAGATCATTGTCACCCGCCAGAGGTTCAAGGGAAAAAAACCGTTAGCTGTTTTCCGCTTTTTCAAATTGTAATATATTTTTGTCGATCGAACGGTATAGTAAGTTTGAAAATTTAAAAAATTCAATAAGAAATAATTCATTAGGGAGATCAGTAAAAAAATAATCAAAATTTACAAAATAATTAGACAATTAAGGGCAGGTTACCGTAGAGTAGCATTAAAAATGCATGAACTTCAGGAATGTTTTTTTTTTATATAAAATAAATACTTTTGGAAATTGGTTTCAACGTATTTTATTCCTCCATCAATGTAGAGTAAATTCCAATTTTATTTATTTAAAAAATCCAAAATGGAAAAGAAAATGGTTTAAAATTTATAAAACTAGACTAAATTGGGGGGGGGGGGCTTATCTTTTTTTCTGAAAAGCCCTCGGATAACAAAATGGCAGCTGTTTGAAAGAAGCCCAATTTTTTTGTCCCGTGTTTTTTTTTGCTTCAACGGACGGAAAAAATATTACTAAATCAATCTGTGACAAAAATCGCTTCCTGTTGGCCGCGCAAATTGAATTTCCTTTCAATTGCGCGGAGATTCATGTGAATCGGTTCATCCATTGAAGCTGTAGAACGTTCCGCGCGCTGAAAAATGCTATTTCCAGGAAAAACGCATTTAAAGTTTAACGTTTAGGCTGTAAATTCTAAAATACTTTAGATATGAAAATATCCTCTCACCCATGTGTTCTAAACACTTTAAGGATGCAAATTATGTAAAAAAAAAGAATCGAATTTTTCATCGTCATGAATGGTAACGTGCCCTTAAAACAAACGATAAAATTAGAAAATACCATGAGAAATTAGGAAAAACTGTATTACAGTGTGAGTTATCCAAACGTTGACATTCTTGATGAAATATAACTCGTCAGGAGGAATACTGCATGGAGGAGGACGAGAAAAGTTTTTGTGGGAAAAGATATCTCGATTTCGCGGTTCGTTACTCGAGTCTCTACGAAAGTATATATACGAACTCGCGTAAGCTATCATTACACGAGCGGCACGAACGAATCATTTTTCATTTTAACGTCAATGCCTGTGAGATTGAAGGAAGGGAAATGCCGAAGGAACTTTAATACTGTGAATTTAATTGGACGCATCTTAGCGCGGTACGCACAAACTTACGGTCGTCGTAGAAGAAAAAAAAAACATTGATGAGAATATTCCAACATCCACAGTTACGCTAGAGCATTTTTCAATTTCGAATATTAATAAAATTATGACAGTGTATCAATTGATCAAAAAATCATTCGAGAAATTTACTTGAACGAGCCGCGCGGTTATAAAGGCAAAAAAAATCTCGTTTTTCTTTCTGACAGTCATTCGCATTGATTTTTTAATTAATCATCGAATCAATATATATGAAAATTAATGAAAAAAACTATTAATATTAGAATTGACATTAAATGCAGATATTAATATTGACAATAAAATCGCATTAAATTAAAAGTGAATGAAAATGTTTTCCAAAATGAATTCAAAATTGCGTTAAATATAAATAATAATTGAAATTAAAAAGTTGAAAATATGCAGAAAAATAATGAAATGAATTTCAAACGCAATCAAATTTAATCAACCAATTATTCTTTTGAATAAAAAAAAAAATTTCATTCGAGAATGGTCTGCTTTTAAATAAGAATCCAAATGAAATTCATCAAATTTCGTACAAAGTTGCAGCAAACGTGTACGTTTAAAATATGTTGAAGTTTGAATCGTTGGAATGCAACGAAATATTAGGTGTATGACTTAATTTTTACTGATTTTTCAGCAAATTTATTTAATATAAAAAATAGAGAACAACGAACTTAATCTTGGAAATATTGTCCATCGTTTTCTATGACCTTGCGCCATCTCTCAGGTAACATACGAATGCCGTCGCGAAAGAAACTTGCAGGCTTCGAGGCGATAAAGTCATCGACGAATTTACGCACATCGTCCAGCGTTTTGAACTGTTTATCCAGTAAGGCGTGCTGCATTGACCGGAACAAATGATAGTCGGATGGAGCCAAGTCTGGTGAATATGCCGCGGGCGGGAGAACTTCCCATCCCAAGTTCAAAAGGGTCTTCTGAGTCGCACGAGCAACGTGAGGCCGAGCGTTGTCATGCAGCAGTATGACTTGCCTGCTTCCCTGCCCAGTAAATAGCCTTTTCTGATCAAGTTCTTTGCTCAGTTTGTTCCATTGGCGGCTGTAGCGTTCCGCAGTCACCGTCTGGCCAGTTTCCAGGAGTTCGTAATAAAGCGCACCCTTCATATCCTGTCCAGGGCGCGGCTGGTCACTAAGATCGAAATCACCACTTCTAAAACGTTTGTACCAATAATTACACGTTTCATAAGACACAACGTCGGCACCAAGAATACTAAAAATTGATTCCCGTGCTTTAGAAGCATTTCTTCCTTGTTGGAATTCGTATAAAATGCAGTGCCGAATGTGCTGTTTATCAGTTGCCATCGTAAATTGCTATTCTGAGAGGTTATGTAACTCGCGTAGACTTGTCGTTCGGTGTTCTGAAACCTTGCGTCCGATCCTTTCAAAACCACAAAAGACCGCGAAAATATTTCTATTTCAAATATAATTTTAAGCTCGAAGAAAAAATCTGTAAAAATGAAGTCATACACCTAATATTTTTTTTGTTTTACTGAATTTCCCAAATTTTCTTCGACAGGATTACGCTATGAAAATCCCGTGAACAATTTTTAAGCTCCTCATTAGCGATCAATAAGACAAATCTGCAAAATGCGATTTTCGATACTGTTCAAAATGAAAAAGTCAAAAAATAAATCGTTGCATTCCAATGATGCAATCTTCAAGCTCATTTTAAAAGATCCCGTACCGTGGGTTAAACGAGTGAAGCTAAATGATGGATTTGTGCGATGTTCCCCTATGCTGTACAAATACACGTATCTATCAACGTTACGCTCTTCCGGGGCTTATATCGTTGTGTTTTTATTTTGAGCAACCGCCCTGACCGTTTTGCTTCGCACTGTATTCCTATACGTACGTGAATACCCGTTTGTGTGGCTTATGTCATGCCCTCGTCCAAACAATGAACGCCCAATTCGTTCATCCTCGTACAATCACGTCTTTGTCGAAATAATACCTATAGATCGCATACACATACGCGTACGACGAATCATGGGCTCTGGTTGGGCGCGAAGAGAACTTGCTGAATATTGTCCGATCAGAGAAGAAAGAGGTAGACGTAGAGAGACTGTCAGAAGGGGGGGGGGGGGGGGTGGCAGCCGGAGAGGAGGGGAGAGAGAGTTCATCATTAGGTATACTTATAGTTCAGTGAGCACAGTTAAATATTGGAGGAGTAGAAGCAAGCATACATTAAACTCAGGCAAAATCGATCTTGTATTGCAATGTCGCACTTTGAGGATTTGCCGAATCTTTACGACATGGATAACATGGATACAGATGAATCCTCTGACCAAGAAGATGAGCGGGTTCCACGAGCACCAAAACGATGTATTCGCGATGCTCAGAATCCATTGGATTTCTATCCTGAGAACGAATTCAAACGACGCTTCCGATTTTCCAAATGGTGACCCCGCATACAGAGCTCTGATTGGTGGATATAATGGTGAGTTTCCAAAAGTCGTCCGGAAACTTCCGAAAGCCGGTGCTGTCTTAAAGATTATAAGACAATCTTGGGCAGAGTCGTCTATATAAAAATCGTCTTATTTGAGGACTATGAAATGTATGCGATGTTAAGAAGATTCTTGACCAATAAGATCGTCCTTGTGAAGATAGTCTCAAGAGTCGACTTAAGATCTGACTATGAATACCGCCCGAAGACTCTGTATCCACTGAGAGCACAAAACGTACGAAACGATGAATCAATAGTAAATTTATTTTCAGACGTTTTTTAAACGCACGGAATATTGTATATAAATAATTATTTATTTTTATTAATAAGTTGTGTTGCCAGAGAAAAACATTTAAAAGAGTTTCGAGACAGTTTATCTTTGGCGGGAATCTGAGGCGAAATTCTATTTTTCTCGAGGCAGGCGCAAACTTCTCCACACCAATATTTCGTTCGAAAACGACACGATTACTGCAATACATTCCGAATCGTGCATGTAAGATTTTTATTATTTTTATACAAGCGTATCAATAACGTTTTTCGAATGTTATATCAATTTGTATTTTTTCGATTATTTGATATTAAAAGAAATTTGATAAATTTGGCGACAGCGGACTGTTTGTATTGCGAATTTGTTTTTTTTTCATGGTTGGCGAGACTTATTCTGTTACCGCGAGCATCAGCGAGCGCAGCAACTCACACAGTCCATTGAGAAAAAAAGAATATTTTTTAAATTAAACCGAATCAATTTTGAACGATAAATGTTAAATGTAAAAAAAAAATATCACTTCTCTTCAAAAATTCGTTTTATTGAACATAGAGAGTCGCGCCATGGCGATTAGTTGTATTCAAACACGCGCGCCATTTAACAATCATGCAACGTTGCCACACTTCGCCTCTACGTTTCGTCGGTGGGGGACAAAACTGATCGTTTTCATTCAAAAAAAATGTCAATAATTAATATACAGTGTAGACGGATCTTTTAACTTTTGGGTTACATTGTTGTCATAATGTACTGAGTGGTTTGATAATTTTTCATAACATTCTTAATATTTTTTCACACTATTTCGTGCGTAAAACTGTCGATCAGCGACGAGTTTAGGCATCTCCCTATGTTAAAAAGTGTTATTTAAATTGTAAATTTTAAGGCAACGGTGTAGACGATCGATTGAAAATTTCAAGGGTGTATTCAATATACGACAAAGAATCTACTGTATAAATTTGAATCATATGGCACCATTTTGTCACTTGTCCCGAACCTCCCTAAGGCTATAATTGAATATATATATATATATTTTCAATGACGGTGCTAAGACGAGCTCTCTGTCTCTCGCTCTCTCCCCCACTACCGTCGTAAATCAAGCTTGCCGACTATATAATTATCAATCGTGCGTTTCTGCGTCCTCGATCGAAACGGGTAATCCTGAACCGGCGTATATACACCTCCCGGTGCTGATAATAATACATAGCGATGTGCAACGAGTGCATTAGTGCTTTGCACATCTGTACACGTACAGACGATAACGCACGATATACACACACACACAGACACACACACACACATATATATATATAAATTAGAAAATATATCGATTTTTCACAATCATAATGTCGCGCGAGCGTTGCCACTTGCTAATTAAAACGATTAAACGATCATTATTATTATGATTTGTTAACATTATAATTATCGACATTGTTGCTATTCTTGTTGGTGACTTTTTTTTCGTTACGATTATTTATTCGACCGAAACATTCTTAGAGGTTGTGAACACTTCTCGACCAGTTGTGCCGTTTATATATATATATATTGATGACATGTGGCAGCGTCTCAATGCCAAACAATCAAATTAAAAAATGATGAACCATATTGATATAGCAGTACATATGAGATTGCAATTCGCAACGTTGGAATGCAACGATCTTGTATCTTTATTTTTCCTGATGATTATTATTCAAAGTCTTTTTTTGCGAACCGAGGTCACAAATTTCTAATTAGAATACGTGAAAACGTTTGAATGATCTAAGCCTAAATCGACTGAAAAAATTGATCAATTATACAGAATTAATTTTTGTTGCATTCCAACGATGCAAAGTTCAACGTCATCAATTCGTAGTAGCAAATTAATGTGCCCGAAACTTTTTAGATTTTCAGAAATCTTTCAAACTTCGCTATGCTGAAGTTTGCATCGTTGGAATGCAACACAAAAATGTTTACCAATTTGTCTTCTGTTCTTATTTGTATTATTATTAAAAAAAAACCTTCGGTAGAATCGCGTTGTAGATTTCTAACGAGGATTTTGAAAAACCGTTCGCTTGCTTTTCGTAGCCTGAATCCGGCAAATAATAATTGGGCAAATAGAAGAAAAATAATAATTGCATTCCAGCGAATGACGTTGAAGTTGCCATCGTTAGAATGCAACGAAAATTACTTTATTTTAATTGCTACATTTTTTTTGGCCCATTTAGTTGGCGAAAATCGTTCAAACATTTTCACGTACTCTTATTAGAGATTTATGACCGCAGTTCGCAAAAAAGACTTTGGATTATGATAAAAAATAAATAAATGAAGAATGAAGCAGAAAGATCGTTGCGTTCCAATGATACAAACTTTAAGGGGGAGGACCATTTAGAAGGTCAAAAATTAGGGGTTTTTTATGATTTTTTTTTTTCAGGAAAAGAATATTCATGGAAACTTGTAACGTTGTGTGTGTTTCATTTACTATTTTAAGTATGCAAAAATATATATTTTTTTTTCAATGCAAATTGCCAGTCGTGTACATTGATGTTCAGAGGAAGTCGCTGAAAAAGCTTCCGAACTGCTGGAGTTCTCCCTCACGCTGTAATTGTTTGAAACAGAAAAATCAAAATGATTCTTAAAGGTAACACCCATACGCTGTAGGTGACCAGGATTTTGGAAATATATGCAAAATTCACGAAATGACAGCTTAATAAAGTCCATTTTGTGATTTTTCATGGCATTTTTACTATATTTAAGGGCAAAAGTACGTTTTATTTTTGGAATTAAAATATTATTTAGGTTTACCGACAAACTGCTGGTGTAAGGAAGATGTGTGACAAATTTCATCAAAATCGATTGAATAGTTTTTGCGTAATCATCCGAGCAGTTGGGACAAATGCAGTTTTGCGAAAAACGCGCTCAAAGTTTCAACAAGGGAAAACTCAATGATTTTGACGGCTTACCGGCTAATCAGCGATTCTGGCGCCACACAGGACTCCTTCGGCTTCCGCGTAAAAACGATTTTTCTGCTGCTGTTCTCTACGGGCTTTCCGACCCTCCTTCGACGATAGATAGCTGCGACGCTCCTGGCGCGATACGCGTCGCTCGTCGGCTTTCTTTGCGAATTTTTTCGATTGGCTCACAATGCAGATGTCCAGAGTGCTCATAACTCTTAAAATTGCTGAATTTCCCTCGTTGAACATGCTGGCTGCAAAGTAAGCTGCAACTTCGATGACACTCAAGCCTGAATGCAAATGTTTCGGAGCTAAGCGCCATACGGTGGAGTTGAAACTTTCGTTTGCATTTTGCGTGTGGCCACCTAAGCATCTCTCCAATAGACCGTGATTGGATAAAGCCGTGTATATCGGCGAGAGATGCTTCTGGACATCAGGATGGATAGGCACAGGGTGTTTGAAAGTTTCACCAGTAGCCTAAGCTTTTTGCCACTTGCACCAGTTATGATTATGTTGGTTTCCAAAAAAATGTTCTCTTCCGTGGAGGTCCCTTAGGTGTTGCATGAGAACCTTTTGGGTACACGGACATTTTGAGAAGTAGTAAGCTCACAACTGGCACAAGGTCAAAGTTGAAGTACCTGAGACGCTCCGAATCGACAACGATGGGCCCTACCGAGTATCGTACAACTACCAAACATTAAAGATCGGAGCAAGACGAAATATAGGAGGGCGCATGCACCTCCGTCCTCGGTCGCACCTCTAGGTCTACTGGGCACGAACGCTTTTGGCGTTTGTTCGCGAAAACTCAGGAAATTCTTGGACTTTCGCTCTACAAATTGGACACAATGTTCTCAAGACATTGAACTATCGATTTATGGGGGGTGGGGGGGATCGATTTTTCCAAATTTGCTAATGTTCTTCCTCCCTTAAGGCATAAGGCTCTAGGATTTTCCAAAAATCGATTTTTTTTTGTCAAACATGTACCTTAGTACCTATAAAATTATATTCCAAAAGATTATGGGTGTGAAAAATCTCTAAGTACTCAATTTTCGAATTCTAGCGCAACCCCTCTTGATTCATGTCGTGACTTTCTACTAACTTTAAACGCGTTTATCTCGAAACTACATTTTTCAAGTCGGCCGGACTCATAACTCAAACAAATTTCAACCGATTCACTTGAAATTTTAACTGTATATTTAGAATTACATTTTCTGAGGCACTACGTACGATTATTTTTATATTGCATAGTTCCTTTTTTATAAACTATTTTCTGACGATTTTCTCATGGAATTTTATGCTTTTTGTTTTAGAAATGCGCCATTTTGACAAAAAACAATATGTCAAAAAAATCCTACGTACTTCTATAGCTATTCTTATATATAATCGAAAAAACTTCAGTGTCTCATCATAACTAAACAATTATAGGAGCAGTTAGTCCGGTCGTTAACCTTCCAGAAATAAAAGCGTCATCGGAAAAATGCTGCGAGGTCGCCATTTTGACATGTATCGCTGTGAAAAAATAATTTAGTCTAGTCAATTACGTGAATAATAAAACGCCTATTTTGTAATTCCGATTTATCGTATGGTTTGGCTGAAAAAAAAAAATCACAAAACATGCCCTTGTTTTGCCTCTAGAGTGGCCTAAGGCCTTAACGTTATTCCAACGATGTAAGTGTCGAGATAAAATTTTTACGAAAATCTGAACAAATCGGCTTATTCCAGTTGCATTGGATGTGGGAATGCATACACTCACGCACTTACGTGTGTGTGTGTGTATATATTCATACATAAATACATATACATGTTCCTAATTGCATTATATGTAATTCGCGATTTGCACGTAATATTTAGACATTCTCATATCGCCGTCAGACTTAACAAAGTACGTATATGCAAGCGCAGGTATATGCGGCACACGCGCGTAGTGTGGCAATGCAAGTTCGTCGAAAATAAAATCCGATAATTGCGAAGTTATGTAACGAAGCGTGTAAACATAACGTTAACTTGTCGAGACGCTATCTCGCTTCTCGTTGTACATTATAAAAGATACATTGTATGTGTATATAACACACACACACACGCGCGCGCGCGCGTACACACACACACACACACACACACACACACACACACACACCCACACACACAAACCCATACACGGATACGTGTGCACGATGCGAAAAAGAAGCGCGCGAGCCTCGTGAGTATAATAGTACAGTGGCATCTTGATTAGCTACTATCCGTGAAGGACGTCATCACTGGCTCGCGCAGCACGTGCACAATTCCTCGTTTTTATTGTGCCGATCTTCCGCGCGGGCCGGGTGTAGGCGAGACTTTTGGCTCGTATCGAATCCGAAGGACTTTTCGTTGCTTTTTTTCGTCCTTTTTCTAGTAGAAGAAAAAAAGATTTCGGAATAATCGACGAGCTTGCAAGAGTGTTTCCGAACGCAAAGAATTATATTTGTAGCAATATTTTTAATGCAATTATTTTTTTATATACGCTGCATATATGACGTTTGTTATTATTTTATTTTTTATTCTCTCTCTCTCTCTCTCTCTCTCTCTCTCTCTCTCTCTCTCTCTCTCTCTCTCTCTCACTCTCAAGTATTGTTGTGCGCTTTTTTGGAGGTAATTTATAGGATAGAATAACTTAACCCTTCGTGGTCACACATCCAAATTCAATCTCGGTGGTCACACTTGCGTCGATTCTACCCAGTCAGTTTTCAAAAAAGTATTGTGATAAAACTATTCGTCCGAAGTCGTTCAAGAAATTACGATGCATGCTTTGAACTTTTTAGATGATGTACGAAAAATGTATTTATAAGATATAAAATGGCGACATGTTAAAAAAAAATCATAAAGAGATGAAAACACAAAAACGACACTTTTTCGCTCAAAAAATCATAGTTCGGTGAATTTTCAACATTTTTACCTAAAATTCGGACGTAATACTCCTTAGATATGCTACTTTTGGGAAAAAATAGTAGCATAGTGCGCGTTCCAAACAAAGTATTTATTTCGACACGTGAAGAGGGTACATTTGATGGTATGAGCATACTTCAAAGTCCAGGTAAGATGGTGAATACAGTCCCATTCGAAGCCGGGAACTATTATATATTTACGCCAAAAATTTATCGATGGGTCGATTGTACCCAGGGTGACCACGAAGGGTTAAACTCTTTCAGTTTTCTTTCTGAAATTTTTTACACGTGTTTATTGATCCTTCGAGGATATGTAGAGAAAAAAAATATATTATCAATTTGATTATCAATTTTTATTATCTTTTGACCGTTCTACAAGTAATATATATTAAAAAAAAATTATTTCGACTCAATTCTGCTATCAAAGTTGAAAAACCGTCCACTGAAGGTGTATGCCAAATCTGAGCTCAATCGGCCAATTGGCTATCGAAATATCGTGATTGCCGATTTGAAAAACATAGTTTCGAAAAAAAAAACGCGTTTAAAGTTTGCTATGAGTCTCGACCGCGCATCAAACCGCATCAAACGGTTTTCACATACGTATTCGAAAAGATCTGTAGAATAATAAAATAAAATAATTTAACCCTTCGCAGTCACACGTTATGGCTATAATAGACAGGTCACACGGGGGTCGCAATGACCCCAGCCATGTTTAAACGATTGCCGCGTTGACCGTATCGGTCCGAATGACTCATAAAAATTCAGGATATTATTTTGAACATTCTCAAATGTGGCATTCTTGGTATTATATTTTTATCGAATTTAAAAATGACGGAAAAAAAGTCAGCAAGGGGTCAATGCGTAGAGAAAGCTTTTTTTTACTAAAAAAAAAAAAATCATAACTCTTGAAATTTTCAATTATTTTTCATAAATTTTTAGGATGATACTCTTGAGATGTGATAGTTTAAGAAAAAAAAATAGCTCCATAGTGAGTGTTTCAAAAAAGGTATTTATTCTTATATCTGAAGAGCCATTTCAGAGTGAAACGCAGAACGATAATCATGAAAAATGAAGGATTTATTATAAAAAGTGGCCGCCAACAACTTATAGTAATTTTGGCTTACAGTTGCGCTTAGGGCCATTTTTGCCGCATGTGACCGCGGAGGGTTAAAAAATACGTTTTTTTCCAAATTTCTACACAACAATACTGCCTTAACCCGCGCTCCATTCGGTTCCGGACATAATATATTTATATACATATATATATATATATATGTGTGTGTGAAACTCAATCGAAATTCGAAGGGCACACTTTAGCTGCTCGCAGGCGCTTCGATGAGTTTCGTACCATTTTCACAATTTAGTCGGATTAACTTCGTATCACGTATTGGGCATGTGGATAGTTTTTTTTCTTTGTTTTTTTTCACGCGTTAACACACCGTCAAATTTTATCGCCCAGTATACACTTATTATTTTTATCTCCATTTATACGATGTCCACAACAGTCTCGTGCGTTTGAGAACAAATTGAGGAGAAACAAAAATACACGGGCAATTAACTTTAGGAGGAAAAATAAAGTGTAACGTGCGAGGCTAATATATTTATTGATCGCTAATTATCTGTACTTCCGTATTTTCGAAGCAATCGTACGCGAAGTGTGTATACGGTCATTACGTAAGTAAAGTTATTGGCCGAGTGTCGCGTTTGGATTTGAAAAAAAAAAAAGGTGAATTGCCGTAATAAATTGAATTCGAGAAAAGCGTCGTAATGAAGCCATTTGCATTTTTACAACGGTGAAATTGCAGCTCAGAATTTATGTTGCTGACGAATCGAATGAGTCGATTTTCCACGTGAGACTGGATGGACCTCCACCCCATCGTCCAATATTTGTGTTTATTAATTATAAAAATGGGCAAGGGCGTGATGCAACGAAATTAAAGTAAATATCAATTATTTTTACCTTTTCACATTTTTCACACTTTTACGCTGCGGTCCTCCATATAGAAAGAGATTTTGGGCAATATCGAAAACAATGATGAAGCGTTTATTTTTTTTTTTCGGCGAATTTTTCCGCATTGCCTAGAAGCGAGGATTTTTTTTGGCAATTGTATACGCCGAACGAAAGAAAAAAAATCATTGCAACCCACCAATGAAAGCTTCACCGTCATTGGTAATTCATATTTTATTATTTGATGTACGCACACATTTTGCGCGTCGTTACGCAAGGACCGATTAGAGCCGACGATATATGCAATATTGACGAGTATACAACAACAACAAAAATCGAGTCTCCTTCGTTAGCATATATGCAAAATAGGATTTGGAGACAGAGAGAAAGAAAGAGGATTGGATCATCGATATATAAACGATCAGACCTGATTTCCTTGTTTTTAAATCACCCACTCCTTTTTCGTCCGCTATGCTATTAAATATTCGTTGCCGAAAAATATACATATTGAATTCAACTTAAAATCAATTATCGAATTCGAACGATATAAATGTATATATAATTTGAATTGTATAATCAGTTTTGAGTTTAATTCACTTTTTATATTTAAATTTTAATGAAATATCTATATGTAATTTGAATTGTCTAAGCGATTTCAAATTTTATTCAATATTCATATTTTGATTTCGATTAAGAGGTTACGTGGGTTTCGAAGACAAAAAAAAGCATATTTTCTCTTTTTTTTTTAAATATAATATATAAATTATTTTATTAAAAATGTTAAGCACATAAAAGAGCAATATTTAAAAAAAAATTCATTAAAAAATTTGGTAAATTCAGCCGGTGGGACCTGGTTTCCGGAGACCCCTAAAAAAAGTGTCCTCGTGGTGGTCCGGATAACTCATGATAGCTTTATCTGAAATTAAGAAACCAATTTTTTTTTCTCTTAATAGATAAGTATAGCTCGTGATTGAACAAAGGATCTTTAAAAGAATTGAAATTTGAATTTTTGGTAGAGTTGTATGCAAAATAGTTCAATTTTTGATACAATTTATACTACGTATAGCCTTGTAAAATTAATTGTAATCGAAAAAAAAACCTTCGTTCAATCACTAGTCAATGCTATTTTGAAGAAGTGTGCAAAATTTCAATAAGATCGGTGCATTAGTTTTGGAGAAATCGTGTCCACCGACTTCAAAAATAGTGTTTTGGGAAAAATGCGTATACCTGCGTCGCTCTCGGCCGGTCTTTCCCAACGGGGGGAATTCCCAAAGGCTCTCTCTCTCTCCTAGACTTTTACTCCGATTGACTTGAAACTTTGGGAGAATATTCTAGACATATTGTACTATTAGATAATAAAATTTAAAAAAAAAATGGATTTTTTGAAATTTTCAAACCCACGCAACCCCTTAAATATGAATATGTATATAAATATGATGTTAAAGTTTGCATCGTTCGAATGCAATGGTAGTTAGTTTTTTTTCCTATACGATCGTATAGGTATAAAATGAAAAATCAAAATTATCAAGCATCATCATTCAAACCCGCGAATATTCGCATACACATGGCCGCAAAGGAGCTTTTCAATTTTTTATCAGGCCGCGAGAATTCTCCGGAAATATACACACGAAGACGTCTGCCCGACGGTAAAAGACGACACTGCGAAACGCGAATCTTTTTCTATTCTTCTCGCTGCCGAGAGAAAAAAAGGAAAAGAAGAAAAAAAACCTCACAGCGATTCCTTTCTCACGAGAAAAAAAAAAATCCTTGCATCCGTCCGTTCAAAGGCTTGGAACTTTTTGAGCCTCGTGTAAAACTCTTCGATGACAACAAATGTAGAATTCGTGATTTTTCAGGTATCTCGCACAGCCACAAGAAAAATGACGAAAAAAAAAAGCAAACGGAAAGACCTTTTAAAACTTGTACATTTATTTGGAAAACACGAAAGAGCTAATTTAAAAACAATTTATTCGTCACACATTTTTATAATGAAATTTGACGATTTTACTCAATGCCCTTTTAATTTAGATGGCTCTTTTTTTTTTTTTACGAATTTTCGTCACGTTGCGAAGCTCCGAAAGAGCAGAATAAAACTTTTGCCTACGATTGTACCCATCCCTCGTGAATGTGAACGAAAGAGAATTACGAAACGCTGTTGCGAAATCACTAAAAATTCGATGAATAGCCATTCTGGCAGACGGAAGGTCCGCGGATCCCCGAAATAATAATTTATTCGCATCCAACTTCGTTAACCCCGTAAACTTCGTCGTTGGGATAATATATATATTTTTTTTCATTCGACAAAAGACCCACACTCACACGTACCCGACGAGATTTTGTGCTTAATGTGTGACCTTTTGTGCGTCCACGTGCCGACCTTTAGGAAGGAAAATGTGCTCGGACGAATCAGTCACAGGACCTGCCCAACCCTTAATTCGGCACGTTCGAGAACACGCATCAATTTTCATCACTCGTGTGCACATGTCGGGAAGCGCGATGTGCTGCCTGCTGGTGCGTCGTCAAAATGCGCTGGGAGTTAAAGCACATATATATATATATATGTTTAGTAGTGCACTCGTACGTATGTAAAGCTCAATTATCTGGTAATGTGGAGTAGCCAGGCTCACGACCTACCACAATAGCTCGATAGAACTGTAAACTATACGGGTGGGAGAAAATGGCGTTGAAGTTTGCATCGTTGCAATCCAATGAAAGTTTTTTTTTTCATTTTTTTTTTTACTTAGTCATTTTTATTACAATCTACAATTTTTTTTTATCGATTAAGATCTTGGATCTCTCACGCGGATAAGAAAAAGTCGTTTGAGTGTTTTTCGTATGCTGAAACGGCGAATAAAAACGTGAGCAGTAGAAGAAAATTTAACTTTTGTTGCATCGTAACGCTGCAAACTTAAGCATCATGGGAGAAATTCTGCGATGTTGTAATTTGCATTCTAGGAATGCAACGAAAATTCTTTTTCAATTTGTATTGCTTAAATTTATTCGTAATCTAAAATATTGTCACCCTTATATAATTGTCACCCTGTAATATGCACTGCTCTGCACGTGATACGAAGATAACGATTGCACACGACGATATGACGATGCCCAAGTTTTTATCGTTTAAAGGCAATGAAAATTCTTTTTAATTTTTTTATCCCTTCATTCTCTTTATCATCGACAATCTTGTACCGCAAAATCGAGCTGTAGATTTTCGCATGAGGATCCTATAAAAATGTTCAAGTGTTTTGCGCAGCCCAAATTCGTCAAAAAAAAAAGATGGTATTGAAGTTTGCATCGTTGGAACGCAACGAAAATATATATTTATCATATCGCTGTTTTTGCTTTGGCACATTCAGACTACGAAAAATCACTTAGACATTTTTATGGTATTGAAGTTTGCATCGTTGGGATGCAAGGAAATTTTCTTCTTTTTCGTACATTCTAATTTTTTTTTCGCCACATTTTAGCTACAAAATCACTGATACATTATCGAACATACTTCAGGGGTCCACGGCCTAAACCCGAAAATAAAGAGTTTAAATGGTAAAAACATGAAGAAATTAAGAAATAAGAACTATGGTTGCATTCCAACAATGAAAACGTCAACACCATACATTTTTGAGGATCCTTATTAAAAATCATTAACCAAAACCCGCGAAAAAGGATTTTGAATAATAGACAAAATAAAGAAATGTTGAAAATCAAGAAGAACCTTCGTCGTGTTGCAACGATGCAAACTTCAATATTGTAAAATATGTACGGGTGCAATATACCGGGTGGATCAATAAGTATTAGCACCTTGGATATCTTCGAAATTATAAGGTTCACAGAAATATTGGCTGAAACGAAATTGCACAGTACGAAAGGGGCCATCCGATAGCGATAATTTTTTTGCAGGTGGAGGTACTTCGGACATTTGAAGGTCAACTCCATTTTTTTAAATGGATCGGTATGTTTTTTTTTCTGTATCATAAAAGAGGAGCTTAAAACGAGTTCAACGACCTATAACACAAGGTCATTGAAGGTCATAGAAAGTACAGAAAGGCGATAATACTTACAGTTTCGGTAGTAAATAAAATACTTACGGAATTTTGTTGGCATTCGCCATAAATAAGAAGCATATCGACTTGCTCTTCAAACGGATACATTGTACTCGATTGACCGATTTATCGATACTAATCTTATCATGTTTATCTTATCCTGCAAACGTATTAAAGTGTCCTTGAAACAGTGTTTATTTTCAGTGAAGTAAACCGTAAGTATTATCGCCTTTCTGTACTTTCTGTACCTGTCTAAGAAATGTGTAAACGTACATAATAACGTACGCATTGATATTGATGGTCGTCATTTCGAACACTTACTATAAAACGGACCTTCAATGGTCTTATGTTATAGGTCGTTGAACTCGTTTTAAGCTCCTCTTTCATGATACAGAAAAAAAAACATACCGATCCATTTAAAAAAATGGAGTTGACCTTCAAATGTCCGAAGTACCTCCACCTGCAAAAAAACTATTATCGCTATCGGATGGCCCCTTTCGTACTGTGCAATTTCATTTCAGCAAATATTTCTGTGAACCGTATAGTTTCGAAGATATCCAAGGTGCTAATAGTTATTTATTTACCCTGTATATTCATATCACGTACACTGCACTTGAAGAAACAATGATGTTGAAATTTGCCCCGTTGGAATGCAACGAAAATTAATTTCTTTGCATTTCCAAAACTTCTCTTGTCAGATTTAAGCTACGAAAATCACACAAATATTTTTTACAATCGGTACTTAGCATTCTACAGCCTAAATATGCAGAATACGATCATAGTTAACGATAACAATGAATTAAAAATAATTTTTGTTACATTCCAACGATGCAAAATTCAAACCAATACAAAACAAAGTACTTGCCATTTACTTTGCATTATTCTGTGCGTACATTATTTTGTTCAGCGTTGCATTTGCAAATCGGTAATTCGGAGTTGAAAAATTCATTTTTTCACTTCTATATATCGATATTCGAATATGTTTATAGGTACGTTAATCGTATCATATAGTTAAGGGGTTACGTGGGTTTCGAAGCCAAAAAAAGCATATTTTATCTATTTTTTAAAAATATAATATATACATTTTTTAATTCAAAATGTAAAGCACATAAAAGAGCAATATTTCAACAATATTTTTTAAAAAATTCATCCAAAAATTTGGTAAATTCAGCCGGTGGGACCTGGTTTCCGGAGACCCCTCAAAAAAAAAAAGAATCCTCGTAGTGGTCAGGATAACTCATGATAGCTTTATCTGAATTCCAAAAATTAATTTTTTTCTGTTAGTAGATAAGTATAGCTCGTGCTTGAACGAAGGATTAAAAAAAAATGAAATTTGAATTTTTGGCAGAGTTGTATGCAAAACAGTTCAATTTTTGGTACAATTTATACTACGTATAGCCTTGTAAAATTAGTTGTAATCGAAAAAAAACATTCGTTCAATCACTAATCAATGCTATTTTGAAGAAGTGTGCAAAAGTTCAATAAGATCGGTGCATTAGTTTTTGAGAAATCGCAACGGGGGGAATTCCCAAAGGCTCTCCCTCCTAGACTTTTACTCCGATTGACTTAAAACTTTGGGAGAATATTCTAGACATATTGTACTATTAGATAATAAAATAAATAAAAAAATGGATTTTTTGAAATTTTCAAACCCACGTAGCCCCTTAATAAGTAGGAATAGAAACGTCAAAGTTGACAATGAGTTTGGAGCTCACGAGGTTCGACATGCCACACAAACATGCCATGGATAATCTTCCCTTTCCACTTGTACGTTATGTACGTTGTTTATATCTATTGAAAT
The DNA here is from genome assembly GCA_963932345.1 of Ophion ventricosus. Classification (NCBI taxonomy): domain Eukaryota; kingdom Metazoa; phylum Arthropoda; class Insecta; order Hymenoptera; family Ichneumonidae; genus Ophion; species Ophion ventricosus. The sequence continues at coordinate 8,759,384 of OZ010714.1, read as the reverse complement.
ACATCGAATGAGAAAGACAGCGAGAGAGAGAGAGAGAGAGAGAGAGAGGGGTAAAAGAGGAAGGGAGAGAGAAACACAGCCCCACCAGACGAGTAATCGATTGGTCTAACACAACTTCATCTACACATCTTTTTCTCATCGGGGCTATCCGTTTGCGCGGCATGTTCTCCACTTCATCGTCCATCGTCGTCGTAGCTCGTGTACATCCAACGCGTCATATCGCGACCATTCAATCGACAGCGTAGTCTCGTGCTCGGAGAGCTCGTGTGCTCGCGCGATTGTCGAGTCAAAAGTTTCGAAAAAAAAAAAACAACATATAAAACAAAAAAAATAAGATATTAATAAAAATATAAAATAAAAATAATAAAATGCGAATAAAAAATATATATATAAAAAATAAATAAAAATTCTTGACTTTTCGAGTTTGTGAAGTTACGCGAGACGTGCTTCTCGGGAATAGTTGTGTAGTGTCGTCGAAGGACACGTTGGATACGTGGCAATTTGCTCACTCGTGCATGCACAGCGAACGAAAAAAAAATATATATATACGTTCGTACTCCAGTATGATTTTTTTTTACTTGTAATTAATTGCTACGAAAGAACATCTTTTTTTTCGCAAAATAATTTTAAGTCAGTGTAAATTAAGGAGAATAAAAAAAAAAGGTTGTGTCCGGTTCTTATTCTATTGGGAAAAATCGGTTTCGAAAAAGACGAGTGGATGTGAGAATTTTCCACGATGAACAGTGCGACAGGTATAGGTCGATCTACGGTGTGTGCAGAGTTGGCGCGTGCTGTGACATAAGTGATAAGACGCATCTATATAAGTCAAATGTCGAAGAATCCACTTTTCGTGACGTTTCGATGAGGCGAAAAAAAAAACCAAGAATTACGTTTGTGGAGGATATTCGATCGGTGTTTGGTCACTGAGGGCCTGATCTTAGGTAAAACATGGCAGCGGTTAAAAAAAAAGCATGAATACTGATAAGATAAAGTGGTCACACATTCGAGTATTGGCCCAGACTTCTGTCCTGTTGACAGTGAACATTTGTTGCTCGCAAACAATGCAATTTCTTTTGCGACAACGAACACTGATGTAATCCCGTGCGCTAATGCAACGAGAAATGTCCGCTAATCATCGTTGGGATATCACTAATTCGTATATAATTTTCCATAATTTCCTCCTCCCTTATCAGCCCTGAAATGAGCTGTGATTTATATCGGCTTGAAATTGCACTTTTTCTTCGTAACAGTGTCATAATTAGCCACGGGGAAAATACAAAAACATTGAAATGCAAAATACATACGCGTTCCGCATATTCCTGGCGGCATCAACTTTTTCTTTTACTCGCGCGGTGTTATAAAAATCCCGTTGTCCTTGCGTGGGGTACGTCGAGTATTTTTTTTTTTTTAATGACCAACCGTTTATACATTAAAATCCGGGTCCGCGTGTACGTACGGGACATTCCTTGTCGACATGACCAAGGACCAATTGTTGGCTCCTTTTTCGCGATTTTTTTTTTTAGTACATTTCTTTACATTTTTTGCACACATTTTTCAATGGGGTCAATTTTGTTTAGTTTTTAACGCGACATTGTTATTGTTTTTTTTTGTTTTACGTATATACACATTTTTCGTTGTAATTCTTTTTGCCTGTGATTTAAGGGCTTACGTGGGTTTCGAAGCCAAAAGAAAGCATATTTTCTCTATTTTTTTAAAAAATATAATATATAAATTACTTTATTCAAAATGTTAAGCACATAAAGGAGCAACATTTCAACAATATTTTTTTAAAATTTTATCGAAAAATTTGGGAAATTCAGCCGGTGGGGGCTGGTTTCCGGAGACCCCTAAAAAAAAGTGTCCTCGTGGTGGTCAGGATAACTCATGATAACTTTATCTGAAATTAAAAAACCAATTTTTTTCTGTTAGCAGATAAGTATAGCTCGTGATTGAACGAAGGATTTAAAAAAAAATTCAAATTTGAATTTTTGTCAGAGTTGTATGCAAAATAGTAAATTTTTTGGTACAATTTACACTACATATAGTCTTGTAAAATGAGTTGTAATCGAAAAAGAAACCTTCGTTCAATCACTAGTCAATGCTATTTTGAAGAAGTGTGCAAAATTTCAATAAGATCGGTGCATTAGTTTTTGAGAAATCCTGTCCACCGACTTCAAAAATAGTATTTTGAGAAAAATGCGAATACCTGCGTCGCTCCCGGCCGGTCTTTCCCAACGGGGGGAATTCCCAAAGGCTCTCCTCCTAGACTTTTACTCCGACTGACTTAAAACTTTGGGAGAATATTCTAGACATATTGTACTACTAGATAATAAAATTTTAAAAATGGATTTTTTTAAATTTTCAAACCCACGTAACCCCTTAAACATTTTTGTTTTCATTAGTTTGCTTGTTATTTTTTTGTTAATTCTCTTGTCATTGATTTGCTTGTTAGTTTTTGTTTATTTTTTTCGGTTATCTTTTTGTGTTCATTTTGTTTATTGTTTTACCTTTAAGATTCGTTTCTTATTTTTGCTTTTATTATTTTTACAATGAAATTTGAACTATTAAAAATGTTTACATTGCTCTAGCTCTTCATTTCCTTTTGTTCTGATCTTTTAATAGTTTCACACGTGAATTTTCATTGTTCTTACGTTTAATTATTTGTTTCACTCGGTACGATAAATGGACATTTTCACACCTCGTAAAATAAAATTTCGTACAATACTCGACGAAAAAACTTATTCTAATCTCGTGTATTTGCAATACTCGTTAGAAAAAGTTTTTTCGTACTCGTATCATAATGTAAGTACTATTGTTCAACCGCGTAATTATTCTTATTGCTTCAGCTGTCCATTTTTTATCGTATTATTTTATCTGCTTATTTTATGTTCATTATTGAATTGATCAACTAAACGTTGAAACGGTTAAAAAAAGTCGATCGTTTTTTTCGTAGTTCATTCATTTAACTGTGTTGCACGTATTTTTTAATGTGGTCAGCTTTGTTTAATTTTTAACGCGACATTGCCATTGTTTTTGTTGTTTTGCGTATACATTCTTTTTATCATTTTTCTGCGTGTGAATTAAAAAAAAAATTCTTCAAATTGCCTGCATTTTTTTGTAAATTTTCTTGTCATTTTTTCCCCTGTAATTCCTAGTTGCGTCTTTTCTCCATTCTTTTCGCTCCAATTTTTTTTGTCAGTTTTTTTGCCTAGAATCATGATGTGTTAATTTTTTCTCTATTGTTTTACCTTTGAATTTCTTTTTGCTTTCATTATTTTTATGAAAGACTTTAAATTTAAAAAGAAAAAGATATTTGGTTTTATCTTTAAATCATTTCACTAGTGAATTTTCATCGTTTTTACGTTTATTTATTTGTTCAACCGCGAAGTTATTCTTGATATTGTTTAATTTGTGAATTTTTTTGCATATCAATTTTTCATATTATTTTACCAGCGTATTTTGTATTTATTATTGAATTTATAAATTAAATGTTAAAACGATTAAAAAATGCTAACTCTTCTTTGGATATCGATATTTTTTCAATAATTGAAAAATTCTTGACAAAAACGTACCGGAAGTGCTTGCGGAGTGTTGTTTTCCTCGTTTTCGCTCTGTCACGATGCTCTCAAAAAGGCAAAGACAAATGTCGGAGGGACGATGGGGTTCGTTAACCCGTCGATTCGGGCTGGAATGTCCCGTACACCTGATACGCAATATATGACGAGGAAATTCTAGTCGGGTCTGTAAAACCGATAGCTTATCTCGTGTACCGGTATATCGTACGAGGTTCACCCCTTCGAAATCTTATCTGTGCGCGATGTGAAACTTTTATTAGCGCCGAGCTTTTCTTTTTGCCGCCCCCCCCCCCCCCGCCTCCCCTCCTCCGATCCTGGCTCTTGACAAATTTATCATGTATTTTTCAGCGAGTACACCCGTGCGAGCGTCTCGGATTCTCATCATCCCAGCTGATGCTCGACGTTATCGTTCACGAGAATCCTTTTATTAGCCATGCCGCGCGCTTCCGTCCAATCGATCGAGTATTAAGTGATTAAGAAAAAAATAAAAACAGATCCCAATCTATGCGCTGAAATTATCGTGCATTCATTGACGTTAATAAAAGACTGATCGTCTTCTGCATCAAGAATTTATTTATTCGAATTAAGATCTATTTAATATCGTCTAATAAATGAATATTTTATTTATTCCTAATAAATCTGTGATTTGGTTTCATCTGGCAGTACAAGACGAAAGAGACAGACGAAAAAATGGTACACTATCCGGTCTCTCATAAATCTCATGGCTTTGTTTTCATTAGAAGACCGTTGTAACATTATCCGGTTGAGAAAAAGGGTTAGTCTTTCTATACATAAATAGTCGCACCTGTTAATAAAAGGCACGACGATACCTTTTTTTGTTTTCCAAATAACAGCCTTGTTAGTGAAAAAAAAAAAGAAAAATAATTTAACTTTTTTTTCACCGCACTTTTGTGCCATGAACCTATATTCCTTTCTCGTTTTCATGCGATGTCTCGTGTTTTATCTTTACAGTAGAAGCTCGATTATCCGAACCTTGTTTATCCGAACGCTTCGGCGCCTGATCCGAACGTTCGATCATCCGAACGTTCGAACTCAATGACGGTCTTTTTTTCCCAGTTAAGGCATTAGTCTACTAAAGCCTTTTCCAAAAAACGATTTTTTTTTTGTTAAAAATGTACCTTTGTACCTATAAAATTATATTCGGAAGATTATGGGTGTGAAAAATGTCTAAGTACTCAATTTTTGGATTCCAGGGCAACCCCTCTTGATTCATGTCGTGACTTTCTACTAACTTTAAACGCGTTTATCTCAAAACTATATTTTCAAGTAGGCCGGACTCATAACAAATAAATTTTAACCGATTCACTTGAAATTTTAACTGTATATTTAGAATTACATTTTCTGAAGCACTACGTAGGATTTTAAAAATTATATTTCATAGTTCCTTTTTTATAAACAATTTTTTGACGATTTTCTCATGGCATTTTATACTTTTTGTTTTTTTAAATGCGCCATTTTGACAAAAAATAATATATCAAAAAAATCCTACGTAATTCTATAGCTATTCTTATATATAATCGAAAAAACTTTAGTGTCTCATCATAACTAAAAAATTATAGCTGTTGGTCCGGCCGTTGACCTTCCAGAAATAAAGGCGTCTTCGGAAAATTGCTTTCGTCATTTTGACATGTATCAATGTGAAAAAATAATTTTGTATAGTCAGTTACGTGTATAATAAAACCCCCATTTTGTAATTCCGATTTATTTTATGGTTTCGCTGAAAAAAATCACAATATATGCCCTTTTTTGGTCTCTAGAGTGGCCTAAGGCTTTAAGGTATCGCCCTAAGGTATCCCCCTTTTTTTTTCTCTAATAAAGCTGTTTCCCAACGCGTCGAGATTCTTTCAAAATACATTATTGTCTATATGTAACGTCATACATCAGATCGTCTTCAATCAGTTTGATCCTGGCTTTCAAATTTTGGATGACCATGACATTAGATCTTTAGTGCGAGAGGTTCAAGAGGATGACAATAACAATGATGATGATGATGGCGCTTTATCTGTCTCGGAAGCGCATAATAAACCGTCTCACAGTGAAGCATTTAGCGCTTTAGAAACCGCCCTGGAATGGTTTGAAACCCAACCAGAAAATATTCTCACACAACTGCTATTATTGAAACGAATTCGAGACTTAGCGGCTAAGAAACGCGCAACTACTATCAGACAGCCAAAAATTGATCATTATTTTAAGCCGCAATTGTGATCTAACTGCATAAGTCGTGGTGGTATAAAAATTGAAACTTTATTCATTGTTAATTGCTATTAAATAAATAATTCAGGGTCGTTGGATTAATAACGAGAATTTTCGATACTATTTATATTATATGAGTTGATTTTCCTGGAAATCCGAGATCTATTTTCTATTATCCGAATTTTTGATTATCCGAACGATGTCCGGTCCCAATTAGTTCGGATAATCAAGGTTCTACGGTATTTATTGAATTTGGATCTAATTTTTATTTGATTTGAATATAGTAGTAGTAGTAAGAAATTTTATTTGCATCGCCTTTTCGGCTTTTTACAAAGCTGTTGCATTGTTATACATCTCGCTCTTACAATCAATCTTATGACTTTCCTTTTTTTTCTTACAATCTTTAATTATCTCTAATTTTCGTCACATTCTGACTTCTCGCTCTCCTTTACCGTCAATTCTCTTTTCTTACAATCTCTTTCTATTTCACGAAAGAATTTACACATATTTGATTTGAATATATTTAATATTTAAAACGAATAGCTTGAATAAAAAAAAAAAGATTTGAACCAAATAGAGTCGCAGTAGGCCATGAGGCAAGGAAAAACCTATTTGATTTAAATAGATCCTATTTAAATACATTTTTTTTTTTGGCAGTGTATATTTTGGGCAGTAACCATGTTATCCCCTGAGGGAAAAAATATGGTTAAAGATACCATCCATTTATCACAGTGTACCAGTCGGCGTCTACCAATATCTCTCAGTAAGTACCTGTAAAGCGTCGAATCTCGAAAAATTCCATACACGCATAAGGTTACGACAGCCCGAAAGTCGCGCGCGCGTGTACCTCTTCGTGTTCTCTACCGCGACCACGAATTATCCCGAATGATAACTGACCTACCTTTCGTGGACGATTTAAAAACCGGTTTTCGCGCGGTTTCCCCGAGTGAACGTCGCGTATGTTTATGACCTGGCAATCGCGCGCGGGTTGAGCCCCGGCTCGGTTCGTCCTCTCATCACGGGTACGAACTTTGTGACGAAGACCGTGCTAGCACGAGAAATCTCCATTGAATGCCTTTTTATTTCCGACTCGAAAGGATCTCCATTATCGTGTTGTCGGTTGTAACACAGGAGCCGATCGAGGACTCTCAAATAGAAATAATTGTCGTCTTTGGTTTTTACCGGCTTAGTGTCGTGAGCATTTTTCGTATAATTTTTTTGTCCACTCTTTGCATCGACTACTGTCTTCATTGGCTGTATCTTCGCTCGTTCTCATTTTTCGCGCTCACTATCGTGTAAATCGCATAATTGCGGTTTGGAATTTCGCGGCGAACGCGTTTCTCATTTCATCGACGCTTCGTCTTGGCTCTTGAAGTAACCTCGGATTTTATTTCGATTTTGTGATGTTAAAGTTTCCATTGAGAATTCAGTTTTTTCTTCTATCATTAACTCGCTATCATTCAACATTGTTTAACAGCTTTAGGCCACGAGCGGCACTCAAGCGTTTTTTTAGGATTTTTTCTAAGGCCACAACCTCAATTTGCGAAAAAAATTCATTTGAGTTACAACGAAAGTTGAAGAAAAACAAATGAAATTAAAGTTTGCATCGTTGGAATGAAATGAATGTTATCTTTTTTTTTCAAATTTCTTGCGTCAGATTTGAGCTACGAAAATCACGGAAACATTTTTGAGAATTTTTATTCGGAAATATACAATCTTAATGTACAGAAAAAAAAACGATTTTGTATAATAATAAAAATGAGGGAATGACAACACGATGTTGAAGTTTGCATCGTTGAAATGCAACTAAAGTTAATTTTTCTTCTATTGCTCAGATTTGTTTTTTTTTTGCCGATTTAGGTGACGTCAATCACTGAAACGGTTTTTCTTATCCTCGTTAGAGATCCACGACCTTGATGAATAAAAAAAAAATGATTACAATAAAAATGGAGAAATGGAAAAAAAATAAATTATCTTTGCATTCCAACGTTGCAAACTTCAACGTCACATGACAACTCATATTTGCCATACGTTTTTTTGTCTCGGCAATTATTTACGCACACACACATATATACCTTGCCATATTTTTTTTACCTTCGAACTCACATGTACATAAATATGATTTGCAATTAGAAACTATATACAGGGTGGTCCAATACCTATTAGCACCTTGGATATCTTCGAAACTATAAGGTTCACAGAAATATTTGCTGAAATGAAATTGCACAGTACGAAAGGGGCCATCCGATAGCGATAATAGTTTTTTGCAGGTGGAGGTACTTCGGACATTTGAAGGTCAACTCCATTTTTTTAAATGGATCGGTATGTTTTTTTTTCTGTATCATGAAAGAGGAGCTTAAAACGAGTTCAACGACCTATAACATAAGGTCATTGAAGGTCATAGAAAGTACAGAAAGGCGTTTATCTTACTATAAACGTAGTAATTTTATTTACTACCGAAACTCTAAGTATTATCGCCTTTCTGTACTTTCTATAACCTTCAATGACCTTATGTTATAGGTCGTTGAACTCGTTTTAAGCTCCTCTTTCATGATACAGAAAAAAAACATACCGATCCATTTAAAAAAATGGATTTGACCTTCAAATGTCCGAAGTACCTCCACCTGTAAAAAAAAACTATTATCGCTATCGGATGGCCCCTTTCGTACTGTGCAATTTCATTTCAGCAAATATTTCTGTGAACCTTATAGTTTCGAAGATATCCAAGGTGCTAATAGTTATTGGACCACCCTGTATATGCATATACATGTGTACGTATTATTGAAAAAGTCGTTCGACTGGAAACCGCGGAAAAAAATTATTGGCGATGAAAAAAAAATATATATTTCGTATCATCGCACTTTCCTGTCGATTCGTCGAGTCATATAAACACATATACATTGATATTTGTTTTTTTTTCTCCATAAAAATGTTTAAAACATTTTTCATTTAAATGTATGAATTTCATTCTATGAGGTGTGTCCGTTCCGAGAACGGTTTATATTTGACGATCATTCGCGTCGCGGTTGCCGTGAGATATTGCGAGGCACAATATGGTCCCGCGGTCGCTGAAAATTGGCCAAGCGAACAGGGACAATGAAACGCGTTTATTTGGAAATAAAGTTGTTCGCTTCGTCGAACAAATCCGATAAAATAGCCAAATGTGTTTATATATATATATATATTTATATATATATATATATATATATATATATATATATATATATGCGTCCGCGACCAACGCGGATTCGTGAGGTTTTCGTATTCGCATTTCCATTTGGCTGTGTGCAGAGGAGAGAGACAGAGTCTGTGCTTCAATTTCAATACCTATCTCTCTGGCGGACCGGGGATCGCCTGTCACAGACAGAATTTACTTATTATTCGCCTCGGGCTTTTGGAAAGCTTTTGTGTAAATCGACATGTAAACACTGTTGTGTACAGTTATGAACAAATAGCTATGAAATATCCTTCAATGGTATTATATACATATAATCCTATTCATAGTGTATATATAAATATTATAATGGTATATTATTCCCTGTCATAAATCGAGCGTTTTGAGCATTTACCCGCGCTCGGTTAAGGCCAATGTTGTCTAGAGGTTTTGGAGGTGATTTTTAAGGGGTTACGTGGGTTTCAAACCCAAAAAAAGCATATTTTCTCTATTTTTTTTTCAAATATAATATACAAATTATTTTATTCAAAATGTTAAGCATATAAAAGAGCAACATTTCAACAATATTAAAAAAAAATTTCATCAAAAAATTTGGGAAATTCAGCCGGTGGGACCTGGTTTCCGGAGACCCGTCAAAAAAAAGTGTCCTCGTGGTGGTCAGGATAACTCATGATAGCTCTATCTGAAATTAAAAAAACAATTTTTTTCTGTTAGTAGATAAGTATAGCCCGTAATTGAACGAAGGATTAAAAAAAAATGGAAATTTGAATTTTTGACAGAGTTGTATGCAAAATAGTTCAATTTTTGATACAATTTACACTACGTATAGCCTTATAAAATTAGTTGTAATCGAAAAAAAAACTTTCGTTCAATCACTAGTTAATGCTATTTTGAAGAAGTGTGCAAAATTTCAATAAGATCGGTGTATTAGTTTTTGAGAAATCGTGTCCACCGACTTTAAAAATAGTGTTTTGAAAAAAATGCGTATACCTGCGTCGCTCTTTCCGGTCTCGGCCGGTCTTTCCGAACGGGGGGGCAGAGGGCGGTCCGCAAAGGCTCTCCTCCTAGACTTTTACTCCGATTAAAACTTTGGGAGAATATTCTAGACATATTGTACTATTAGATGATAAATTAATAAAAAAATATATTTTTTTAAATTTTAAAACCCGCGTAACCCCTTAAGATGGAATAGCTGTTACAATTTTCTTTCTGAATTTTTTTTACGCATGCTCATTGGTCTTTAAAGAATATGTAAAAATTGGAGAAAAAATCCATCATCGTGTACTTTTGTACGTTTGTTTACACTGGTGCGCGAAAAACGCCCCCAATTGGCGAAAAAAAATTCCCAAACGTTTTCCTGTCTCATTTCTCTCATTTGGAAAATACTTGTGTGCATGTATATTGAAAAATTGAAAAAATACCACAGACAGGGAGGAAAACTCGCCGGAGGGTAAATAATGATTCATAGCGGACAGGTGTTTCGAGATGTACGCGAGACAAGTTCCATTGAATATTACATTGAGCCGATGAGACGGAACCGAATTGCTCTGTGAATCGGTCGTCCAGAAGACTGATTCAAATTTATATATATTTCAGTGAACCTGCACGTATTTGGGGATAAGTATCGACGATTCAATTACGAAAGACTCGTCGTAGGTATAAATGACACAGAGGGAGAACGAGAGGGGTGAAGGGAGAAGGCAGACATTTCTGTATACCTTTTTCTGGATAGAGTAGATGGATGAGACTAATATTTCAAAACCTCACTTGAATATTGTACTTGGCGGAGAAGACGTCTTAAAAGATTCGACTACGCTCTCTCTTTTTCTGTATAGAGTACATCCGAGATAGTTGGCCACAGTTTTTTAAGGGTTTGTCAAAATTAAAGTACATACATTTTTTTTTACTTATCTCAATTTGTAATTAATCCTTCGTGGTCACACATTCAAATTCAATCGCGGTGTGGTCACACTTGGGTCGATTCTACCCAGTCAGTTTTCAAAAAAGTATTGTAACCCAACTATTCGTCCGAAGTGGTTGAAAAAATTACGAAACATGCTTGGAACTTTCTAGATGATGTACGAAAAATTTATATATGAGAAATAAAATGGCGACGTGTTAAAAAAATTCATAAAGAGGTGAAAACGCAGAAAAGGCACTTTTTCCATTCCGTGTCATAGTTCCGTGAATTTTCAACATTTTTACCTACAATTTGGACGTAATACTCCCTAGATATGCTACTTTTGGGAAAAAATAGTAGTATAGTGCGCGTTCCAAAAAAGGTATTTATTCCGACTTGTGAAGGGGGTAAATTTTATGGTATGAGGATACTTCAAACTCCAGGTAAGATGGTGAATACAGTTCCATTCGAAGCTGGGAAGTATTATATATTTACGCCAAAAATTGATCGACGGGTCGATTCTACCCAGGGTAACCACGAAGGTTTAAACTTTGTACATTTAACTTGAAGATAATGGACAAAATTCAAACAAATTCTTATGAGATGAACATTAAAATTAGTATTTTTTTTAACCCTTTGCGGTCACACGTTCTGGCTATAACACGCTGGTCACAGGGGGTCGCAATGACCCCAGCCAGGTTTAAACGATTGCCGCGTTCACTGTATCGTTCTGAATGATTCATAAAAATTCAGGATATTAGTTTGAACATTCTAGAATGTGTTATTCTCGGAATTATATTCAAATCGAATTTTAGAATGGCGGCAAATAATCGGCAAGGGGTCAATGCGTAAAAAAAGTCCATTTTTTACTAAAAAAAATCATAACTTGCAATTTTCAAGTCCGTCTTCGATGAGACAGGGTTTGATAATAATTTTCTCCGCAACCAACACATATTCTTCTGTACTCACGTCTTCATCTGATAAATCGCATAATACTGTTTCTTCGTCATCCTCGCTACTCTCAGATACCTTTCTGATTGCTTTTCTTCTTCTTGCAGTACGTTTGATTGTCACCATTTTTTTCTGTCTACCTAGACCCAATCTGGTTTTCTTTTTTTATCTTACCGGCATTTATTTTTTTGTCTTTCAATTATTTCGGCTCTTTGCATTTTTTATAACTTAATACCTCTGTCAGATGTTGTTAGTGTGCCAACTTGCATAGCCCGTTTATAAGTCCTAGCGGCCGCGCGAATCGACAATCCGTTATTTTTCACAGCACTAATAGCTGCTTTCAATGATTCTTCAATTCAGTTCCTTCGCAGAGCTTGTACTTATTAGGCACCTAAAACAAATGCAGAAAAAAATTAATAATTCGAATATATAAAAAATAATAGTATGGCCGTGATACACCAAATGTACGTGGTCATCTCTGATAATCTTCCGGGCGAGATGGCCACGTCTAAAATGTAAACAAGTAGAAACAGTACATGCGAAATCTTGAGGTTATAACAAAGCACGGCACGTGAACGATAAAAAAAAATAACCATCATTTTTACACAATGACATCACCACAATGTAAAACATGAAACCTTTAGAAAAATGTTGCACTAGACAAAACATTAAGGGATCATCACACTGGTAACGGGTCGAAAATTAGCTGATTTTCGCCTGATATTTTTATGTCAAATCAAAGCACTCATGAAGAACAGAAATTTTTTTTTAACGTTTATTGTTATTTTTTTACATTTTTTTGTAACGGGTGAAAATGTCTTCAAAAAAAGGACTCCTCACTGTGTACACGATTGTGGACGTAAATATTATCTGGAAGGAAATTTGTAAAAAGATTATTAATCAGTATGAAAGCCGCTATCTTGCTATGGAGGTTTTTTTTTCATCAAAATTGACGGTGGTTTGAAAAAAAGTATTGAATTTAGCCTATCTTTTCGACGGTTTTTCGTTAAAAAAAAATATGAAGATTAAAAAAAAGCGTGCCTAGCGAGATAAAGAATGGCGTGAAGAATGTTGTGTCAAAATTTGAGACGGATAGATTGAAAACTCTTCCTTTGAGAGTGTACACCGTTTTGAAAAGCGACATTTCGAGAAAAACGCGTTTAAAGTTTCTAGCGTGGAATTGTCATAGCAAATTGTCTACTTACGATCAATCAGCATGTCGAACAGCATGTTTATAATCATCTATACTATCGGATAATGCAAAACAAAAAAAATGATTTTTTGAAAATTTACACTGTGATGATCCTTTATGAAGGAATTTGCTTACTTTTACATTTTTTTTTCGCGCAAACTTTTGCTCGTACACATGCGCACGAATCGAAGCGAATTAAGCAGTAGCAGGCGACACCCAGTAAGTGGTTCTGTGAAATATTTGTCTTGATCATATCTTGCTTATGGCCCACTACCCCGGAATTACCCTATATATAGGGAAGGTTTTTCCCATTGGATCGTCGCGACTGTCGATCTTCTTTCGCGTTGTCGGTTTCGGCGTGTGCTCGCATCTCGTAGATTCTTGTCGGGGGAGGATTTCCGTGAGTCATCGACGCTATATAGGTCGTAAATTATGTCACGACGATTGAGAGTAATCGGAGATTGAATGTGTTATGGCTGGATGTGAACGACGCCGAGCTTAATTCTGAACTGAATATGAGTCCATCGTGTTTTCTCCGTTGTACCGAGTCATGTGTACACTCGTATGTATGTGTATGTGTGTATATGTGCGTATATGTATTTATACTTTATCCAGCAACGGATATCGCCCCTCCGTTTTTTAAAGACTTCCCGCGTACGGGTGATGAGGTCACGAGCTTTAATCTCTCGCCTTTTCTCTCTCTCTCTCTCTCTCTCTCTCTCTCTCTCTCGCTCTCCCTCTCGCTCTCTCTTTCACTTTCTCGCTCTCTCAAGATGTGTTATGTTTATAAGGAACACGCCGAAATCGCTTCACCGCCGCCAGGCACCATCGACGTCTCACTCTCTCTCTCTTTCTCTCTCTCTCTCTCTCTCTCTCTCTCTCTCTTTCTTTCTCTCTCCATATTGGCTCTCTTTGTTCCATTGTTCGAAGCATCAACGCTCTATATTTAAGACTCGAACAACAAAGTTATGAGGAAATAAAGAATGTGAGAACTTGTTGAGAGAGAACCCGATCGATCGTCACCCCCCCCCCCCGGATAGAGAGCCGTATTTTATGACAGATTAGATGAAAAACGAAAGAAAAAAACCTTACATAGGGCACATCGCCCAGTGAATAGACGAAAGCTGAGAAAAATTATCTTTGACTCAGCCCGTGCAGAAATATTGTCAGGGATACAGTCCGATTGAGACTAGGATCCTGGTTTCTCAATCGGGATTCAGTCGGACATCGGATCGGATCCGGGAGCGAAATGTAATGCTCGCAAATCGGATTCCAGCCAGGATCCTAAGCCGGAACTATTAAGGACTCTATTCAGAATTCAAATAGAAACTTTGCATAGGATCCAGGCTAGAATTCCGAACTTTTAGAACAAGATCTAGTTCGATATCGAATCGGATCTCAGGGATGAATGTAAAAATCACCAGGAGATACCGCTCCTTATCAGCTGGAGACGCTGGACGTTTTCCGAAACCATTTATTCAGGGGTCTGAAAAAGATTCGGTAAAAATTGGTGCTACAGTATAACTATCAAATCTTATATATTTTAATCACAGAATTTCGAACAAAATTCTTTACAGTTAATACAATTTTTCGAAAAAACAATACATAGACCTTGAAAGACTTATTTTTCCTGGAGAAAACAGATATAGGTTATTTATTCTAAGTAATTATATTTAAATTAAATAGAGATCGTTGGAGCTAAGAAAATATCTATTTAATACGTATTTCAAATTCTTGCCACCACGTCTCCGCCTTGTGCTACGTAGTGGGCGCCATCTGGATTTGATCGGAACATAGGTATTCCTAAGAAATTTCTGCACGGGAGTAATCGAAGGAAAATATACAGGGTGGATCAATAACTATTAGCACCTTGGATATCTTCGAAACTATAAGGTTCACAGAAATTTTTGCTTTTTGCAGGTGGAGGTACTTCGGACATTTGAAGGTCAACTCCTTTTTTTTTAAAAGGATCGGTATGTTTTTTTTCCTGTATCATGATAGAGGAGCTTAAAACGAGTTCAACGACCTAGAACATAAGGTCTTTGAAGGTCATAGAAAGTACAGAAAGGCGATAATACTTACAGTTTCGGTAGTAAATAAAATTACTATGTTTATAGTAAGTGTTCGAAATGACGACCATCAATATCAATGCGTACGTTATTATGTACGTTTACACATTTCTTAGACAGGTACAGAAAGTACAGAAAGGCGATAATACTTACGGTTTACTTCACTGAAAATAAACACTGTTTCAAGGAGACTTTAATAAGTTTGCAGGATAAGATAAACATGATAAGATTAGTATCGATAAATCGGTCAATCGGGTACAATGTATCCGTTTGAAGAGCAAGTCGATATGCTTCTTATTTATGGCGAATGCCAACAAAATTCTGTAAGGGCAAAAACCTTGTATGGTGAACGATATTCACATCGGTCTCAGCCTTCGCGTCAAACATTTAAAAATGTGTGTGATAAACTTAGGCAAACCGGTAGTTTAAGTGTAATTTTATAGTAATAATTTTATTTACTACCGAAACTGTAAGTATTATCGCCTTTCTGTACTTTCTATGACCTTATGTTATAGGTCGTTGAACTCGTTTTAAGCTCCTCTTTCATGATACAGAAAAAAAAAACATACCGATCCATTAAAAAAAATGGAGTTGACCTTCAAATGTCCGAAGTACCTCCACCTGCAAAAAAAACTATTATCGCTATCGGATGGTCCCTTTCGTACTGTGCAATTTCATTTCAGCAAATATTTCTGCGGACCTTATAGTTTCGAAGATATCCAAGGTGCTAATAGTTATTGATCCACCCTGTATACATATACATATATTTATCACTAATATATATATAATTATGGTTTTCACTTTGGCATATAATAATATAGATCAGTAGTCATTATAGACATATTAATTTTACTTTTATTATTGAAATTACATGAATTTATTTATAAATTAATGTATGCACTAGTTTTGTATCCAATTTAGAGACTTTTGAAGCTAGTCACATAATTATTGGTAGCTTTATTTAATTAATGATTTAATTAATGAATAGATGAACTATGCGATGAAAGAGAAATGATCTTGTCATCTTGGATCGCTCGAGATTGAAGTACGACGTTTTTGAGTGTAAGTTCGTGTCCGCTAAGCGCTTATCGTAGAAAAGACTTTTGCCTCTCGCGGGCTTACTCAAGAGGCTGTAACGTGCTAACATTTCATTCAATTTTTCGTGGAAGTTATTCTCTGAAGAGGCAAAGTTTTTTTTAACGAGGTGATCCCGGCGCTTATTCCTTGCTCTCTCTTTTTTTTTTCTCGACACAAGCCCGAAACGCCCTCACTTTTCCTATCTACCGCCCCGTTTTTTTTTTTGGAAATTTTATTTCGCGTAGATCGCGTTGACTCGCGTCCCGAGTTGTTCGTTGACCCCGATGATCTTTTTGGACGTGTATATTTTAATTTATGGCCCGGCCTTTAATTATCGTTTGAATTTCCCTCTTTTTTTAATCTCCCTCTCTCTCTCTTGACAGCTCGTATATCCGTTGGAATTAAGGCGTTGTACAGCCAGCAGCAGTGTCGAGTTTTATTCGTTCGTGGACTCCAGGCTGGGCCAACTGATCGATGTGTTCGCGAAATTTCGTCTTGCACAATGTTACGCCAGTCGGTCGTAACGTCACATTCGGAGTCGGCCGTCATTAATAAAAAAAAAACAAATGCTTTGTAATAAATTTATTATAGATTTAATCGGAGGTAGTTTAAGCAATTTTGACTGTTTTTTTTTTGCGGAAAGCCCTTCATTTTTTTTCATTAGCCGATATTAACGATTAACGATTAGGGATGGCGTACGCAAATCGGCGTAAAAGCGATACGTCGAATTTGTTTAGAGAAGTGAGGAAGACGTCTTAAAAAAATATGCATCCCATGAGAAATGCCCTAGTACATACATTTTCAATAATTATAATAATCTGAAAAAGATACCGATATATTGTTTCGAATACTGCAGCTGAAAAGATATTCGAAGTTTTTTTTTAATGCGAAATATTAATATAAATGAATGAATTGAAATATGTAAAATTGATTAACTTTATCCATATTTTCGATATCGGAAAACAAATAGTTGGTAGAATAGAAACATGCTTCGAAAAATTTATATACGCGTCGAAAAATCAATATTTTTCCGATTATTAAAGCTTGAGAGAATTTCAGTCACATCGTGACGAATGAACGATCGCCGAAAGTTTTACTTCCAAAAAGTATCCGGAGGCTTTATGTACGGGTATAAATGTACTCGCGGAAAAACTTTTTTGGAGCAAACCAAGTGAAAAGCTGTCTCGGCATATCGCGCACCAGTATTTTTCTCTACCGTTGCCGATTTTTCCGATGTTACGGTTTATATTCTTCTCTTAGTCGACGAGAATGTTCGAGAGGACAATACAAGCTCGGCAGTTTCACGTTCGAAACTCAACCCAATTACGGGTATCTACACAATGTCGATCGAGAAGTTGAAAAAAAAAACTGCCAATCTGTCCTTTTTTCTTTAGCGGTGTTCGCGTCGACATTCGAATTTCGATACACCGTTCGATACATCCGCTTCTTTTTTTTTCTGGCCCGGACTCATTCGTCATTTGTTCGCGAAAGCAGCTTTCTTTATTTTGGGAAATATCAGCGTACCCTGTGCACAATTGGTGTCTGACAAGGTACTTTTTTTAAAGGCAAAAACGATTTTATTCTGGAACAACGAAACGGAATATTTTCTAAGATGAGTGCGAAGGAAAAATAAATAAAAAAATATTGTGTACAATAGTAATATGCCTATTTATAATTATATTACGTTTACGACTAAAAATATATATTTATAAATATAAATTATATATCTTTAATATTGATACAGTGATAGAAATGAAAAATATACGCGACCGATTTTTTAAAAATAAAACTTGTATCGGTTGTCAGTAATTTAATTACTTTCAAATGAATTA
This sequence comes from Ophion ventricosus, assembly GCA_963932345.1. Taxonomy (NCBI): domain Eukaryota; kingdom Metazoa; phylum Arthropoda; class Insecta; order Hymenoptera; family Ichneumonidae; genus Ophion; species Ophion ventricosus. The sequence goes on along the minus strand of OZ010714.1, from coordinate 8,741,399 downwards.
ATTCAAATATTTTTTCAGTTTTCATGCGAACATTACGGTGATATTAAAAATGTAACATACCACGTCACCAATTTATTTCGTTACGCTTCGAAATTTGTTGATCGTCAAGAAATTATGATTATTTTTCTTCCAAGTTAATTGGACCAGCAATATTATTTATTATTTTCCACGCGAGTAATCGTAAAACATAAAATATTTACAAGTGTTTACGTATTACAACATTAAGTAACATTATCCAAATATTACTTAACATTAAAAATGTAACACGCGATGTAAACGATTGATTTCCTTACCACATCGATTAATATCGATCGTCAATCAATTATCTTCATTTTTCTAAGAGACCTCTTGTTTTTGTCCGTCAACAGGCCTAGCCCCGGGGGTGTGGGTGACAACGGGGTCCAGGGTGTACGAGGCAAAGGCCTCCCTCACGTGATCTATTGTCGTCTGTGGCGTTGGCCGGATCTTCAATCTCATCACGAGCTGAGAGCTATCGAACACTGCGAGTACGCCTTTACTCAGAAACGCGACGAGGTCTGCGTCAATCCTTATCATTATCAGCGAATACAAACGCCAGGTAAATCTTCAAAAAAATATGGAATACACATTAATTTACTGTTCAATCTATAACTCGTTTTAATTATTACAATTCAATCAAATGAAACAAAAAATTGGTCATATGCTTTGGTCGGTTTTTTAAATTGTCAGCAATATTTAATTAATTGCGAGCTTATTTTTTTTCGTAGTTTTACCGGCCATTCTGGTACCGAGGCACAATTTATCCGGCGACGAGTCCGTATTGTACAATACTTCCCTCGAAGAGCTTAGCGTAAGCGTGCCCGAGAATACGAGCTTCCACGCAACGTTGAATCATCAACACAATAATCAACAGGGGATAGCGCAATCTCCGCAACAGCAACAACCAAATAATCCGTACCAAGGAATGCAGGTTGGTTCAGTGTCTTTCATGATTTTTCACATAATTTGTATGTACCGTGAAACTTTACTATGTTGAAAGTTGCATCGTTGGAATGCAACGAAGATTCTTTCTTAATTTTTCATTCTTCATTCCCGTCGTCACCTAAAATCTTGTCCTCCAAATTTGGCCTGTCATTTTCAACGGTTTCCCCGTACCCTCGGCAAATGCCGTATAGCGTAGTTAGGTTGGAAGTTAGGTTGGATTAGCGAAGTGGGTACTGAGTTATAGAAAAGGATACAATTGGGAACGGTAATACGTAAAAACAATGATATTGAAGTTTGCATCGATGGAACGCAAACGACAGTTTAGTAGCCCGAACTTTTTTGACAAATTTGGGCTACGAAAATCACCTGAACGTTTTTTTACGATTCTTATCAGAAATCTACAGAACAACATTTTAGATGAAGAAGAGAATGAAGAAATAATAATTGAGAAAGAATTCTCGTTGCATTCCAACGATGCAAACTTCAATATCTCTAAAAACCCTGCAAGGGTATCCGTTGGCACATAGTGTTGAAGTTTTCATCGTTGGAATGCAACGAAAATTCTTAATTTTTTTACCATCTAACCCAAACAAACTCTTTTTTTTCCGGCTTTACGTTGTGGATCCCTAATAAAGATGTTAAAAAATCGTTCAATAATTTCTGTAGTTTAAATGTGGCGAAAAAAATTGGGCAGTACGAGAAAAAAAAATTTCGTTGCATCTCAACGAGGCAAATTTCAATACCATTTATTTCGTTCGTTTCTTCATCATCCAAAATCTTATCCTTCAAATTTGCGCCGTAGACCCCTGTTGAGGATTCTAAAACACGGTTGAGCGATTTTTGCCGCCCAAATTCGCCAAGAATAAGTTCGAGCTACTAAACTTTCGTTGCGTTCCAACGATGCAAACTTTAATATTGTGGTGGAACTCAGGAAATAAAAATATATAGGCTTGCCAATATGAATGAAAGGATATATCTAAAAAAAATCGACTCCTACCCCTTCAAACAATATATATATATAAATGAAGGGTCCATAAAAAATACTGAGCGCCTATTTCTTCGAATAATATCGTCAGGTAAAAAAATACCATTCCAAATTTGTGCTCTCCAACTCTCGTCTAAATGCTAGCGCGGCACAATTCGAACCCTTCTGAACGACACGAAAAATTCGTTCTTCACATTCGACATGGGTTTGAAGCTTGTATAGTTGGAATGCAATGGAATATCTTTTTTATTGTTTTATTTCTTCAGTTATTTTATCATCCCAAATCTTATCCTCCAAAATCTTTTCCTCCAAATTTGGGCTGTAGATGTCCGATGAGGATTCTGAAAAACGGTTCGGTGATGTTCGCCGCCCAAATTTGCAAAAAAAAAGTTCCGGCGGCTAAACTTTCGTTGCGTTCCAACGATCCAAACTTCAATATCATCATTCGATCTTATATCACTTCAGAATTGATTAATATTCCTCAAATCCGGTTGAATATTCCCAAAGTTAGTATTCCCGGCGTTCAAAAGTTTTTTTTTTGTTTTAATTTCGATATCATTTGTACATAAATTGCAGCTATCTAAAAAAGGCTTTTTTAAAATTTGGGATACAAATACATGCATTCTTCAAACAGCTTCAATTTGTGTTAGAATACAGGATTTATAAAAAAGATTTAAAAAAAATTTAATTAAATTGTTTTATTTTATTTCAAAACCTGCACAGGTGAGCTTCAAGAATACTTGGATTCGAAAAATATCAATAGTCGAGTTCTTCAAGTATGAGCGTAGAGAGAGAGCGGTTCTCTAGTGTAGTAGAATGTCTTTATTCCAAACCCTTATCATATTGTTTGAAGGGTCGACAGTTGGAATTATTCTTCGACATTCCGTTCATACGTTGAATGCAAAATGCCACGGAAGAAAAAAATTTGTGGCTGTTCGTCTCGCGAATGAAAAATGGGACTAATTCGCGTCAAGCCAAATCCCAAACGTGGCACAGAGTCAAATTGAAGCGCAATTTTTTAGGTTTAGAGAGAATTTTCTTATGTGTAATGCCGATTTGTTACAGAGTATGCAGGCAACGAGTCCGGCGAGTGTCGGGAGTCTCGGTAGCGTACAGGGCTCACCGCATCCTGCACCAGGATCAATGGATCCACCAGCCGACACACCACCCCCAGGCTACATAAGCGAGGACGGTGATAATATGGATCACAACGATAACATGTCACTCTCGCGTTTATCACCTAGTCCCGTGGACGCTCAACCGGTCATGTACTGCGAGCCAGCATTCTGGTCAGTTTTTCCAAGCATTCGTTCTAAATCACTGCAGTACGATAGAAAAAAAACAAAACTAACACCCATCAGGAAGTGTTACGGTTCTAAATTCTGAGTTCTGAAGAGCGCAATCGGTGAAAAAAAATCTAAAATCGATGAGAATTCTTGGGCAAGATATTGTAGATTTCGAGGAAGCGAAGATTGATCAGCTTTTGTCAGTGAAATAATTCTTATCAGTACAGTCTGTTTGACAAAAGGGTGTACGGCGAAACTTAAAAACTTCTTGGGAGAAGGCATCGAAAAAAATAGACACACACTACATGATATAAAACGTGATGCTTTATTTATTAGTAAGTGGTCCAGTCGCCTTCATTATTAATAATTTCCCGGCATCTTCGAGGCATATTTTGCACTAATACCATGGTATAAACTGGTGGGAAAGACCTCCATATGAGTCGAATCTGTCGGATCAATTGCTAGACGTTCCAGATCTTTGGTGTCTATTGGTATGGGTTAACCAGGCACGATTGATGGGATAACGTACCCAAAAAGAAGTTTCGTTCCGAAAATCTACGTTGTCCCACTCGCGGTCGAAACTTTCTTTCGCCCAATTGAGTCTTCTTTCAACGTGTTTTTCTACACGCTTTTGTCAAACTGTAACTGCGGTGCCTTGAAATGAATATTCTGTCGTAGACTGTCAATGAGGGTCGAGCGTTTCACTGATGAATGTCAGGTACAGGTTTCATTGTCCCAAATCGATGCGGTGGAACGTCCGCAAGCTTCGAAATTGAACTTTAATCGGACGTATTGATGTCGTAAAAAGATTAGTATTTTTTTTTTAATTCACCAGCTCGACCCTGCTGCTCAATTTGTGATGACTCCGAATGTCCCGTTGAATCTTCGATAACTTGGAGCTTCTCCATTCCGCAGGTGTTCAATAAGCTATTACGAGCTCAACACGAGAGTCGGTGAAACCTTTCACGCCTCGCAACCGAGCATAACAGTCGACGGTTTCACGGATCCGAGCAACTCCGAGCGTTTCTGTCTCGGTCTTCTCTCGAACGTCAATCGGAACACCGTCGTTGAACAGACGAGAAGGCACATTGGCAAAGGCGTTAGATTGTATTACATCGGTGGCGAAGTATTCGCGGAATGTCTCTCCGATTCTAGCATATTTGTCCAGAGTCCAAATTGCAATCAACGTTACGGATGGCATCCCGCGACTGTTTGCAAGATACCACCGGGTAAATTGTTATTTCCGATATTTCCTTGCGTGTCCGCTTCGTAGTCTCACTACTTTTTCACACAAAACATTGCGGATAATATTACGAGTTTGTTTCTTTTTTTTCGCAGGCTGCAATCTGAAGATCTTCAACAACCAAGAATTCGCTGCGTTGCTCTCGCAATCGGTGTCTCAGGGTTTCGAGGCGGTTTATCAATTAACGAGAATGTGCACCATAAGAATGAGTTTCGTGAAGGGTTGGGGCGCGGAGTATCGCCGTCAGACCGTAACGTCGACGCCGTGCTGGATCGAATTGCATTTAAACGGGCCGCTCCAGTGGCTCGATCGAGTTTTAACGCAAATGGGCTCGCCCCGTTTACCCTGTTCCTCGATGTCTTAAATCGACCTTTAAAAATAATTGACGAGCGAGAAAGGAACCGAGAGAGAGAGAGAGAAAGAGAGAGAAACCGAGCGAGAGAACGTCTCCGATAATGCGAATGATTAACAGAGAGAGAGAGAGAGAGAGAGAGAGGGCAAAGAGAATATAATCGACGAATTGATTATGAATAGGGGAAAAAAGGAGTCAAGGGCGAGGAACAACAAAACGATCTGCTACTGCTGGACGGGGGATAATTGTTCGTATTTTTTCACGTCGAGACACACACACAGACGCAAAGCTGAATGTATGTGCGTTCAAAACTGGTGTCAAGAAGGTATCAGCCTACATCAAATCGAAGGAAACGCAAGGACGAGAGAGAAAGAAAAACGGAAAGAAATTTTTGTCGGTTTGTCTTTCTCTTTCCCCGATCCAAATCGTCTGTTCCTGTCTAATTATTTGCGGGGTAGTGTGTGCGTGCGTGCGTGCATGCATGTGTGTGTGTGTGCGCGCGCGTGTGTGTGTGTGTGTGCGCGCGCGTGTGTGTGTGTGTGTGTGTGAGAGAGAGAGAGAGAGAGAGAGAGAGAGAGAGAGAGAGAGAGAGAGAGAGAGAGAAAGAGAAAGAGGGAACGATAGACCGATCCGTTCCTACAGGCTCGGGCACTTCGTCATTCTTCAAAAACCCTGCGATAATTGTCACCGAAAGTGTCAAAATACGATACGAGCGAACGAGTAAAAAAAAAACGTTCCACGTGGGAAACGAAGAAATGTTCAAATTTCGAGTAATCGTATCGAAAAAAAAAGAATGTTGCCCTGGTTTGCCGAGGACGGCAAAGATCGCAAATGATCGACGAGGACGTCCAGAGAAGTAACGAGAGCTACGAGGATGACGCGTGAAACGCACATCGGAGAGGCACACAGAGTGAAAAAAATTAAATCGCTGTAGAGCACGCTTTTAATTCTAAAAAGAATGATACAATATTATCGTTGTTTTTTTTTACGTTTGATCCACGTGCTCGGTCCGTCGGACGAAAAAAAACTCAGCTAAAAACTGGGACGATTTTTCCCTTCGACGACTGGCAAGACGATACGATTACGAGCGTGAATGTTAAAAACTCAACTCGCTAGTTTGCATATTTTTGTCGACTGTACGACTGGTTACGAGAGAGAGAGAGACAGAGAGAGAGAGAGAGAAAAACAATTCGATACGTATCACGTTTCGCCGGCTAAAATCTTGCTGAATACATAATTTATATGTATTCGCCAGCTTGGCAAAGAAACAACAATAATCGTCTCGCGTATCGATGGTACATATATGTATGTGTATGCATGTGTACGAGTTATCAGGGATGTCGAGCGTCGATGGTGATCGAAGTGGAAACAAAAGAAAAACATACTCGCTCATAACGAAAATGATAACGCGATACGTACGGAATATCGTCGAGTTGATACGTTTTTTACAAACGTTGAGAAATTCTTTGACCGTACAGTCGCATCTGAAAATGTAGAATTTTTTTTTATTCGAAAAAATACTTTTTACAGTTATAAAAAGTACTATGAATTTATATTGCGAAAGAGCGGTTTTTGCAAACTATCACGTGGCAAGGGAGCGTTTTAGCGAGGAACGTTTACTCATTTTCTTTCAGACGTAGATACGTCCAATAAAAAATTCAACTGCGAAGTAAGCCGGAGAGTTCGATTACATCGTTGTCGTGAAAAAAAAGTTTAAATCTTTTTTTAACATTGAACCTATAAAAATCCAAGCTTAACGATCCCAATAACATGGCAACTTCGAGCTTCGCGGAGAAAGAATTTTTTGCTTTCTTTTTCCTAGGAACATCGTAAAATTCGATATGTCCGTTGAAAATCACTTTACATATCAATGCGATAATTAGTAAACGAGTGACGGTCGAACAGTCTAACCGGAAGTGTATCGTCCGAGCAATTGCAACGAACCAGCCCAATTCCCACGTAACTTTATTCCTCACTCATCCGTCTCCGCGATTCACCGCGTATCACTTTACTCCGAATGAAGAATAATCGATTCAACGTACTCGAGGAAACTCGCGAATAGCGTTCCAAGCTTCTTCTTTTCGTACTCGACTGTACGGCCGGGAAAAAAAAATTCGCGTCTGGTGAAAATTCGTCACGCGTTACGACGATCTTTTTCTCAACTACGCCAACGACGCAATGTCTCGTTGAGATGCGCATGTAAATATATTTTGAACGCACCAAAACTGAGATCAAAGAGGGGAAGGCAAAAGGGGGGGGGGCAGAGGGAGCGCATAATTCTTATTTATTCTTCTTTTTATCCCCTATGCGCCGCTTGATCAATTTGTACGAACTTCACATCCTCGTGATAACCGGTGTCCTATCTTATCTGGATGTAAAGTCTGAATTACGAAAGGAATAAAAAAAATTCGGAGAGAGAGCGACAGAGAGAGAGAGATAGAATAATACAATAAAAAGCTTCGTATCGACGATCGGATTTATGATCGTGTATGAAGCAATAGCATCCGTGCGACTATAATTTTTATCGACGCAAAAGGAAAAAAAACATGGAAAATTGAAAGTCTGTCGAGACTTCGAGGTAGACGAGATCGGGTGAGAGAATAATTGAGAAAGAAACAATACAAAAAAAACCTGCTCCCCACAAAGGAGAAGATGAGAAGAAATATCGCTACGTATTATGGTGTCTTATCTTAACTAATCGCTATTCTTACTAAGGGTAGAGACCGAGATAGAGAGAGTGAGAGCGAGAAAGCGAGAGAGAGAGAGAGAGAGAGAGAGAGAGAGAGAGAGAGAAAGAGAGAAAGAGAGAAAGAGAGAGAGAGAGAGAAAGAAAAAGAAAAACAATTACTTCTTACTAAAGGGTAAAGAGAGGTGCGCAAAAATGTTTGCAGTGGAAAAAGAAAACACAGAATATCTTATATACTAATATCAGCGTAAGAAAAAAAGCAACTATATATATATACAAAAAATATTATATATGTTGTCGGGTGTGTGAGGCGTTTGCGACAAGACGCGTTATATTTGGTAATTGAATCTAGTAAACGTGACGAAGCTGGGAGTTCGGGAGAGCATATAATTTTTGCAGACGTAACGGAGGATAGAGAAAAACGTGCAAAGAGCAAACGTTCGTACTAGAAATGTGATTGGTACATAGAAATGTGATCCGGTAATTTCATCGTGTTACTTTTCCTTCGTTATTCAAAAGAATAAGGAGACGAATGTCTCGAGCTACGATAAAAGTCTTTTTTTTCATCTTCCATTTTTGGCAATTGTAGTGAAGAAATATTGACGATTTTTTTTTTACATTTCTAGTTCGTACGTTGGACTTATGTCGACGATAAAAATCAATCGATGACAAAGTGTATCAATGATGATTTTCGATCGTGATCTCCCGAAAAGACGGCGTGGAAAATTCACAATGCGCAAGAGCTTGTTCTCGCACGAGTGAGAACATTTTATTCGCGAATATAACTCTTTTTTTTATACGAGTGTTCTATTTTTTTGCGTTCAAATTTTATCTGATTTTCTCAAAGAGGGAATGAGGGGGGGGGGGGGGATATTGGGGGAGATTAAAAGCGATATCAGAGCGTTTCGGAGTATCGAACACGCTACAAGTGATAAGAGAACTGGTCGTTGAGGGGTGGGAGACGCTGATACGGGCGGAGAGTAAAAGAGATTTTTTTTAGTCTCGAATTATTGTATATTCGGATTATATAATGCGTTAAGGCTTTACACGATTGTAAAGAGCTCGATCACGAACTGTCAGTCACCCATCGGGTCATTTTTCGTGTTGGAGAGATTTCTATTTTTATTACCAAAATTTTTTATGATTATCCAAAATTTCAACGTCGCTCCAAGTCGACGCAAAGAGAGAGAGAGAGAGAGAGAGAGAGAGGGACGAGAAGCAAGAAAATGAGAACACGAAAAAGTAAAATGAATAATTGGCGATTCATTCTCTGGTGATTTAAGAATTGTATTTGGTCGAGTTTGCGCGTGTGGATGGTTCGAAAAGTTTGTACACCCAGTGTACGACCGTACACTCGAAATCGGCGCGTCTTCTTTTTATTCTCCATTTTATTTCGAAACGAAAAGAAAGGAAAAACTCATATTGTATTATTCGCGTGTTAAAAACGAAAATTGTTGGACTGGACGAGATCGATATCGTGAGTATTCGTACTCGTTCACGACTTCACCGCACCGACTAAATGAATCATTAAAAAAAAAAAAAAACAAACTACAAAAATAAAGAACGAAGAGTGACGAAGAAGTGTAATATTTTGCTACTGAACTTAGTGTTTTTAAGTCCATAGGTTTTTATCAATGAGAACCGGAAGGAAAAGGAACGAAACAAAAAAAAATTAAATAAGACGAACGATCCAATAACTACATAATAAATTTCTACGACATTTACGTTTGTATAACTTGTATATTGCTACTTAAACTTTGTTCGTTTTATCTTTTTTTTCTAAGCAAAGCTCTCCTTCTTTGATTATCGCGTATCTCGGAAATCCTCGTTCATAAGCTTCCCGATATGATGCTTCGTTTCTTTTTTTTTTCTTTACAATTGTGACCAAAAAAAAGATCTGAGTGTACGAGTCGTCGATCGTGCTGTTTCTCGTTGATTATTCGTTAAGTAATAGCTGAAAATTTGTAACAAGATAATATATATATATATATATATATATATATATATATATATACATTGAATAAATAAAGGATATAATTTAGAAAAACTGTCAAATTTGCGCGAATCCAAATTGAACGATAATTGCACAATATGCGGCACGAGATCAAAACATTCCACGTTATATTTCTACGCTTCACGGGCGCTTCCAGTCTCAAATTATCAAGAGCAATCATCAAGAATCAATTCACGACTCGTACATGGAAATGGGCTACTTTTGTTATTACTTCAAAAAAGCTTTATTATTAATGCTAAAAATTAGCGACCAAAGTTTGAAAGTATCTGTAAATTTGCAGCTTGACTCCAAATTGAACGTTTTTCGAGAAAGGAAGAATATATTCTGCTTTTTCATTTTACCCTTTCGTGAAAAAAGTTTCAAGGGTTTCACGGCTATTTATGTTACTATAAAAGTATGTGATTTCCGGATGGAGGCCGTGGTGAGGATCAGCGTTATGCAGACGTTTCGCAAACGTTACATTCTGCATCATCAGAGCTGAGAGCTCCGATACTGAAGCTCTCAGGCCTGATGATGCAGACTGTAACATTTGCGAAACGTCGGCATAACGTTGATCCTCAACACGGCATCCATCCGGAGTCCACATACTTTTTTTTAAAAATAATACCTCGTGAAAACAGTTTAAAGCTTTCTATCTCATTCGGAGGTTCGAAAAGATTTTTTTCGCAATTGTCCCGAATTTATTATTTTTCGTAAACCTTTTTGTTTCGACTCTTTTTTTTACCTTGAAAAGGCTTTATTATTATTATTAATGCTAATAATTAGCAACCAAAGTTTAAAAGTATCTGTAAATTTGCAGCTTGACTCCAAATTGAATGTTTTCCCAGAAAGGAAAAATATATTTTGCGTTTTCATTTTTACATCTCGTGGAAACAGTTAAAAATGTTATATCTCATTCGGACGGTCGAAAAGATTTTTTTTCGTAATCGTCCCGAAATGTTCATTTTTGTTGAAGCTTTTTCTTTCGAGTAAGGAAGGTTGCTCGTTTCTTCTCATACGCAAAACTCGTCTCTGTTCGAAATTACATTTTTATTAGTGTTTGTGTAATTGTGCGAGAGGGACGGCAGCACGAGAGAGCAAGAGAGAGAGAGGAAGAGAGGAAAATCTCGAGTGTCATAAAGGCGTGTTAAAAGGTGAAATTTGATTAATGAACGCGCTGGCCACGTAAAATTTTAGTAATTGATATGAACGTGATATAAATATTAGAAATCGTTCGAGATTTTCTTTTGATTCTTCGGAAGATCGAGATGACAAATTGTATCTCGTACAAAATTTAAAAAAAGAGAGAAAAAACAAAATTTATTTGCTATATTGCGTCGTCATTCGTGTCCGCGAATTTATTTTAGCGATGATAATGTATGTTAAAATATTTTATAAGACGACAGATATGAAGGTCGGAAGGATTTTGCCCGAGCCGCCTGTAAATTCAGTCCGTTTTCGTCGGGCAGCTGTGAAAAAGTCTTCGTTCAATTTTCGCCACTCGAAACTGTCATTACAATTTTTTAATGCTCACTTCTTTTTCTGAATGCTCGTCAGACACAATTGCAAGGATTGCGAAAGAATAGTCAGTCTGAGAAATTATAAACCATGGAATTGACGACTCGCTTGCGCGTAGACTGCCATTGTAGAGTAGAGGAAGAAAGGAAAATGAGTAACTCGAGCAGAGTTTTGGAGCTTGGAATGGTACAGCGATTGAGAAAAGCGCACGAGTTGTTGAAAACGAGGAGAACATGCTGTGATAGCCACGTACTGCTTGGGCGATGATAACAAATGGATTTTCTTAATTTTTTTCCTCTCAAAGAACACGACTCTTGGAGTTTCGTTTCTAATTCGTTGAGATGAGAGAGAGAGAGAGAGAGAGAGAGAGAAAATTATGTCGAGAATTCCGAACGAGCGATTATCGAAAATGCTTTACGAATCGTGGCGATTAATGTGCAAAATCAAATACTAAGAAAAATTGTACAGGACTCGTTTTTTCGAAAATAAAGGAACCTTCGCCAAAAAAATGGTTCTCCATTTTTTCAAATACCGATCTGGATACTTTTCCAGGTAGCAGTTTTCATAAATGTAGTCAAAAGTTGTCCAAAGGCTGCTCAATAATCGCCCGGCACTTGAACAAGAGTTATCATATACCTGAGCTATCTTTCGAGACAGTTGTTAACTCGTAGGTAATTTCCGGGCGGAGATTTGCTATACGTTTACGCGATTTTTGAAGAACTTTTTGCAAAATTGCCTCCTGCATGCCTGGGAAAGCATTTTGAACGATCCCTCATTCAGGATTTTCGATATCTTTTCCCGATGTGAAACGATAATGTAAGAAAAACGCTTTTCTCCACCTCTCGAGGTGATTTTTTTTTTTCGTTTGAGAGCGCCTGGCCTTTGAAGCAAACGGCACGTTTTTCGGGGATGATTAGAGTGAGAAAGAAACTTTTGTTAACGGTTATCATGATTTTCGATACCAACCAATCGCTCAGTCGTCATAAGTTTTCTTTCCTACTATTGCTCTTTTACGTGCATCCGATGTCCCTTTGGCGCACGTTCCGACGATCTTTTGCTCGTGCAAAAAAAAAAAAGAGAAAAGAGAAAACCGTATAAAATCCGTGTCCGGAACACGTTCGACGAGAGAATAAAGTGTTCAACACGAAGCGTCGAACGAGTTTGTCCGTCATTGTTGTATAAAGTGTGAGAAAAGGAAGGAAGAAGGAAGACTTCAAACACTACTCGCATGTTCGAAGAACGAGGCGGAGGGTTGACGCGCCAGGCCGCAGGCGTGTGAGAAAGAATAGTCTGAGAGTGAGAGAGAGAAAACCGCGAGAAACGGTGCGACAAGGAATCATCCGTGTGAGACTGTATCATAGTTATAAATAAATGTATATGTTAAGACAAAAAAAAAGTATGGCTCCGTTTACGCTTTCGTTCATTGTACTTCTATCATTGCGTTGGAATTTTAATTTATTTCCAACGTCCCGTCGTACGCCCTTGCATTCACGGACTCATTTCACTTTTACCCCACATTTGACACTGTCATTTCCAGTTCCTGAGAGACCCCCACGCCCCCAGCGTGATGTTTACATCGTTGGAATGCAACGAAAATTCGTTTTTTTCAATCCTCAACTTATCCAAACAATTCGGCACTCTTATGTCACGATTATCACGCAAATGCTTTTTTTAAAGATATTTTCTGAGTTTTAAAACATAAATTTGCAAACATTAGGTGTTAGAAAAAGGAAAAAAAAAGGTTTTCCGTTGCGGTCCAACGATGAAAATTTCAAGACTATACAGGGAAGCCGCGACGGTCACCCGTTCAAGTATTGGTCCAAGCCGACGCTGCTCAACTTGGGAGATTGCACTCCACTCGGAGAAGTACGTGGCAATTATTGAAGGAACGGAACCGGGCAGTGGGAACCGGTCGAAATAACGAGACGACGAGATTTCTCACAAGCATCATTCTCATGTTAAAGAAATAAACGGTACACAACAAGTACTCGAGGTGTGAAAGAATTACAACACTAAGTAAAACACGATAATGTCATACATAACGGAGATCCTAAGTTATATATGGCGATACGCGAGTCAAACGCGTTTAACGAAAAAACAAACGATTCTCGTTTGTTCCATTTGCTTACTCGTTTCGCTATTCATTCGCATACTCTCGTCGATACGGGTGATCAATGCCCGTTATCAATTTTTTAAATTCCAGTGTTCAATTCGAATTCAACGGTTCATGACTTTTCGCGCGATCTACGAGCGTTAAGATTCTCGATATGAAGTGATTTTTTTTTGTGCAACGTTTGAACGTGCGAAAGTATCCGAGCTTCTTCTCTTTCTACGGTTACACACGCAGTTGTGCAGAAATATCGTATCAGTCTAGTGGACGTTTATTGACGAGAGAAATAATAAATGATAGTCATAAATTCGGTAAGGATAAAGCTCGTCCCTAGTGCAATTCTTTTTGATGAGCGCAGTTGTGTCGGTTTGCCGTTTTTATTTCGTTACACACAAATATCTAAAATCGTCGTGTCATTTGTTACGAAGAAACATACTCGTGTATGATTTTTCACATTTGCTTTTTTTCACAATTGTCTATATGGTATTTTTTTTCTCTCGAAATATTGCTCTCCGGATGAAATATGGAGTTTTTTTTACCTCGCAACTTCGAACCTCGTGCATGAACGGTGGAAAAGCTTCTTTTTTTTAATTCTTATCTACATTTTGTTCTTTGACGAACTCTGGTCCGCTGCCGGTACGAATGGTTGTGAAAAATGATACGTGACAGAGCGAAGCCAACGACGATTTATCGCGGACCTCGCGGCCTAGGATTTTTCATGCTTCTTCTTTTTCTCCTCTAGTGCAATCTTCGAAGACGATTTTGCGGCATTTGCGAGAGCATTTGCTTGAGCGAAAACATGCTCACGGATAGTCCAAGTGTAGCCAGAAACACTGCTGAGCTTGCTGTACCGAGGTCCAGGCTACTTCTGCGGTATAGCTGCGTACTGTTGCTCTGAAAATTCGTTAAATAACGTTTGTTAACTCGCTATAGTTGGTGACGCACTTATCTTACATTTGTCACTGGACTATCGTTACCTCAGAGACCCCCCCCCCCCCCACCCGTCCCTCAGAGTTGTGCAACAGGCAATTCGTTTTTCCAGTCAGATAGTCGTTTGACTAAAAAACTCAATTTGCGAAAGTCTAAGCTCGAAGAGCCCCAATAGTATACTTGATCTTCAAAAAATATTGCGACTGAAGATTTTAGGCTTTATAATTTGACATTGGAAAAGCAATGCTAGGAAAAAGCAACGGAAAATAGGTAATTGGGGAACTAATAAGGGAAATAGATCGAATTGATTACCAAAGCGTGCAAGCATTTTGTTTATAAAATGCTTGCACGTTTGTTTTGCACAGACCGAAACAAACCCAAACACTAAAAACACTTTAGTGTTTCAACCAAGAATAGAAAGTAAAGGTTTTTTGGAGGGGGGGGGGGGGGGGGGAGAATAAAACAATCGATGACGTTGAAGTTAGCATCGTTCGAATGCAACTTCAATATCTTGATAATTGGGAGAAATAGGACTATCTATATTTTCGTAGCGATCTTGCTGAATATTGTGGATATTGTTGTGGAAATGATTTGGCCGATTGATGAATTACCTGGCTTAGTGATAGTCTGATAGCATAGCCGGCAGTGCGCGTCAGATACATCTCGCCAGTGAAGCTTCGCTGCTCGACTGTTGACGCTGCAATACAAACACGGTACAAGTCAAATATAGTTGTAACAAGCTTTTATATTCGCACAATTATGGTCGCTTATTGATATGTGCCTGACGAGTAAACGCAATTTGACCGAAGTACAAATTGCATTGATTGTGCAGAATTTTTTTTTTTTTTTAATTTGATAAATTCTGCGAATTATTTTATTTCACGCTTTAGTCCAAGAGCTACGTATTTTTTTCTGCAATCTTCTACAAAACCGATTTTCTTGTTGAAATATGTTTGGGGGTGTCCTCTGAGTGTGAATGTAAGTTGGCGGGACGGGGGGAGGGGGGGGGGGGGGGGATGAATTTCAGCCACTATCTTGGAAAACACGTTTTAACAAATATCTCGTGAACCGTGCATCGTACGACAAAAACAGTGGGGATCATTTTCTTAGATAATAAAATTCTCTACAACTTTTATTCGATACTTTTTTCTGTATAGTGCATAGGTTTTTATTTATAGCGGGTCAAACTCTTTGAAACATGATTATAGCTACATATACAGCTAACGGTTGATGAAACATTAAAAATGGTAATAACCAAATTTGTAGAACATAAAATTTCCAATAAACTTTATTCCTAACTTATTTCCGTAAAATTTATAGATTAAGAGCTATAGCTTGGTAAACGTTGCACCGCGTGAATTATCAGTGGAAATGTTGCTCGTAGTACACGGAAAACATTTCATAAAACATAAAATGGCAAAGAAAGTTCAGATAATGATCTATTAAAATTATAATTAGTGTGAAGGACTACTACTATATATATATATATATATATAAACGAAATACCACTCACTGATTAATCATGAAATCTCAGAAACTATAATGCCTACGTACTTGAAATTTGTCAAGTAAATTTTTTTTTATAGCGTGAAGACATCCGCTAAGAATTTTACGAAAGGCGCGAATTAAGGGGGTGAAATGGGAGGTAAAGGTTTGCATGGAAAATTGTAGTCCTTGCGGGCATCAACTTGAAATTTGGTATAAATATTCTTCAAAACAAATATAATAAAAC
Source organism: Ophion ventricosus (assembly GCA_963932345.1). Taxonomy (NCBI): domain Eukaryota; kingdom Metazoa; phylum Arthropoda; class Insecta; order Hymenoptera; family Ichneumonidae; genus Ophion; species Ophion ventricosus. Next base: position 8,725,601 of record OZ010714.1, on the reverse strand, counting down.
GCATATTTTAGGATTTAAAAAATCAACCCTTAATGCGGGGTGCAATTTCTAATAAAGTTTCTATGGGCCAAATTCCACGCGGGCCAAGCCGCGGGCGGAAGCTAGTAATTTTTATATCTTTCTTACTTGCGTGGGTTGAACGTCTTATCATAAAAAATTGTCAATGCAGCAAGATACACTAGTTTGTACATCACGTTACATCATAAAAATGAATAATAACAATAATAATAATAATAATGAGTGGCGCGTTATTTTACGTTGCAAGTCTCATCTATTTCGATGATGAAGGGAGACACTTATCGCGTATACAGCGTTACAATCTCGTGGCTAATGTACGTCAACTCGGCATTTACAGCGTTACAGCTCTTAAAGTATCAATTTTATGGAAAAAAACATGAAATAAATTTTCTTGAAAATGTTATGTTCTACAAATTTGGTTATTGCCATTTTTAATGTTTCATCAACCGTTAACTATATATTTAGCAATAACCATGTTGAAAAAAGTTTGACGCGCTATAAACAAAAACCTATGCATTATACAGAAAAAAGTTTCGAATGAAAGTTGAATAGAATTTTATTATTTACGAAAACGATTCCTACTATTGTTGTCGTACGATGCACGGTTAACGAGATATTTGATAAAACGTGTTTTCCAAGATCGCGGCTGAAGCTCAACCCCCGCCAACTTACATTTACACTCAGGGGACACCCCCGAACATATTCCAACAAGAAAATCGGTTCTGTAGAAGATTGCATTATGAACCGACTTTTCGGCTCTGGCTCTTGGACTATTCGTATTATTTTATTCCATTGAGTTTGCTATTTATTTTTATTTTACTTTATCGAACTTATTTTCTTATTACTTCACATTGTTGAGTTTATTATATTTATTTCTCCAGTTAAAAAATCAGGACCTCTTTTTTTTTAATGTCTCCAAGTGAACGAATCGTATCTATTGCGATATAAAATTTCATTAAACTGGCTAAATTTTGGGAGGGAAAGACTTAAATGTTCGTCATAGAAAATAATGACGTCAATGATTTGTTATTCAGCGCGATAAGACGGACAAAAAAATTGCTCTTCTTATCGGCCAAATGTGGTTCAAGAGTAGAAGGCGCCAGACTAAATTGGTTCGGTCTTCTGGCAATCTGCCACTTTTCGTGTGAACCTCGAGTTGACTTTTGCGAGATCCCGTGAATTTCAGATGGGAGGTGCCTCTGAATTTTAGACGTCATAACTTTTGCTTCATACATCTTCAACTTCAATATTTTTAATGCAACAAAATTATATTTTTCATTTAAATTGAACGAAAGTAGGTTTTTTCGTCAATGCGTAAGCTCGAGGCGACCGAGTGCGACGGGATTTAATGTGAAGGTAGTTACGCAACTCTCGTTGCAGCATTGCGTCTGCAAAGATCAGCTTGCACGCGTTTATCTCGGGGATATTTGCGTGGAGCTAGAACGCGTTTTATTTTCTCGATGACAACACAGTATTGTGTCTATCGTTATTTTGTTGCCTCGTTTCTCCGATTATACGTTATCGGGCACAAAGTCTTTAATCTCAATTTTCATTTCTCCAGGCCTTATTCGCGAGTACGGTGACGACATACCTGAACGATGAAGAGATCGTTATTCTCATGTATCTGATCCGTACTGAATTGAGTGCTTATAGGATTTTTTGCATAACAGCATTCGGCACATTGACACAGATATCCATTTAACGGATCTTTTCAGTCTAGCGATATATGCGCGGTATGACGGACGAGCGTTTTAGGATACTCCTTTTTTCATGACGTTGAAGTTTTTTCATGACATTGTTCATTTCTTTTTTCAGCCCATTTGGGCTATGCAAATATTTGGAACGTTTTCACGTATTCTTATTAGAAATTTATGATCTCAGTTCGCAAAAAAGGCTTTGGGTACTGATATAAATAAAGAATTGAAAAATAAATAAAAAAAGGTCGTTGCTTTCCAATGATGCAGAATTCAGCGTCATTTTTCTTCTTTGAGATGTAAATACGTCCAAAAGAAGTTGAACTTTGAAGTTTCCCCTGCTAGACAATGCAATGGAGTTTTTTCTAGTAAGCTGGAATTTTATTGTAAACGAGAGCAGTGTATATCTCACCGAGAGATATTGACCGCAGCTCAATTCACGTTTATTTATGAGAGACTGTTTTAACTTTTTTTCTTGAACGTATGTATGTAAAAAAAAAAGAGTATCCTTTAATGTTCATCGGTGAAAAGTTCGAGCCTCCTTAATTATAAGATTGAAGTTTGCATTGTTGGAATGCAATAAAAACGAACATTTCTGAACTGTTCCAATTTCTTTAAGCAGATTTCGCCTCCATAAATCTTTTAACTATTTTTTACAAATGATTATTCTTAATATTTGGAGCTTTACAATCTACATCTACGAAGAAAGATTTTTTATATCAGTAAAAATAAGAATATAAAAATATAAAAGACTTTCGTTGCATTCCAACGCTGCTGACTTCAACACCATCCTCAATTAGAATTGAATATTATAAAACTTTGAAAAAATTTTCACAATCAGTATCGGTACGAATTTGAATATGAAATTCAACCGTTACCACATACTAACAGCCAAGTTTGAAGGACCATGAATTATTTTTTATACCGTCCCACAATTTTGAATATTACAGCTGCGTCATATTTTTTTTCAAGCTGATAACTTTTAATCCCGCAAAATAATATGTCGCAATTGTAAAAACGATGAATCAGGGCCGGACGAAAAAAGGAGATTTCTATAACGTATTCTCAATCCGTCTTCGTGAACTGCGGTTCAACGAGCATTAATCATTCGCTCGTCGGCGATTATTGCAACGACTGCGACTCAGCTTTGCCGATTTAACTTTCTCACAGAGTTGTTATTTCATCTGTCAAAGGAACGACCAATCTGGAGTAAATATACAATGAGACGTCAAAGCACTAGCTTGCGCAATGATAAGGACTCCTATTGGAGCTCGCACTGGCACGATATAAAGAAAATAAATAAATATTTCTGCCGCTAAACACGTTTATTCGCCTTTTACGTCAGTCGGCAGAAATGTATTAATGTGAAAAAGAAAAACATAGTGCGTCATTAAATCAAAGCATTGCGGCACCTGGATTTACGTACGTAATTCTGAGCTTCTCGATAACGAACGGTGTTGGGAAAGCCATGGCTGAGCTAGACTGAATTCAATGTGACGTAGAGTAACGAAGTGTTAAATAAATGAAAAGATTTGCATCTCATCCACGAACTATTAAATAAATGGAGAAAGTTTAACGTTCTCAAATGTTAAATAAATGGAGAAATGAAGAAAACACAAAAATTCACTAGAAACCTAACCTACAAAAGTCGTTGCTCGTGAATTTTTATTCTACGTCCTTATTATGTGACTATTTCTGTATTGGTTCGTTTTATGACGATTTATCATTGATCTCGGTCAAAGTCTCTACGAATGTTTGCTACGAATCACGACAATGGAGTCTTCGTTTCTGGAATTTGTCGAAGATTTTTTTCGGTCGGTTCGAAGTAGCATTGGGATGCGCGAGACTGCCGTAAAGTTTTGAATTTCTTTTGAGTTTACGTAGAATGAGAACAAAAGGGAGTGACTATCGCGATGATCGAGGATGATGCACGGTAACGTACCCGAGTAAAGATATCTGAAGCGTGAATCTCCTCTCGCTTAGGTTAGGTTAGCAAATATAATATTTTACCCTCGATACTTAACGTTTTTTGCGAATCTTTTCTTTTCCTGTCAATACAGCGAGTTCCTTTTACGTAGAGTTTACGTGCGATGGACGAATATTTGCGTCGGCAAATGCCGGCACCAAAAGCACGAGTTACGTAAGCGAAATTTTCGTTTAGGAGCACATTGCACTGACCTTACTGCGAGAAACTTGCCGAACGAAGAGGACGCGATAGATTGTAACTCCCCCGGCCAGCTGTTTTTTTTTATCGTCTCGTTCTCCCCTGCGGTCGCTGCGAAACGCGCAATACGTCCGGATTCGTCTTACCGACGGTAGGTAAGAGAAAAACAACAGGATGGTGCGCCGTTCACGCGACCAAAAAAATGCCAATAAAGGAGAAAAATTAATCATCCGTTGTTACCAACGGCCGGTCATTAGTCTTCCATTCACAAGTTGTTGGAACAAACGACGCCGAGGGCGCCCCGAGGCGTTTTCGCCTTTCGAATTCTATTCAGACCGAGCAATCGACATTGATCTTCGCGGCATAATTATAAGGACGCGCAAAGATACGCGGAATGAGTAATTCACCGTTTCGAATGATGCTAGCGTGTTTTAAAAAATCGATGATTCAATTTCTCGCATAATTTACTCGCTCAGGTGACGGTAGCGCTATCTGTCAAAGTAACGCTGACCTTCGAATTCGACAAATATTAACAATCAATTTGTTGCAAACTGTTAGTAACGTTAATTCTAGAAGGGTTATTTTTGTCTTTAGATTTTTTTTATAAGAAAATAATCGAGGAAATATCTTAACTCGTTTAAATTTTCTACACACGTGTAATTGTTCTTACCATTTATTGTAGTTTTTTCTCGTCAAAGATATTAGTAATTGTTGTAATTGAAGTAATTGTTTTTATAATCGATTTCAATGATTTCTTATAAAAAAATCATCCGGTAAAATGTCTTTAAACGTATTTTAATTTTATATGAACTCGTTATTGTTATTATAGTTTATTCATTTTGTTATAAAAAAATATCATTAGTGATTGTTGTAATCGAAGTAATTAATCTTGTCATTTATTTCAGTTTTTTCTCATAAAAAATCATATATAAAATATATTCTAACTCATTTTAATGTTACATGGACGTGTATTCTTATCATTTATTGTAGATTTTTCTTATAACAAGATATCATCGGTAATTGTGATAATTGTTCTTGTCATTTATTTCAGTCTTTTAAATGAAAAAAATCATTTACAAAAATCTCTTTCGATTCATTAAAATTTCATACACAAGTCATATTGTTTTTATTATTTGTTGAAGTTTTTTTTTTTATAAAAAAGTATCAAGAGTAGTTATCGTAATTGAAGTAATTGTTCTTATATGTTATTGTGCTTTTCGAAATGGTAAATATGGTTTTTACGTTTTCGATGTATATATCCCCTCTCTCTCACTCTCTCTAAAAAAAATCGTTCTTGATTTTTTATGATACATTTTATGCATCGGATTACGACGTATTTTCCAAAAACTAAAATACTCTACAAAAATCCTCACAACTCTGCGCGAAAACTCCTAACACGGTTAAAAAAAAAACAAACATAATTCCAATCTGTACATTCTCGGTATATTCAAGATCGTTGAAAGGGGAATTTCCGTTCGCTATTATCCAACAATATAACGCGCGACTTTATGAAAGTAAGAAAATTAATTTAAAGTAAAACAAAGCTCAGTATCATTAATTCCAAAAAAATCATAGAGAATAAGAAGAAATAAAACCGCAAAATGAGGCAGGTTCTTTCTCCTTTTGATTGAATACCACCCGGAAAGATCGTTTACGCGTTCCTCGGTCCGCGACGGCCGACCTTCCGTCACGATCGAAAATTTGGGAAGTGGTTGGGAATTTTTAAGCTGCAATGTCTATATACGCATAGGACGAGTTACGAGTAGTACAAATATATTGTCATCTCCGCTCTGTACGCGAACGTGCGGTCGTACGAAGCCCATAGTAATAACATACAGGAATCCAAGAATATAATAATAAATGCTCCAATGACGCATTTGTGACTTATCGCTAGTTCGAGACTCATTTCCGCGGGATGCCGCAGTATCCTCTCGGAGCGCGACTCGTTAACAGTTCTTTTCGCATTTTTCGTTTCGCCCTCGCAACGGGAGCGATAGCCGCGTCGTTGATCCGCGCTAAAATCGGGTCACAATGTCGAGACTTTTATTATTTTTTTTAATCGTTGAATTAACGATCTTAGGAATTTCGGGAGAGCACGGTAGTAAGGACGAGGAAAGTTTGTGCGCGGCACAGCAGACGTGTACGAATTGCCTGCGAACACCGAAATGCGTCTGGTGCTCGAAAAAGGTAATGCAAAAAAAAAAAGGATCGCCCGCCCTTCGTTGACGGCTCAAAATTGCAAAGATTATATTTTTTTTCTCGATTAAACATTGTTGTTCTATATTATAAATCGAAGTGCCGTGTAGGAAAATGAAAAAAAAAAAGATTTTGTTTCCTGTCAGCGAGCAAAGAGGAATTAATACGAATTAATTTAGTACATTGTGCAAGTTAAATCACTGACAATTAAATTGCCGAGTGGAGGTTTGTCAATTTTGTTGAGTTTTTTTTTAGCGGTCCGCCGAAACGGACGGCCTGGTGCGATGTGTGACGAGAAGCAAATACGAGAGAGAACAGGACCTATGGTGCCCGAGGGACGCGGTCTACAATTTTACTTCCGGAACAATTTTACCGCTGGACGATTTGCCGGTTTCTTCGTCGGAGTCGAATGACTCCATTCAAATTCACCCCCCAAAAATACGGGTCGTTTTGAGGCTAGGTACTTTGAAATAATTAAAATGGCTCTTTCCTTGTCAATTTTCGGTTGTATGCCGATTTTTAAATAAAACTTTTCGTTTAATTTATTGTACGCGATGTGTCGTGATAAGCATCATTCTCGTTACCATTTCTATCGCATAGCGAACTTTTTTTAGAGCGCGAAAATAACATTTCTAAAAATGATGATTAATTTCTTTAACAATGATACAAATTATTGTCAAGTTTTATAATAATAATAAAAACTTTTGGCAATTTGATAAGAGTGATAAAAAGTATTCTTATGAAAGTGGTTAATTTTTGCAAAATCATTCTATCAGTATTGAAACGATTGACGTTCCTAATGACGCTTTTGCAATATTTGAAGGTGAGGAGCACCATGTGACACTGAAATACAGGCAGGCGCAGGATTATCCTGTTGACCTTTATTACCTCATGGATCTGTCGAAGTCGATGGAATCGTACAGGGATCAACTGTCAGACCTCGGACACGATCTTGTCGAGGCAATGAAAAAATTGACGTCCAACTTTCGACTCGGATTTGGAAGTTTCGTCGACAAAGTTGTGCTTCCGATGACGAATACGCATCCGGAAAAGTGAGAGTTTATATATATATATATTGCAACATTAGTTCCGGTTGCAGTAATTATTTAGAGGCGATTATAGAAATCTTCAATTTTTTTAATCATTAAAAAATTAACTCACACATTATGTGACGTGAAATAGAAACTGGAAAAATTTAAATTGTGCATAGATTTATTATTTAAGACGAAAAACTACTCTTTGTTTAAATTAATCCAAAATTCTATTTAGATTGCGGAAAAATTATCATCGGATATAATAGAAATGCTGATCAGATAAATGAAATTTCTATAATTTCGTTTAGATCGATGCAAAATTTGGTGTAAATCTAATTTAAAATTTCATATGGATTTCTTCAAGCTTGGAATAATGTTAAATTCTGTCTAGATTGAAAAAACCATGCGTGCTGGATGCAAGCGGAAAGGACTGCGCACCTCCCTATGGCTACAAAAATCAAATGCCCCTGACGGAGAACGTTTCGTTTTTCAAGGTACAGTCCCAATTTAGAAAAATACAGGCGTGATAAAAGTCTCCTTGGAAAAAAAACGCGAAAAAGGCCGCATTGGATATTCATTTTAATTATTAACGCGCATAATCGAAATTTGTTCGCTATGTTTTTTTTTTATTTCGATCGTTAGACGCGAGTCGACGAGGCGCCGGTTTCCGGTAATCTCGACGCACCGGAAGGCGGCCTCGACGCGATGATGCAGGCGATGGTATGCACGAACGAGATAGGCTGGAGACCAAAGGCGCGTCATCTTCTCGTTTTTTCGAGCGATGCGAGCTTTCACATTGCCGGAGACGGCAAGGTATATTTGTATTTAAAAAAAGAAAAAGAATTCATTAATTGTGCACTAAATAACGAAAATTTCGTAGCTTACTCAATTTTTCTCGATATTAATTACGTAGATTGTAAGCGAAGAATTATTAATTTTTTTAGCTGATTACATGTACGTAATTGAATTGCGCATAATTTGATTAATTTAGCTCGCCGGAATAATCGAGCCCAATGACGGTCTCTGCCACTTGGACAAGGATGGCTTTTACTCGTATTCTCTTCTCCAGGATTATCCTTCCATTTCACAGGTACAGAATCCAGCGGGATTAACCAAATGATCGCATTAATAATTAATTATCCACCGGATAAATATCCATTGGTTTGTCTCATTTTTCCTGAATTACTTCTACTCGAACCAAAGACTTTTCCGTTTTCACGATTTTAAATTGTCAAAATAAGCATTGGAATTATAATAATTTGAAAATTCAAAACATCTACAGTATTAATTATAATAATATAATAATTATTATTATTAAATAAAACATTATTTGAAAATATAATAAGATAACATAATTAATAATAATAATTCGAAAATTCAACAATCCACTTCATTTCGCGCAGATAAATCGAAAGGCTCTGGAGCACAACGTCAATATAATATTCGCTGTGCCTCATGACAAGAACTCGACTTATCAGTTGCTCAGTCGCAGTATCAGTGGAACCTCCGTTGGACTGTTGGACGACAAATCCCAAAACGTTGTTGCCCTCGTGAGTGGCGAGTACGAGGTGAATTTTTTACAATTCATATTACGCTGAAAATTAACAAATAAAAATAAAAATATCGCTTAAAGTGGAAGGCACCTGGAATAATGAATAGGAAAGAAGATATTAATGATAAGAAACGTTCTAGAAACTCGTTGATTCCGTGAAACTGACGGACAACTCTTCGAAATTCGTGGACGTCAGATACTTTTCGAGATGCTTGGACAAGGGTGGCGAGTTGAAGGAGAGGAGTGAATGCGGTGGACTTCGACTTGGAAATGTCGTGGAATTTGATATCGTTCTGAAGGTATACTCGATCCTCTTGTTATCAGAATTCTTCCAAATTTTATCTGCTTCGGATGCGTGGGAATCCTGCAGAAACGCTATTATGGAGATGAATATTGGATGCATTATTAATTATTTTTTTCCAAAACCGAATGCAAAATTTCGGATTGACGTCTATGCAATCCCGAACAACATTCACCAATTAATTATACATTCGTTATTTCTTCTCACAAATGGACAAGTAAGGTTTGGGTCCTTTTTTTCAGGCCGTAGGATGTCCGCAGGATCCGAAAGATTGGCAGCAACCGATCTACGTGAAGCCGCGAGGTATCAACGAGTGGCTGGAGATCGAGCTCGAACTCTCTTGCGCGTGTTCCTGCGACAACCCGGAGGTAATAGATACGAGAATGAAAAAATCCGACATCGTTTATATGAAAACTGCCAGAAGCGATCTATTTCTTTAGTTCCAACGTATATACGTCTTAAGCTACACTATACCGCATTTGCCGAGAATAGGGTAGGGAAAGTCATGTTGAGCAGTTCGGTAAGTTGGGCAATCACGCCATCGCCCGTTGCTATGCGGCGCACGAGACGGTAACACGGGACGTTTCACTATTTTTGCACCCAAAAATAAAATAAAAACGTGATTTAAAGATTTTCTTCTATCATTGTATGAGAAAAAATATTTCAAAGTTCATTGCTATTAATGTTAATGTTTTAAAATCTCACTAATTAACAAGCAACTGTTGGTTTATTATTGCATTGTACCAAATCATGTTGCATACGTCTGATTTTTTTTAATGTAATTCTTACTTTGTTGAACTTACCTCATACCCATGCTCAACTTAGCCCACTATCGGGGCAGGTTGAGCAAATATGGCCTTAGTCATTTGAGAGCGATTATCTGTGAAACAATAAGGATGATAGGGAATTCGCCTACAGACTTTTCTTCCCAGATAAATGTCCTATCGACCAAAGACGGTTTCATTTTTATACGGCATTCTGTTAAGGAATAACAGGGCGATACTTCCAAACTTGCTCAACATGCCCCTCCCTACCCTACCGTACCCTGTAGGGACATAGAAAACTGTGGGAAACTCGTAACGGTACGCGTGCAGAAATTGTCGTAGGGATCCCATTGGACTCCCATACTTGACCCCACTTCCTGATGGGGATCCAATGGGTCATCACATTAGATCCCTATACTAAAGTGTCACGCTCGTACATTGGATTCCAATCGAGATTCCTCGTTGGAATCCAACGTAGAAATTCAAGTTGAATTCTAAAGGATTTAAATTGGACACTTGGATTTCAAAGTGGATCCCCTTCGTGCGGCGTTCCTATAAAATCCCTACAGACACGCGGTAGGATCTGGGAACAGCGCAATAAATTTCTGCATGAGTATGGCCTGCCCCATAGTCTTCTGATTCTCTGGTGCAGAGACGTTGTTCAAGGTCTCAAAAGTATCGGCTTTTCGTTGACTGGTTTGATGCGCCAGCTGGTGCACGGCTAAGTGCACCAGCTCCGAGTATCGGCCAGACACAAGGCTGCTTAACTCGAAGGCCCGCAGGAGCCAGACAACGACTGCCCCATTAACCAGTGTCGGTCATAAATGATCTATTTCATGTATATTAAAAACCAGAGTTACACACGAAACGCAGAGGAGTGCGATTTCAGTGGGGATCTCGTTTGTGGGGTTTGCTCCTGCCATTCGGATCATTATGGCAAACGCTGCGAGTGCAAGGGCAACGAAGCCGGTGACAATAAAACGACAGAGGACTGCAAGCCAGCCAACGAGACTGTGATTTGCAGTGGTCATGGGGTTTGCAAATGCGGGGTTTGCGATTGCGCAGGGAGGCCGAATCCCCAGGAAGTATTTTTTGGCAAATATTGCCAATGTGACAATTTCTCGTGCAAGAGAAGCGGCGGTCTGGTAAGTCGTGAAAATCATTTACAAAAGATATTTGTATAACACTATCTTGCTCGCTTGGGATTTGGCTTCAAGCTATTAGGTGTTTGGGTTGAGTACTTCAACATTTTGTTGCACCCCTAATTAGGGGTTGTTTTAAAAAATCATGAAATATGCGTTTTATTGTTTGTTTTGAAGAATATTTACGATTTATAAGTTTCAAGTTGATACACGCAAGAAATACAATTTTCCAAACTTTGAAACGTCATTTCACCCCCTTAGAAGTTCATTTTCGAAAAATCCTTTCTACGTGCACGTCTACACCTTCTACCCAACCTATCTTCCAAATTTCATGTTTCTATCTTGAGGGGTTTAAGGTATTGCTGGATGGATAATTAAAAAATTGCCAAAATTCTTGAAAATTTGAGGAACGATAGTTCTTGATAGAATAATAATAAATGAATTATTTTAGAATTTTTCACTAAATAATTTAGTAGTTATAAGCATATGAATTTAACACGGCTTATGGGGTTACGTGGGTTTCGAAGGCAAAAAAAGCATATTTTCTCTATTTTTAAAAATATAGTATATAAATTATTTTATTCAAAATGTTAAGCACATAAAAGAGCAATATTTCAATAATATTTTTAAAAAATTTCATCCAAAAATTTGGGAAGTTCAGTCGGTGGGACCTGATTTCCGGCGACCCCTAAAAAAAAAGTGTCCTCGTGGTGGTCAGGATAACTCATGATAGCTTTATCTGAAATTAAAAAACCAAATTTTTTCTGTTAGTAGATAAGTATAGCTCGTGATTCAACGAAGGATTTTTCAAAAAATTGAAATTTGAATTTGTGGCAGGGTTGTATGCAAAATAGTACAATTTACACGACGTATAGCCTTGTAAAATTAATTGTAATCGAAAAAAAACCTCCGTTCAATCACTGGTCAATGTTATTTTGAAGAAGTGTGCAACATTTCAATAAGATTGGTGCATTAGTTTTTGAGAAATTATGTCCACCGACTTCAGAAATAGTGTTTTGAGAAAAATGTGTATACCTGCGTCGCTCCCGGCCGGTCTTTCCCAACGGGGGGAATTCCCGAAGGCTCTCTCTCCTAGACTTTTACTCCGATTGCCTTAGAACTTTGGGAGAATATTCTAGACATATTGTACTATTAGATAATAAAATTTAAAAAAAATTGTTTTTTTGAAATTTTCAAACCCACGTAACCCCTTATGGAAAAACAGCTTCTGCAGACGTTAATTGTTGCAAAACGAATGGAACTAAATCGCCATAAATTCAGAAAATATTATATCAAGATTTGGGATGAACCGATTGATTATGCTGAGGTTCAAACAAATAGACTGACTAATTGTCGAGAAATTAATTAAAGTAATGAGGAGTATCGCCTTTTTTTAACAATTAATTAATAGTAATCATGGAAAACTCAATATATATTGAGTTTTTGGGTAATTATTGATAATAATAAGATGATCTGAACGTATTAATTAAATTAAAAAATTGAGAATTTTTTTCGTTGGACAGTTGAAACAGATGTACAGTCACTGACAAAACCTCAGTCAAGCACACGCCAATATCATCGAATTTGACTTCAATTATTATAAGAAGTGGCAAATTAATATTTCTAAGTATTAATTTATTATAAAATTAGCTATTTGTAAGGCTAAACATGTACGACATGATCTAGAGACCTGTAAATCCACGATTCGCCCATTTTGGATTAACTTTTTGCCCGACGGTCCATCCAGTAATACCTTAAGCTGTGCGTTCCCTATATGTCAGTCAGTCAGTCAGTCGGGACTGTTTTACATGAATAAATAAGTATACGGACATTATCGTTACGTTCTCTCTGTTTCTCTCTTTATATATCTCGCAACAAAAATGTTTATACTTCCATACAATATTATTATAACAATTTATTGCGTACGGTCATGTCCAATTAAAGAAGCGGACAAATTATTTATTCTTTTTGTTTTTCCGTTATTATCTCCTCAGTATATCTATATTCGCGGTTCATTTTGATCGTTAGGCGAACCAAACGCGCTCTTATTTTTTATTCCTCCATATTTTTTTCCATTATATCCCGTCGCGCCTTCCAATATTTGCGGTTCTTTTTTTTTCTCACATTTACGAACCAAAAGCGCTTTCATATTTCTTTTTTTTTCTTTTTTTACCATCATCCCGACGCCTTCGTGTACTCGCAGTGTTACTTGCTCATTCTAGATGGACGCGTCTTTTTTCTCGCAACTCAACGCGCTCTTCTCTCTTTGCCTCACAGGTGTGCGGAGGACGCGGTAAGTGCGAATGCGGCACGTGCAATTGTCTGCCAGGATGGGGAGGCGAGACCTGCGATTGCAAGGAAACCAACAGCACGTGCACACCGCCGGGAGATAAAAGCGAAATTTGCAGCGGCCGGGGTAACTGCATTTGCGGCAGTTGCCATTGCAGGGAAAAAGACGGTATACGATATTCCGGACAGTTCTGCGAGGAGTGTCCCGTAAGTTGATCCGAAATTTATCCAAACGTGAAATTGTTCGAGGAAAAACGTTTTATTAAATTCTCGTATACGTAATTCCTATATTTGATATATATTTTTTATATACTTTTAATTTGGGTATTTATGGTTAGAATTTTACATATATATATATTCCATACTGTCCCGTGTGTTGATGCGAAATTTATTTAATCCTGAAATTGCGAGGAAAAGCGTTTTATTCAATTCATGTGTACGTAATTCTTATATTTGGTATATACTTTTTATATACTTTTAATTTGGGTATCTATGGTTAGAATTTTACATACATATTCTACTAGCTTCTACCCGCGACTTCGTCCGCGTGGATCTCGCAATTTGTGTTAAGATTCCCCTTAATGGATTATTATTTTTAAAAGCCGTCATACGTAATTCAGAATTTAGTAAAATATGTGATATTATATTAGATTCTATTCGATTTTGATTATATTTGGGTGAAGTAAAAAGTTCTGAGCGTTTTCCGCTAGATGTCTTTAGTGAGCCATATCTCACGATGTATACATCGCATCGGGTCATACTATACGGCGATTTAAAGGTGACATTACGTTTCAAAAAAAGTTCTTTGACAGTTTTGTGTTCGATGAAGCCAGTTGGGTGTTACAGCGTCCCAAAATGGAGGTAAAAAAGAGAAAATTCGATACATTCTTCAGTACCACTACGACCAAGGTGAAAAGGCGGAGCAGGCGGCCAAAAAAATTTGTGCTGTTTATGGAGCCAATACAGTATGGAATTCAACAGCAAAGCGGTGGTTCCAACGATTCCGTTCTGGTAATATGGACGTCGAAGATGAGGCACGCTCTGGTAGGCCAATCGTCGAAAATGTCGATAAAATCATGGAAATCGTGGAGTCGGACCGGCATGTGAGCACTTATTCCATTGCCCAGGAACTGAAGATTAGCAAGAAAAACATTTGGAACCATTTGCATTAGGCTGGTCTCAAGAAGAAGCTCGATGTATGAGTGCCACACGAATTGATGCAAAAGAACCTTTTGGACCGAATTGATGCCTGCGATTCTTTGCTGAAACGTAACGAAATCGACTCATTTTTGAAGCGGATGGTGACTGGCGATGAAAAATGGGTCACATACGAGAACAACAGCCGAAAAAGATCGTGGCCCAATCGCGGTGAGCCGGCCCAAGCGAGCCCGGATTAATGGCCAAGAAGGTTTTGTGTGTTTGGTGGGATTGGAAGCGAATCATCCACTATGAGCTGCTCCTATCGGGCCAAACACTGAATTTGGACCTCTACTGTCAACAACTGACCAGATTGAAGCAGGCGATCGACCAGAAGCGGCCAGAATTGGCCAATAGGAAGGGTGTTGTGTTCCATCAAGACAACGCCAGGCCGCACACATCTTTAACGACGCGCCAGAAGTTCTGAGAGCTTGGATGGGAGGTTCTATCGCACCCGCCGTATAGTCCAGACCTGGCACCAAGCGATTATCATCTTTTCAAGCATTTGCAAAATTTTCTTGATGGTACAAAACTGGCCTCGAGAGAGGCTTGTGAAAATGAGCTGGTCAAGTTTTTTTACCAATAGGGACGAGGACTTCTTCAATCGCGGAATTATGAAATTGCCTTCAAAATGGATAAAAGTTATCGAACAAAACGGCGCATATTTGATCTAAATCGGATAATCCTAACTATGTTAATTTCATCGTCGAAATAAACCGAAAAAACGCTCAGAACTTTTTACTTCATCTAATATTGTAATTAGAAAAATATTAGATATTAGAATGAAAAGTATCCTATGTCTCAACCCAGGCCATAAGCTATCTACATATTAAATTTCATTGAAATCGATCAAGCCGTTTTGGCGTGATTGAGTAACAAACAGACAGACAGACAGACAGAGACCAGATTTATAATATTAGTTAGGATATTGTCTCGTACGTTGATATGAAATTTATTTAATCCTGAAATTGCCATGAAAAGCGTTTTATTAAATTCTTGTGTACGTAATTCCTATATTTGATATATTTTTTAAATATTCTTTTGATAAACGCAATTGCTGTTACAATTTTAAATATTTATATATATAGGGCGATTGAAAAAACAATTCTTATACCTTTCAACAAAATTATTAAATATAAAAAAAATCATGCCAAATTCAAGTCGGCTAGCTCATATCTAGGAGGTTGCATTGGATCATTTTTTCCCCCATTTTATTAATACGGCAAATTTGCTTTTCACTTTCAATCTCGAGTGATTTAGCAACTTAGAAAATAGTTTTCAAATCTAGTGGAATATTTTTGAAGCTGATATTCGCAGTTTCTAAAACCGTTTCAAATATTCGCAAGATCATTAGACAAATTATATATATAATATATATTTACACGAATTAATAGACGTAAAGTCGAACATAAAAAATGTTTTTTTTTCAAATACTTGTAATTCGTGTGAAACAAATTATGAGGATTTTAATTTGAATAGTGTTTCAATGCTGTAAGGTCCAGCTTTAAAAGATGTTCAACTGGATTTGAGAAATATTAATTAATCGTTTTGTTATTCGAGTTTGAACGTAAAGAACGAATTTTTCGTGTAAATCAATTGAAAAAAAAATTAATCACCAAGCCCTACTATTTGGTCTTGATTTAGAAGGTTCAAATTTGGTAGGAATTTTTCTAAATTCCAAATAATATTGTTTGACGGGAAGGAATGAATTTTTTTTTCGTCACACCCTGATATTGAAATGAAATTCAATTTCCTCTAATTCAATTTGCGTATCATCATTATTGTACGAACAATCGAAATTCACAGACTTGTCCTGGACAACGTTGCGAAGAGTTGAAAGATTGCGTCGAGTGCATCGTTCATAAAGCTGGTCCTCTGGTGCAGTCCGGATGTGCCCATTGTTATCATCATCAATACGAAATTGTGAGCCAATTACTTGTTACCGTTCGATCGAACGTTGTTTTTAATTTGACGTCATTTGGACGAACGATCACGTTGTTTTTTTTCTTTCTGTAATTAGGTTGACAAGGTTGTGGAAGATGCGGAGAAGGACGTAGTAACGGGTGCAAGAATTTGCCGCGTGCCCGGCGACGCGGGCTGCACATTCGCATTCAAATACGAATTGTACAGGGAAGGCACTGGCGGTGACATAAAGATATATCAGATTTACGCCCAGAAGGAGAGGGATTGTCCGACTCCAGTTAATGTCTTGGGTAAGATGAGGATAATTCATTTGAAAATGGATTTTTTTTTTTTTTTCGAATACACAACGATCAGTGATTTGAGAACAAATGACTTGGGCTGACGAAATTTATCATTAGGGGATGTCAACGAATTATTTATTGGGAAAACAATATTATTCTTATTTTGAGAGAACTGCATAAGTTTGATTTTCAATATTTTTTTTCTTATTAGCATATTGGAATGACGAGGTTGCGAATTTACACATAACTGACACATAGTCTTGCTAAGTTTGACTTTTTTTTATTGAAATATATCGATAAACAATTAAGTGGTTATTGTTCAAACAAAGTGCCGCTGTTGCTGCACGGCGAAGCGATGTAGGCGGCAACCAGGGTGATCTGAAATGAAAAATGAAACAATTGTATTTTAATATAATAATGAAACTTTCGTACGAACGAATATTTGTTTGAAATTTTGAAAATTACGAAAATGGCAAGCTGTAGAAGAAGAATTTCACTATTCGACGCAAAAAGTAACTTTAATAATTTGTTATGATCATATGGGTAAACATGCCAAAAAATCATCGGGTCGTACGATAGGAAATGTTATGAACTATGCTCTGTCTGAATTTGAAGCGAATCGGACGAATAGATTTTGAGATATGACTTACACCGTTTCATAAAACGTAATTTCGAGAAAAAACGCAAAAGAACAAAAAATTCGCCGTAGCGCAGTAGGCATTCTGATCCTTCGCAAAAATCGTCGTAACACCGTGATTTTTTGCAATTTTTACAAAATCTTCGTGACAAATTAAAATTAGCAGCCTAAGCTACGAAACTGCAAAAAAATCTTTATTTTTTTCATTTTCAACCTTATGCACACCCCTTCAAGGATTATTTTTTCCATCGAACTAAAGAATACTCGTAATAATAAAATATTTTACCGCTCTATCTCAATTTTCCTTTGGCCACTTGGGAATGAACAGTTGATCCGAGTCATTTTCTTCTCCGTGTGCGATCGAAGCATCCACGAAACTTTACCAACAAGCTTAATGTCATTTTTTTCACCAAGGCGTTGCTCTCGGAGTGATAATAAGTACAGTAATCCTTGGATTCCTCATTCTGGTGATTTGGAAAATTGTCATGATGGTCCACGACAAGAGAGAGTACACCAAATTCGAGACGGAACGGGCTTTGGCCAAGTGGGACAGGGTAAGAATTGAAAAATTCTTGAAAAATTGAAATTGAAAAAATCTGTGAAAAATTCTCAATTGATACTACTGTTTATCAATTCGAAATTAAACCCAAACAAAATTCTTCCATCCCAAGCCAATTACTGCACTATTTGCACAAACCGCGGCTGAACGGTCACCCATCCAAGTAGTGGCCCAGGCCAGGGCGGCTTGCAATAGAAGATCGCCCAAGCCTTCACTACCGCCAGTTTCATTTTTTTTTTCATACATTCAAACTATCTCAATATTTCAAAATATATTCAATAGTATTCGTATCGAATTTCCAATCTCCGATAATTGCTTACAGGGCGAAAATCCGCTGTACAAACAGGCGACATCAACGTTCAAGAATCCGACCTTCAAACAGAGCACTACCAAATCTTAATCCACCTTTTTCACCTCGTGACATTCAAAAATGTTTTTTTTCTTTGACGTGTCAACGTTCAACGACTAAACGATATTCGTTATATGCGTATGAAAAAAATAACGCCAATCATGATTTATTCATACAAATGTATTTACTGTAACGTGTTATAAGTGACGAAAAACTCACAAAAAAAAGTCGAGTTCCTCATTTTTTTTTTACATACAAAAACGCTTGTAAGTTTAAAATAAACATTCCAAAACCAAAGTTTAACTTCTAATAAATGAAATCATTTTGAAACCTGTCATTTTAATTTTGCGATCCAGCACAAACCCAAACAATTCCAGACATCCCGTAACAGACAAAAAAGTCGAGGTCCTTATATATTTTTTTTTGCTTACGGGTAAGTCACGAAAAACTCACAAAAAAATCGAGATCCCCATAAATTTTTTTACATATAAAAACGCTCGTGAGTGTAAAAGAATCATTCCAAAACCAAACTTTGAATTCTAATAAATGGAATCATTTTGAAACCTGTCATTTTAATTTTGCGATCCAGCAGAAATGCAAACAAATCCAGAGATTCCGTAACAGACAAAAAAGTCGAGTTCCTCATATTTTCTTTCTTACGAACGAGTAAGTCACGAAAAACTCACAAAAAAATCGAGATCCCCATTTTTTTTTACATATAAAAACGCTTGTAAGTGTAAAATAAACATTCCAAAACCAAAATTTGACTTCTAATAAATGGAATAATTTTGAAACCTGTAATTTTAATTTTGCGAACCAGCACAAACCCAAACAAATCCAGAGATTCCGTAACAGACAAAAAAATCGAGATCCTCATATTTTTTTTACATATAAAAACGCTCGTGAGCGTAAAATAAACATTCCAAAATCAAACTTTGACTTCCAATGAATGGAATCATTTAAAAAACGCATAACTTTAACTTTGCGATCCAGCATAAACCCAAAATTGACATGCACTTCCAGTAAACCAAATCGGACTGTTAAATATTAACGAAAATTATATTAATTTTTATTGCAATACTTTATAAGAATTTACGGATCGCGAATGAACGGTGGAATGGTTGAATGAAAAATGCGCTTTTTTTTATTACGTCGTCCTTTTTTTCTTGCATCGATTAATTGTGAAGCGGAGTCGAAAGTATAGCGATGAGCGCGTTGAAGACCCGACAACTAGCGACGCGGTGGCATCATGAACCAATGAGACGGTAGCGCCATGTTGCTTAATTGCCACATAATGAGTCGACCAATCATCGCCTCGGATCTCGAGCCACCCTTTCTCGAGCGAGGCGAACAGAAAAAACTGAAAAAAGGCTGGAGGCTGCTTGCTCTCTCTCTCTCTCTCTCTCTCTCTCTGGGTACACATTCGTTTGGCAAACGAGCAAGCCGACGAAGGAAGGCTGCATTATATGTATTTCAGTGCATTTACTGAATCGTTCTGGCAGCCAACCGGCGCCGATGATGCGTGGAATTCCTGTTTGAGTTCGATCACTCTGTAAGCAATATATGTGTGTGTGTGTGTGTGTGTGTGTGTGTGTGTGTGTGTGTGTGTGTGTGTGTGTGTGTGTATATGTACACATTCACACATATCACAATACCCAAAAGCTCGACTTTCAGACTAATTTCTCTGAAATGTCATATAGAAATCATTGTATAAAAGTGAGGTGACTCGAACAAGTTTCAGATTGGAAGCATAAGCTTGAAATTTCGAAAATGCAATTCTTTCATTGCGTAGTTTTGGTGCCTAGGATGTTGACTTTAATTTTTAACAAAAAGTTTGAAAAAATTCCAAAAATTGGCGGACTTATGACTATTTTTGTGATGGCTCAGATCGCTCACTGCCCTACGGGGAATTTTCTTCTTTTGCGTTTTTCTCGAAACTGTGTTTTATAAAACGGTGCAAGGCGTATCTAAAAATCTATTCGTCCGATTCACTTTAAATTTGGACAGAGCATAGTTTATAACATTTTCTATCGTATGCCCAAATAATTTTTTTCTTAGTTCATCCATTTGTTAATAACAAACGATTGAAGTTGTTTTTTGGTCGAAAATCAAATGTTTTTTCCCTTCAGCTTGTTCGTAATTTTCAAGATTTCAAAAAAGTATCCTGTCATACGTAAGTTTCATTATTATATAAAAGGTACATTTTTTTGTTTTCCATTCGAGATGACCCTAGTTGTCAGGCACTTTGTTTAAACAATAACAATGTCATTGTTTACCAATATTTTCAATTTAAAAAAAACTCAAACTTGGCAATACTATGTATCAATTGTGTGTAAAATTCCGGCCTTGTCATCCGACTAGTCTCATTTTTACAAAAAAGTTGAAAGTTGACTTCTCTTTGAGCCTCAAATCCTTTGACGGGTCCGCACAAATCTTTCAAAGCAATTTCGTAAACGTTTATCCAAGCTCTCATACCTGCTGACTCGTAAATTAGGCGAAAAACAATTTAATCACGATTTCATTAATTCTTCGCGTTCTATATATATATCAAAAGTGTTTTCCTCATCTCCTCTGGTCTTTTGTTCACGGCGTTTGGTCCCTGAACGACGATTGTTCCTCAGCAGAGACCATACAATAGTGGCTTTTTGGCCGGCAGCAAAACAGCGAGAGTTTTGCTTTATCGTTCCTCCAAGCTCGGAAGAGGCAGCTCGTAAGACGCTCGTAAATTCGTCACCAGTTGGTCCCTGCGTACCTTTCCCATACATACATACATACGATATCCCTCTGAGCTCTTTCTCTCGCTTATGGAACGTTGCTCTTCGTGGATGAACCGATATTTCTCATTGGTTGAAAAAAAGAAAGCTCGCGGAGCCCCGAGCCATTTTCATACGCGAAATAAAGCGTGTAAATTATAACTGAATATATATGTGTAGATATATATATATATATATTCATGGATCTGTTGACGGGACAGGTATAGGGAGAGAGAGAGAGAGAGAGAGTGTGAGAGAGAGAGAGAGAGAGAGAGATCATCGAGCTGAAAGATATAAATTTGATGCGCAAGGAAATTTGACGCGATTCCGGAGCAAATAATAAATTTATATCCATTGCTGTGCGCGAAACGAGCATTTCTTCGTACGCGATCGTTTGCCGTTACCTTGTGCGCGATAACGATCTTCACTCATCCAATTATATTTGCTAGTTGTAAATCTACGAATGTTAACCGTGTCCGCGCGGATTAAAATGTTACGAAGGTGCCACGGCTTCGGCCAACGTACTCGTGGAAATATTTCGCAGAATCCTGCAGAAGAATACGACTCGTCATATGAAATTAGAATAATTACACAAGTATTTGAATCAATAAATAAGGATTGACAACTGTCGGGTATACGGGAACGATTAGGCAATTTTTTTTTTTTCGTCCTCCATTTGTGAACCCAACGATCCAGTGTCCGCGTTTCCGGCGTAAAATCCATCGCGTTAAAAAAAGCCTTTTCGAATGATCTTCAAGTTTGCAACGTTGGAGTGCAGCGAAATATTTTTTTTTCTCTCAATTTCCCGAAGACCCTTTGATAGATTGAAGCTATAAAAATCACGCGATCATTTTTTACACGGAGAGAATTAAATGTTAAAAATTACCGTGCAGTAGCGGTAACCAGATGACAACCCTGAAACTTCGCTTATTATTACTGTGTAAAACACAGATTTTCACGAAAATAAAATAAAATTTCTTCTTCAGATAGAAAATTTTACCAGATTTTCTAGTAAATTTTGATGTGTAACAAAATACGCAAAACTTAAATTTAAAAAATATATAATATCAGCGAAATTTTACTGTGCAATTTATTATTTTATGCCTTTCAAAAATGTCTATAAAAAAGTATCGTCTTTATAACAGTTATTTTAAGATTTATGATAAAATTTAATGAGTGTTATAGGAAAATGTATTGTGCTCTCGGTAAAAATTATCGTGCGCGCTACCCTTCTTGTATAGTAAAATTTTAGCTACGTATTTGAAATTTTCTGTAACGTGAGTTAAAAAAAAACTTGTCGCATACGAATTATTATGCTTTTCTCACTTGTCACCACATTGAAATATATCACGGTAATTTTTACCGTGAAATTCACGACAAAAATTACTTTTTAATTCTCTCCGTGTAGGCTCCTCATTTAGCGATCTACAACCCGAGTCGACGAAACAGGAATTTCAATAATAATAAAAATAAGGAATTTAAAAAAGAATCGTTGCACTCCAACGATGCAAACTTCAAACCCATTTCTTCGAAATACAACGTGCCCTTTCCGTGAAGTAAAATCAGGAACGATAATTAGGTCAAATTACAAAATTACTATAAAAATCACAATCAAACGTATCGTAAAAGTCAATGGGAAAAATATATCGAAAAATAAGAAAAAAAAAGTCCGAACGAACGATGAGGCGCCGTATCCGCACGCGGTGGAAACGGCGCGCGCGAAATTTCGAAATGTCTCGTTCGAATTTTGGGCATTTTTATGCGGCCTTCCGCGTAGATGAACGAACGAGGGAAAAAAAAACAATGGGAATGGGCGAGAGGAAGCGAGAGGGGGAAAGAGACAAGTTTTGAAAAAAAGATTCTTTGAGGCCTCGGGGATAACGAAAGAACATATGTATATGTGTCTATGGGTATAGATGGATATGTATAAATAGTAAGTATATATATACTGGAAGAGTAAACTGAAGCCGGGCGCGCCGGCGCTCCACACTAAATCATCACCGCACGTCCGTTTCTTTACATTGCCCAGATTTTATTGATTATTTTACGGCCAGGAACATTGTAAATCTCTTCATCCCGGGTCGTGGGCCTCCGGCCACTCTTTCTCTATACTCTCCGTTCTATCGCTACATTCTTCGTCTCTTTTTCGCTCTTGCGTTTACATTTGAAGAAATTAAAAAAAGAAAAAGGAAGAGAAGAAGAAGCCTTCGCTTCTCGAGCGGGCGTGAGTCCATAGATGTCCAATTATAAACGAAAAGTTGTGGAACATTGTTACGGATATTCCCTCGAGAATGTCTATTCGCAGCTCCGTGGATCTTCATATAACTCTGAATATATATATATATATATATATATACATATATACAGGGTGGCCCGAAAACTGACGTCTAAAAGGAAAATCTAGATGCCTCGTATCAATTCCTATCCTAATCACTCCCATGTATGTTCTGGGATCTTTTTTAATTTTCGAGAAAAAAGTCTTTTTTGCCGAATACTTTTTTCTACTACTACTTTTACTAATACTTCAAGCTATTAGGGCGGAAAGGGTTACCGAACAGATTACATTCAATCGAAAAAAAGACACAATAGCGACGATTCATTCGAAAATAAGCCTCAGTAAAGCTGCTTAGTTCGAATGAAAATAACTAATCAAAATCAATCATTAGGTTAGCAAAAATATACTGAAATACTGGAATGAAATATTGAATCTTCCATACAAATTTTTATACCACATCTCACCTGCTTAGGAGCTGATTTTCGAAAAAATCCTTTCTTAGTGCACCCCTACACCTTCTAAGGAACGTATCTTTTAAATTTCATGTTTCTATCTTTAGCGGTTTAGTCTGTGCGTTTTCTATATCAGTCAGTCAGTCAGTCATGGAACCGTTTTATATGTATAGAAGATGTACTTTCCTCCGGATTTTTTTACTTGTGTTATCGTTGTAAAGTGCACTGTTGAGCAATAAATGAATGACCAACCAGACTCTTGCTTTAAAGATTGTGATGAAAAGTT
This sequence comes from Ophion ventricosus, assembly GCA_963932345.1. NCBI lineage: Eukaryota > Metazoa > Arthropoda > Insecta > Hymenoptera > Ichneumonidae > Ophion > Ophion ventricosus. The sequence continues at coordinate 8,701,735 of OZ010714.1, read as the reverse complement.
TGAGAAATAGGTTTGCGAGGATCAGTCGTTAAAGTTCAGATGATAAAAAAATACTTATATTATTTTTAACCTTTAGTAGATTACAGTGGCACTTAATAAAAATAAGTTACAATCAATTATTATACCCAACGATGAACTGCAATGAAAAAATTCTTATAAATTTGATCAAAGTTTTTACGTTCTCTGAAAAATCGCGGTCACGAAAACTTTTCTGATAGTCACAGTTTTTCAAGCTTTATTATTAATATTTTCTTTAATCATTTTAATTCTCATAAATTTGATTAAAGTTTTTACGTTCTCTGAAAAATCGCGGACACGAAAACTTTTCTGATAGTCACATTTTTTCAAGCTTTATTATTAATATTTTCTTTAATCATTTTTTAGAACACATGATTTAAAAAAAATTCTTCAATCATTGTGCCGTTACGGAATCTTCAGAATTTTTTATATGCTTAGAGCAGTTTGTGCCAGACATCTAGAGTTTTTCAGTATATGAATCATTAGTTAGAAATGTGGTCAGCATGTGATCTCCATAAAGTGCTGCATAAATTAAACGATATTTAAACTAGTAATTTTTTGTTAAAAGTTCGGTATCTTGGCATGAAGTTTTACCATTGTACCTTTTTACTTAATTTACTTAATTGTCGACGAAAATTAGTTAAACATTAAATATTCGGGTTTGTAAAAGGCATAACTTAATGACTCGTAAAACTTCTAAGAGTACATACAGGAAAGAGAAAAAAATAAAAACCTCTGCTAAAGGTAAACTCGAAAAAAATTAAGAGATGCTTTTTCGTCGAAAAGAAAAAAAAACACGTGGAACATACATGGAGGTGATTCGGATAGGTATTGATACGGGATACCTAGATTTCCCTTTTGCACGTTACTTTACGGGCCACCCCGTACATATATATATAACTGCCCGTTATCCCTATTGCGTTTTTGGCGCGGGCATATAAAACGAGAATTTTTCGAGAGCCGTGATCCGCACTCCCGATCGCGAACACATAACGATGAATAATGTCCATTTTAAAGGGTGAAATCACGTGCGTGCCGCGCGTTCGAGTAAACTGGATTTTCTTAACGAGGCAGTTCCGAGTCGTAATTTTCCATCGATTTTAATGGGACTCTCTGTGTCCAGGGGCTTTGTTAAGAATGGGAATTTTATACCCTTTCGTTCCTCGGTATACGAAGCGATCGTAAGGGTGGCTCCAATAATTAGTAGATCGAGTCAAACGGGAAAAAAAAACGAAGTCTTCGGTGTTTCAAATCGACCTTCGATAAATAGCGGAGACATACGTTAGACTTTTTTTTTGTATCGATTAATAAAACATGAATTAAATTCTCACAAATATCAGAATTTATCGAGTGGGACATTCATAAAGCAGTCACGTAGTTCGCGCTACGCGGCCACCGTCAACCTCCGTGTTTTTGAATTCGATCTTCGAACATTTTTTTGGTACCAAATCACCGGGGAGGAGACGAAAATATCGCCGTAACTTATAGCCATAAATATTATATAAATATACTCATACACCCAAACACACATACACACACACAAACACACCCGCACACACATATTTATATATATACATATGTATACACGGTGCTTTACAACCATTAGAGTTTGTTTGGTGAACGTGTATCAATTTCGAGCAACGGTGTGCTATCAGATTTTGCTTCAGGACTTGGGCACAGTGCAACGGAAACTTTTGTAAAACTTCGGCAGGCCCACGGAGACTGTTTTGTCAAGGGCCCAGGTTTTTCGATGGTTTAAGGCATTTTCAGAAGGAAGAGAGTCGATTGGAGATGAATCACGCAGCGGAAGGCCTTCATCTTCAAGAACCAATGAAAATGTCGACAGAATTCGGAATCTTGTGCGTTCAGATCGTCGGTTGATAGTCAAAATGATCGGGGAAGAGTTCAATTTGACTCACACCACAGTTCATTGGATTTTGACCAAAGAATTGGGGATGAGAAAAATTGCTGTCACACAGCAATTTCAATAAACGTGTTTTTGGTCAGTTAAACATTCCTGTGGCTCTTCAGCCTTCTTATTCGCTTGACTTGAATCCTTGTGACTTTTTCCTATTCCCGAGATTGAAAAGCCACCTCAATGGGACACTCGAAAACATTGAAATGGCTGTAAACCGACCAGCTGAAGGCTATTCAAGTATTCGAGTTCCAGCACTGCTATGAGGATTGGAAGAACCGTCTCCAGTGCTGTGTGGTTTCCAAGGAAGTTACTTTGAGGGAGACAATATTGCATTGCAATTTGATTCAGATAAAAAAAATGGAAAAAATCAGTCTCATTACTTAAGGGGTTACGTGGGTTTGAAAATTTCAAAAAATCCATTTTTTTAAATTTTATTATCTAGTAGTGCAATGTGTCTAGAATATTTTCCCAAAGTTTCAAGTCAATCGGAGTAAAAGTCTAGGAGAGAGAGCCTTTAGGAATTCCCCCCGTTGGGAAAGACCAGCCGGGAGCGACGCAGGTATACGCATTTTTCTCAAAACCCTATTTTTGATGTCGGTGGACACGATTTCTCCAAAACTAATGCAACGATCTTATTGAAATTTGAAATTGAACGAAGGTTTTTTTCCGATTACAACTAATTTTACAAGGCTATACGTAGTGTAAATTGTACCCAAAGTTGAACTATTTTGCATACAACTCTGCGAAAAATTCAAATTGCAATTTAAATAAAAAACCTTCGTTCAATCACGAGATATCTACTAACAGAAAAAATTTGGTTTTTCAATTTCAGATAAAGCTATCATGAGTTATCCTGACCACTACAAGGACACTTTTTTTGAGGGGCCTCCGGAAACCACGTCCTACTGGCTGATTTCCCAAATTTTTGGATGAAATTTTTTTAAACTATTGTCGAAATGTTGCTCTTTTATGTACTTAACATTTTGAATAAAATAATTTGTACATTATATTTAAGAAAATAGAGAAAATATGGTTTTTTTGGCTTCGAAACCCACGTAACTCCTTAATTCACGCACCTCGCAGATATGGCTAATTCAGTGATATCACAAAATCGTCGCACAAATACCAATGTTGTATACTGTACGTTAGATTTTTTCAGGTCAAATTTCGACTAGTTTTTTAAAGTTCGTATCATTCGTATGGTTAATATCAGCATTCATCGATATTACTTGTCTCGTTCGCCTGAGGCTTACGCCTTTTGTTCGAAATGATTCAGAACGATTTAAATCGCCTCTCCAGTTTATCTGTATGTGATTGGTTTAATCGATAGTAAACTCTCATTACTGTCGGATTAATTTTCTATTACTGATCCCATAAGCAATATGTTCGATTGTTTCAGAACCTCCAGTCTCAGCTCATCGAATGTAAGAACTTTATGTCCCGAATAAGTTTCATCGCATTGTAACCACGGCTCGATTTCTGATTCTTCTATGCCTACCAATCCATATACTTCTTGTAGTACTTCTGCAAAGCCATAAGACGACAGAATATTCTCAAAAGTCTCCAAAGCATCTTTCTGAATCTTAATGTCGTCTTCTGCCGGCATTATTTTTCGAATTGATCGTGCAATACTTTCATTTTTTACTCCACTCCATGCACGAGCGACTACGTCAATTGTCTCCTTGTTATTCAACGACTTCCAGAATGTCAACACATCATGACCTCCGATCAAATTGGTCATGAGATCTCGTCTATAAAGTTAACGATTTGAGTATGTATTACGTAGCGCGCGACAATAAAGGATGTCGCAAAATTCACGCAAGATTTGAATTTAGCGCCATATGTGCGGTAAAATGTTGCCAACGAAAAAAAAAGAGTGTGACAGCTGACAGTTCAGGGGTATTAAAAATGAAGACACGAAATATCAACGCGTTTTCATTGTTGAGCAATATTTTTAAAATAATGAAGGTTTGGCGGCTACAGTTCGCAATTTTCGTACAAAATATGGTTGGAATAGTGATTTAACTTCATCAAGTGTGAAGAGATTAATTTAAAAATTCAGGGAGACTGGATGAACTAGTGATCTTAGACACTCTAGCCGTACTTCAACAAGTCGTTCAACACCAAAAAATCGAAGCAGTTCGTGAGAGTGTTGCTGAGAGTCCAGGAACATCAATTCGGCACCGTAGGCAAGAATTGGACATTTCGAGAAGCTCTCTACAGCGTATTCTCACGAAAGCGATTTGCATCTTCATGCTTACAAAATTCAATTGACTCAAGAACTGAAGCCTACTGACCACGCACAGCGAAGAGACTTCGTTGAATGGATCATAGAACGACAACAAGTGGATGCTGATTTTTCGAACAAAATCATCTTCAGCGATGAGGCTCATTTTCATCTTGATGGCTTCGTTAATTGACAAAATTGTCGTATTTGGGGTACAGAAAATCCACGAGTGATTGTTGAGAAACAAATGTATACTGTATACTTTACGAATCAATTAAAAAATTACAATTTTTAATTAAAAACCTGTGTTTCCTATCAAAATTATTTCTTGCGTGAATTTTGGGACACTTTGTATAAGTGGCGGGAGCCCGGCACGGTGAATTCGTTCCTTAATTAATCCACACCCGGTTAATCGAGATTTTGCTGTATTGCCACAATATCCGACCACCTATCAGTAAGCTTAATGTGAAGAAAAAAAAAAACAAATGAATGCTAGAAATTATAGAAGAAAACGAACACGTTTGAAAAGACTATAAAATTCAATTTTGCTTTTTTTCAACGCGACTGGAGTACGCGAACAATGTTCCGGAAGCGTCAAGTGATACTCTGGTACAGTGTATTTCGAGTACGCTCGATCCCGTGACGTCCGATACTTTGATCATGCGCGAGGACGATTCCAAGCGCCGTACCATCCGCGCGTTACGGTCCTTAAATGGTACATTGTGGAATAAGGACAAGAAGAAACATGCGATGTTTTCTGGCTAATCCGGTAAATAGTCGCACTATCGTGATTCGTTTACTATGCAAAAAGTGTAGTCGATGAGGAAAAGCGAGTCGGGCGGCCTATAAGGGATCGTCAATGTTTTGTCGGGGTGCCGATCGCTGTAGCCATTTTTATCATTTACCTGTGACGACTGAGTGACATATGTGTATACAGGGTGGTTCAAAAAGTAATGCCCAAAATCACCCACCATGTATGTTCCACGATCTTATTTACTTTTCGAAAAAAAACGTTTTTGATTTTATTTTTCTTGCATTTTCCTGTACCATAGGTTTTTATTAATTTTTTTCTTTTGTGTTCATACTTTCCTCTTAGAGGATTTTAACCCTTCCTTGACACACTGGGTCATTTTGACCCGCGCATATTTTTCGGCGTTCAATATCCCTAGCCAAACACAACACTTTCAAGAATTAAACAAAAAATAATTTGATATTAATTTTTTTTATTCTCACATATTGAGAGAGGTTTAAATGATACTCCTGATTTTTTTAAAAGAAAAGCAACCGAAGGGCAGCTGATGACAAGCAGATAAAGTCGGCTCTGGGTCAAATTGGTCCAGTGTGCCAAAGACGTGGCTGGATTTAAGTGTGTCAAGGAAGGGTTAAAAGCAATTAGGAGTCATTAAGACTGGTATAAGTATTTTTTACCATGTAAACTTTAGTGACTGATCCTCTCAAAGCGATTTTTTTAACTTTTGATCAAAATCTTCGGTATTTACGTTAGTGTTCAGTTAGCCAGTTGATCATTGCTTAGAAGTGCACTACGTAACGATAACACACGTTTGAAAAATCGTGAGAAAAGTGCACACATAAAAGAGAAAAAAATATGCTTTTTCCTCGTAAACTAAAAAGATCATAGATCACTTATGGGTTTGATTAGAATAGGCATTTGAGGCATCAAGTTTTTCCTTTCGGACGTCACTTTTTGAGCCACTCTGTACTTATATATCGGAAAGGCTATTTTGAATCCGTTATATCGATGTAACGTTGTTGATCAGCACTACCGGCTGTTTTCAGGACGGCCCTTTCGTTTTTTTAACAAATCGTTCACTTTGGGGACAGGATGGTCCTTCGAAGAACCTTTACATGAAGATTCTTGCCTCTATTGGAAAGTGACTTTGAAGACATTGGGGGTTACGTAATATTCAGTATAGGGACCATGGAATACGATGAGGACGGTCATCGAAGCCAAACGTCTTCAAAATCACATTTCTTTATATGTATGTGTATTTATATATATATAAAAAGCCATATATGCCGCTATTGCTCTGCGCCTCTCGGCTCGTTAGCGCGCGTCCGTAAATCAAACCACAGGGGTGCCAACCGCTAATATACCCGAGGTTCTTTCTCTCTCTCTCTCTCTCTCTCTCTCTCTCTCTCTCTCTCTGTCTCTCCTTCTCTCTCTCTCTCTCTCTCTCTCTCTCTCTCTCTCTCTCTGTCTCTCCTTCTCTCTCGATAGTCTTTGTCTCTCTGAGCGGTTCACGCGGTCGTCGCTTTCGGTCCGGAGAGACGTGAAGAGCCCGCGTGAGCGAACCACCGGACGCTGCGCGCACGGTAAACGCTCGAAATATCTCATCCGATAATGAGTTCGTTAAATGGATTAATATTGTATAGTACCGCCGGGTTCTCTTTCATCATGTATACAGAGCTTGCATCCTCTGTGTGGAGAATGCGCTGGGAGAGAGAGGGAGAGAGGGGGAGAGAGAGAGCGAGAAATAGAGAGAGAGAGAGAGAGAGAGAGAGAGAGAGAGAGAGAGAGAGAGAGAGAGAGAGAGAGAGAGAGATTGCCTGGAGAACTGTGCGATACCAAAATGGCGGCTGTCGTCTTCAAGAGCGACATCGACGCGTCTAATTTAATCGACACGATTTTTTCCTCATCTCGGACCGACCTCATCGCTGTCCGAGAAGACGTACGTATTGAGAAATTCCTGGAGTGTTTATTAAGGTTGTTGCTAAATCGTTTTTTGAAGGGTGGGGGACGAAACGAAGCTCCTATGCTAGAATATTGTGTGACGTCACCTATTGCAACTTATTTTAGAGAACCATGAATGATGGGTACGGATGATCATATGGCGGAAATGTTAAAGTGTACGGCAGATAATCGTTATTGTTATTTGAATATATGTTTATTTCAAGGATCAAAGATCAAGGATTATCAGAAAATTGAGTTTCGATGTTTGAAAATTTGTTTGAATAGACAAGAGCTTTGGCAACGTCCCACGGTTTTCTCGTAATTCAAGGCTGTTGGGTTGTATGCAGTGACTGCCATAGGTCACAGCTGTGTTACGCTCGTTTTGTGTTGGTTGGCGTTTCCAGAGGTTATGTCAGAGCAACAGGAGTCAACAAATGATTCAGGAAAAAATATTAGTGCTTCGCAACATTTTTGAGGGAAAAGACAATTTATCAGTGCACGTGCCCATAAGAATCGTACTATGCTCGTCGAAGTTAGGAAAAAAGGAAATACAGTATAATAAATAAATGAATAACCCGTGCAGAAATATTGTCATGGATACAGTCCGATTCGGACTAGGATCATAGTTTCTCAATCGGGATCCCATCGGATATCGGATCGGATCCTAATCCAGATCGGATCCTAATCCAGAACTATTAAGGACTCTAGTCAGGATCCAAAAAGAAACTTTGCATAGGATCCAGGCTAGAATCTCGAACTTCTAGAACAAGATCTAGTTTGATATCGAATCGGATCCCAGGGATGAATGTAACACATGGGTCATTAAGTCCCGGGACTAACCAGTAAAAACACATTTTTTTTTGCAAAATTCGACTTTATTCATCAACATAGTCACCTTCCATAGCGATACAATCATTCCAACGTTTTTCTAAACTTTCGATGCCTTTCTTATAGAAAGATTTGTCTTTTGCCTCAAAATAGGCTTCAGTTGCGGCTATAACCTCATCATCGGAGCCAAATCTCTTTTCCCGGAGCATCTTCTTGAGATCTGCGAGCAGGTAGAAGTCAGATGGGGCCAGATCTGGTGAATATGGAGGGTGTGGAAGCAATTCGATTCGTAAATAGTTCATTTTCACCATCGTTTTCATCGACTTGTGGATCGGTACATTGTCTTGGTGAAACAGCGATTTTTTCTTTGCCATGTGAGGCCTTTTCTGCTTGATCGCGTCATCCAATCGATCCAATAATGCAATGCAGTAGTCGCTGTTGATCGTCTGGCCCTTCGGAAGAAAGTCGATGAGCAAAATTCCGTGCGTGTCCCAAAATACAGAGGCCATGACTTTACCTGCTGACTGTTATGTCTTCGGACGCTTTGGCTGGCTTTCGCCCTCTCCTCTCCACTCGGCTGACGCTCTTTTCGACTCCGGCGTATAGTGATGAATTCATGTTTCATCCATTGTTATGTACCGACGCAAAAAATCCTTTTTATCACGCGTAAACAGCTTCAAACAGCGCTCCGAATCATCAATTTGTTGTTGTTTTTGTTCCACTGTGAGCAAACGCGGCACCCACTTGGACAAAAGTTTTTTTCATACCCAAATTTTCATGCACAATTTTGAACACGGTGCCTTTTGATATCTTTAGGATGTCAGCTATCTCTTGCAACTTCACTTTACGATCGGACATAACAATTTTCAGAATTTTTTGGATGTTTTCGGGCGTAGCCACCTCAATTGGACGACCTGAGCGCTCCGCGTCTTCGGTGGTTGTTCGACTGCGTTTAAAATCCTCATACCATCGGCAAATGGTTATTTTCGATGGGCACTTTTCCCGGTAACACTTTTCAAGCCATTGCTGAGCTTAAACGATATTTTTTCCCATTAAAAAACAGTGTTTGATTAACACACGAAACTCGTTTTTATCCATCGTTTAACCAAAAACAAATGTAGCGTCACTTAACCTTCAATATCTCGACAACGACTGAACCGAATGTCATGAAATTTTTACACGTATCTTGTGCGCTGGACGTTTTCTGAAATCATTTATTCAAGGATCTGAAAAAGATTAGGCAAAAATTGGCGCTACAGTATAACTATCAAAACTTATATATTTTTATAATAGACTTTCGAATAAAATTCTTTACATTTAATAAAAGTGTTCGAAAAAACAATATATAAAACTTGAAAGACTTACATTTCCTGGAGAAAAGTGATATAGGTTATTTATTGTAAGAAATTATATTTAAATTAAATGTAGATCGTTCGAACAAAGAAAATATGTATTTAATTTGCTAAAAAAAATGTATTTAATACGTATTTCAAATTCTTGCTACCATTTGTATGTCTTGTGCTACGTAGTGGGCGCAATCTGGATTCTGATGAGGATACCCCTTCGAGGGAATCCGTATGACATCCAGATCGGCATCCGATCGGAACTTAGGTATCCCTAAGAAATTTTTGCGCGGGTACGGCCCTCACTCGCATTTAATTTTTACGTATTTGAAATTGGCGCGCTAGGTCTTTGATTGGTTCTGCTATTCCTATAGTTCCGACGTTGCATGAATTCTCATCTAATTAAATCGTTAACATGTCATTTTTTTCGGTAATATTGTTCTGTACATGATCCTGCATACAATATTCGTTTTTTGGGTCACGTTCTTTACATATATGGAAGCTATACGCGAGGTATCGAAATGGTAACGACGTTGCTCCATACAACCAACGCGATCAAGTGAAGGAAGAAACAAACTTTGACATTTAATCTATACATATACGAGGTGTGTAAATGAATAAGGAGTCTGGCAACGTAGTGTTCGATCTGGCAACAATTGGGACGCGGAACTTGGGGGGGCGGCAGGTGAACATGTGATACGCCTTCATTAGGAGTTTGAACTCGCTAGAGTCATTTGGTTGTCCGTAACAATTTTTTTTCGTGAAATATATTTTTTCTAGTACGTTCTATGAATGAGTGATATCAATTTCGAGCAACGGTATGCTATCGGATTTAGCTTCAGACTTGGGCACAGTGCAACGGAAACTTTTTTAAAACTTTAGCAGGCCTACGGATACAGTGTTTTGTCAAGGGCCTGGGTTTTTCGACGGTTTAAGGAATTTTCAGAAGAAAGAGAGTCGATTGAAGATGAACCACACAGCGGAAGGCCTTCGTCTTCAAGAACCGATGAGAATGTTGACAGAATCCGGGATCTTGCGCGTTTAGATCGTTGGATGACAGTCAGAATGATCGGGGAAGAGTTGAATTTGACTCACACCACCATTCGTCAGATTTTCACCAATGAATTGGTTATGAGAAAAATTGCTGTCACGCAGCACATTTCAATAAACGATTTCCTCACATAAACACATTTCCTCAACCTCCTTATTCGTTTAACTTGAATCCTTGTGACTTCTTCCTCTTCCCGAGATTGAAAAATCATCTCAAGGGCCGTTATTTTGGCACACTCGAAAACATACAAACTGCTGTAACCGACCAGCTGAAGGCTATTCCAGTATCCGAGTTCCAGCACTGCTATGAGGATTGGAAGAACCGTTTCCAGCGCTGTGTGGCTTCCCAAGGAAGTTATTTTGAGGGAGACAATATTGAATTGTAATTCTATTCGAATAAAAAAATTGAAAAAATTAGTATCATTACTTAATTTACAAACCTCGTAAATGAGTTCTGCGACTGACTGACTGACGTATAGCCAACGCACAGACTAAAGCGCTGAAGATAGAAACATGAAATTTGGATGATATGTTCATAAGAAGGTGTGCACTACGTAAGGATTTTTCCAAAATCAACTGTTAAGGGGGTGAAATAGGGTGTAAAAGTTTGTATGGAAAATTGTATCCCTTGCACGTATCAACTTGAAACTCAGTATAAGTATTCTTCAAAACAAAAAATAAAACGCATGATTTAGGATGAAAAAAAAACAACCCGCTATAAGAGGTGCAACTGGTAATGAACTTTCTATCGGCCAATTTCCACGTGGGCGAAGTTGCGGGCGAAAATTAGTATTTAATAAACGAGTGCGGAAACCTATATTTTCCTTTTGTTAGTACATTCAGAAAACATACCATAAAGACTAGTAAAACTTTCATTAATATCTACTCTCCTCAATATTTTTAAACAACAACCTGACGTGATAGAATATCCTACTAATATTATGAAATTAGAGCGGTATTTTTTTTTTAAAGGCGGAAGTTAATCTGGGAATGCTATGAGATCAAAGAGACTTGAATGCTGTCGAGCTTGAGGGCTACTATACGCAGCATCGGGTATAATTAATGGAGCCGGTAATGAGCTGATTATTATTAATAATATTTAGCCGGGGTTAAGCCCAGGGTCATACCTGCTGCGCGAGATCTTCGAGACCAGGGTGGGGCGGCAAACCGGGGGAAGGGGGCATCTACGTGTTCGTTAATTGAATATGCCAATCATTGTAATGAGCGCGAGCTTCGGATACACTGACCGCGCGGCTCCTCGAAGATTGCTCGGTTATT
>OZ010714.1:8532409-8690181 GCA_963932345.1 Ophion ventricosus | reverse complement strand
GTAAACACTCTATAACGAAAATAATGGAACATGCATTACAGTATTTCCGAACATTTAAGCTTCAAGGTGTTGCAAGGGGGTGGACAATTTTGTATAGAAAAACATATTTTTTTCAGTCGGAACGACTTGAAAGATTACATAAATTCTTTACACGACAAATAATGAAACACGTATTTCAGCTTTTGCCAAAATTTAACCCTTAAGAGGTTACAAGGGCGTGGACAAGTTTGTGTAGAAAACGATATTTATTTGGTCGATGCTACTTGAAATTTTGCCTAAATACTCTACAATACAAATAATGCAACACATATTCCAGCATTTTCCAAAATTCAATGAGGTTGAATTTGAATTTGAATTTTGGTTTTTTTTTCTTCCTAAAATATAAAACTGTTCTTTGACTGACTGGCTGACTGACAGACAACGCACAGCTTGGTTTTGCTGTGCGTTAGATTTGAGGGAAATCTTACACGGGCCTAGTAATATTGGTGCCGTCTAATACAAAAAAAAACAAAAAAATGTTGTTTATAAGGAAATTCTCTAAAAAGCAATCAAATATTTACACTCCCACGGCGTCATAAATTCCACGCGGAGGAAGTCACGTGTAATAACTATAACTTCATATAGATATTTTCGAAAAATAAATTCATTAAAAAGAGTCCCGCGTTAATTTAAGTTAGCGAAATCAGAAAAGTCGTAGATAAATAGACCAACTTAACCGTCTCTGTTTGAAATCAAAGTTTATATCCGAAATCGACGCGGACGAAGTCGCGGGTAAAAGCTAGTGTAATATAAGTTAGGACAGTACTCTTATTAATATCCTTTCTTAAGGAGGTTGGAGCGTTGCGACGAATCGAATTTTCGGGTGTGAAATTTTTATATGATGTTGATAAATATGTTATGCACCCTTTGAAAAATTTGAGCTAAATTGGCCGTTCAGTTTTTTCGTAATAAATTTGCAAAGTACAGCACTTTGAGCTAGTGAAGCACGTTGTCTTATGGAGACAGTCGACCGGAAGTGCGGTGATCACGGAAATTTGATAAATAAGACATAATAGATATTGTAAAAAATCGAAAATTCGAACTTCACCGTGTAGTTCAAGCACTACGTTATAAAACGGTTTCAACTTCCGGTTGAATATTATCATAATGACGAAATAGTACCCATAGATTTGCCAACGTCGGGCGTAACAGCTAATTCGTTGTCGCTAGCTAGCGACAGCCGATCACATGCATGATCAGAAAAAAGGGAGCCTCTTATTGGCTGTCGCTAGCTAACGATGACGAAAACGGTCGCTGCCGAGTTTCAGAATCTCGCTACTGCTTGGAAATCGTCGTGAAGACTCCAGAGTCGTTGAGGATTTAATTTTTCAGTTTTTATTAGTAATTATGCAATAAATAGAATATTTACCACAAATTTGGCACTTTGGGATCGACAATACGAATATTCAACATAAGTTAACATAAATCAGAACACCCGTGGGGTAACATAAATTTAGTCTCTTTGTTGATCCCGAGGAAGTAGTCGTACCTCCTTAAGGTTTGAGCATCCATTTCATCATTTTTAAATTGAAGTATGTTTACCATGACCATCGCTTCAGCTTCTGAGACTGGCGTATCAACTATTGAGATTTTTCTATAATTATTGATGATATCCTGTCCGTTCCTCATATCCAATTTCGAAAATGCATCAACTGCATGAGCTCACAGTAGATTCTCAAATCAGTGTTTTAGATGTACAATGATATTGTCTACGACTTGGTAGTAAAGGTTAATCGTCCAGTATTTTTCTGATTGTGTATCGGCCGGCAAATTTAATGTTTGCTTTTGCCCACAGTTGACTTAATGGCCAAGTTTGAATATCTATTTACACAATGAAATTTATTTACATAATGAAATAGCTACTTTTTATACAAATTACGAAATTACGACGAAGGCAATAAAATAAAACAAATTGATTATTTGACTTCATTTATTTTGGATAATTTTTTTCTGGGGGGCATGCCTACCCCAGCCCCTCTCTGGCCACGCCAATGAATCTACGTTACTATACATTGCAGGCTCATTGATACGTACAGCAGCTGTATATTAATCCATCGATTGGTGATAAACGAAAGGGGATAATTCGCACAATTTTCAATGTAGAGCGATGCGGTTTGCGTCGTTTTGTTAGTTAGGAAGTGATATTTATATGTATCTCGAGGTCGAAAGACTCCTGCATGTATATTGGCACACACATATCAGAGTTCTCCATATACTTCGCATCAACCCTTTCCTCTTGCTCTCCCTCTGTATTGCATTTCGATCACTCTTGCCTTCTTGCTCGCTCTCTCTCTTTCTCTCCCTCTCTCTTCCTCTCTCTTAGTTTTCTCTTCGTCTCTTTCGCATTTTCTATGCCTCTCGCTCTTTCTCACCGCCTTCGAGAGGCGCAATCTTCTTCTTTCTCCCTTTCTCTCTCTCATTCTCTCTCTCTCTCTCTCTCTCTCTCTCTCTCTCTCTCTTTTGAATTTGCCGATATGTGCCTCCCTCTTCGTGAAAACTCGTTTCTTTCGACGCCCGATGCAATCTCGCGTGCAGGAATTAATAGATTAGCGAAGGGCACGTCTCCTCTTAATTCCATCCCATTACGCGAGGGCCCGCGCGCAGTTTTCGCTCGGGTTTTCTGGTGGAGGAGAGGACGAAAGATAGGGAGAAGAGAGAGAGAGAGAGAGAGAGAGAGAGAGAGAGAGAGAGGGAGAGAGAGAGAGAGAGAGAGAGAGAGAGAGAGAGAGAGAGAGAGAGAGAGAGAGAGAGAGAGAAAGGGTGGAGAAAGAAAGAGGATGAGAAAAAGAAAAGTTGCTCCCTCGGCAAGAGACGGGGAAGGCGGACCCGACCGATTACGCCAGATAGCCGAAATCACCGGTGGACCACGGAATTAGAGCGAATTGCACCTATACCATCAATTCGACTTTGGTATATACTTCGACTCTGCGCTTTGTACCTTCGAACCTCTATGCGCTTGCTTTAAACCCTTTACGCTTGAATGCACGCGTGTGTGTCCATGTATATTATGCATATGCATATATATATATATATTTAAAACGTAAAACCTAAATCGTAGAAAGTACAAGAAGGTTTCTCCGAACCTACCTACGTATCGATGGGGAAACGACATCGACGCTTTGCTTGTTCGTGCAGCTATCCTTTCAACGATCTACAGCTGACCATATCGCAAAATTCGTAATATTCTATTATTATATATACTATATACGGAAAAGCTGATCAACCGCATATCACCGCACATTAGAAACCGTTTTCACGCCTGTGCATTGCAATATATTTGCAATGCCCCTTCCTATGTCTTTTCGGACTTTTTTGAGCCTATCCGTTTTACTTCTCGTACCACATTTTGTTTCAGTGCTTCCGGTTCCCGAGAGGCAGCCTGAAGTGATGCTCAAACTCGTTTCCAAACGCACTCCCGTGCAGAAATATTGTCCTGGATACAGTACGATTCGGACTAGAATCCTGATTTCTCAATCGGGATCCAGTCGGATATCGGATCGGATCCGGGAGCGAAATATAACGCTCGCAAATCGGATTCCAGCCAGGATTCTAATCCGGAACTATTAAGGTCTTCCTTAATCTCGATCCAGGCTAGAATCCCGAACTTCTAGGACAAGATCTAGTTCGATATCGAATCGGATCTCAGGGATGAATGTAAAAATTACCAGGAGATACCGATCCGTATCAGCTGGAGACGCCGGACGTTTTCGGAAATCATATATTCAAGGATCTGAAAAAGGTTAGGTAAAGATTGGTGCTACTGTATAACTGTGAAAACTTATATACTTTAATAACAAAATTTCGAACAAAATTCTTTACATTTAATAAACATTTTCGGAAAAACAATATATAGACTTTGAAAGATTTATATTTCCTGGATAAAAGTGATAAAGGTTATTTATTCTAAGTAATTATATTTAAATTAAATGGAGATCGTTCGAACTAAGAAAATATGTATTTAATTTGCCAAGAAAAAATTATTTAATAAGTATTTCGAATTCTTGCTAACACATCTTCTACTTGTGCTACGTAGTGGGCGCCATCTGGATTCCCATGAGGATCGGAACTTAGGCATCCCTAAGAAATTTCTGCACTGGCTACTGTCCGGCATTTCCATAGGGAAACTGCTAAACACCTGTGCTGATACAGGTGGCTATATTTCTACTGGGCTTCAATTGCGTTCAATATGGGAAATTCGGTAAATTGTCATTTGCTCGGTAGACGCGAGCTGGGGCGGAGCTGAACGGTCACTCACCCGAGTATTGGTCCAGGACAATCCTATTCAACTACAACTGTCAGTTTTTTATATTTGATAATAATGCTTACCATTTTGCTAAACTGGTACTCAAACACGCCATTTGGCTCGAGTCAAGTGTCAAATTGTCGGGCAGAGAGGGGCATGTTCAGCAAGTTTGGAATTATCTCCCTGTAATTCCTTAACAGTCTGCCGTATAAAAATGAAACCTACTTTTGTATCTGGAGGAAAAAAATTCTGTAGAAGAAATTCCTGTTATCCTTATTGCTTCACAGATAATCGCTCTCAAATGATTAAGGCTATATTTGCTCAAGCTGCCCCGATAGCGGCGTAAGTTGAGCATGAGTATGAGGTAAGTTGAGAAAAGTAAGAATTGCATAAAAAATCAGACGTATGCAACATGATTTCAGGTATAATGCAGTAATAAACCAACAATTGCTTGTTAATTAGTGAGATTTTAAAACATTAACATTAATTGCAATGAACTTTGAAATATTTTTTCTCATACAATGGTAGAACAAAATCTTTCAATCACGTAATTTTTTTACTTTTAGGTGCAAAAATAATGACACGTCCCGTGTTACCGTCCCGTGCGCCGCATGTCAACGGTCGTTGACGTGACGTGTTCCCCTCCCCCATACCTCTCTTTCCGCCATTTGATGCACCCGCTTACGTTGTTTAGTTTTCCAGATATTTCGATTGCCCAACTTACCCGACAGCTCAACACGGCCCTTACTACCCTACTTGTCAAATGGGAAAATGACACTGGTGACAGGTTTGGCCACGACGCCTTACTTCCACTCAAGCTTCACGAGTACTCACTCCCAAAGGATGCGAATTACTCTGAAAGGATATCGTGCCGAATGTGATTGAATTCAAATGATGGATTGATCAGTTATCAATCCGTCATTACACGTACACTTACGCGTACGCTTATATCTACATAAATATATCTGTATGGATACGTATCGCTTGATGAAGCAACCACTCGATCGATGAATTAATCGATCGTTCGACCTATCAATTAAGAACAAGAACGTGAACGAGTAGCGTATGCGGACAAATTCGAAGAAGAGAGAGAGAAAAAAAGGATTCCGAAGGCCCTCAATTAGCTACGCGTACAGACCCCGCAAGTTTCGAGTTGCTGTTACCGTGAATTAGCTCCGTATATATGAAATTTCGATGAAACATCAATTTGCGCACCCCGCGGCGCCCGCGTACGCGTCCGAATAAAGGTGATTCTCGCAAAATGAGCCGGTGCTTCGTGCCGCCCAAAAAAGAGCAGTACCGTATAGAGGAGGAGAGTTCAGTGAGAGAAAGAGAGAGAGGATCCTGTTGTAGCGTGCTCTTTTTGGGTGTTCCTTCTGCTGGATGTACCGCGGTGTACACGAGTGAGGATCGACCGCGAGCACTCTGAAGGCACTCTCGAGGATGTTGAGGTTCGTTGAATAGTGGTTGTTCGCATATACGTCGGTGGGTTACGTTTTATACGTGTATGCGCGTGAACCGGAGGAACGGCTGAATGAAAAACGGTCAGGATCGCCACGGGGTAGAGGCGGGAGTCAGGAATGGGCCAATAACTTTGCGAGCTTATGTTTGTGGATAAAAGACAGGGGTACTTTGCGTTACGGAGCCCCTACGTATTATGCTGTATGGATCGATGCATTATATTCTCGAGACTGGGATGCTTCACTCTTTAACTAAGTACATATTTATATATATATATATATATATATCTATACAGGGTGTCAATGGAAATCTGATGAAGGCGAATGGGCAGCTGCATCGACACCCCGTGCAGAAATTGTCGTAGAGATCCAATTGGATTCCCATAATTGTCCCTACTTTCTGATACGGATCCAATGGGTCATCGCATTGGATCCCTACCCTTAAACGTCACGCTCGTACATTGGATTCTAACTGGGATTATCCATTGGAGTCTAATGTACGAATTCCATTTTTATCCTAAAGTATTTCCATATTATCGAACAGAATTCGATAGCATTCTTGATCGAGGCCTTCATCGAGGAATAGTGCAGAATTCAATTGGATCTCAATCAGGACTTCCTATGTGCGGTGTCCTTAACAAATCCCTATAGGAATGTGGTAGCATCTGGGGGTTTCCCAACAAATTTCTGCACGGGACCGACAACTCCGGAAATTTGTCAAGAGAGCGACAATTTTTTTTCTGTTGCACTTGTCTTTGATCTTGCAACTGTGGGTCATGAAAAGGATAGTGTTTGCTTGGAAAAACGGAAGGTGACACCCATTTGACGTTGATGCCTACATTGGCAATGTGGACTATGTGGACGTACACTGACAGAAAAATCCTTTTGATATCTAGATGCGTCGATTTGATTTTATTTTTTAATTTGAATTAACTAAATATTTTGAATTTGAATCCTAGATGCGTTGATTTGATTTTTTTATTTATTTGAATTAACTAGATTTTTCGTGAAATCAATTTTTGCTTATTACATTCCATTATTAAAATGATTTATTTTAAATATATGTATTTATTCAAATAAAAATCTATTTAATATCGTCTAATAACTAAATATTTTATTTGGTAAATATTCGGAAGTGTCACTCCTGTCAGAATCGAGCTGATTTTTTTTGTGTGGTTTCTTACAGTTAAAAAACATCATATTTAATATTATTATGGCAGCGCATCAACAAAAACAATGTCGTTCTACGCACCCCACGTTTCTACGCACCCATCCGAGGTGCCCTCCGCCCACCCCAGTGTTCTAAACACCCTGCGATTCCACACAACCATCCGACGTGCCCTCCGCCCACCCCAGTGTTCTACACACCCCGCGATTCCACACAACCATCCGAGGTGCCCTCCGCCCACCCCAGTGTTCTACACACCCTGCGATTCCACACACCCATCCGAGGTGCCCTGCGCCCACCCCTGTGTTCTACGCACCCCACGTTTCTACGCACCCATCCGAGGTGTCCTCCGCCCACCCCAGTGTTCTACGCACCCCACGATTCCACGATTCGTGGCCTTGATGCTAAAGTATAGATGCTAAAGTATAGAACCCTCTTGGTAATTGTTTTTGTTTGTTGCGCTGCCATAACAATATTAAATATGATGTTTTTTAACTGTAAGAAACCACACAAAAAAAATCAGCTCGATTCTGACAGGAGTGACACTTCCGAATATTTACCTTTTGTTTATTTCTAATAAATTTGTGATTTGGTCTCATCTGATAGTATAAGACAAAAGGGACAGACGGAAAAATGGTACACGCTTTAGTCTCTCAATAATCTTATGGCTTTGTTTTCATTAGAAGACTGTTGTAACCTTCTGCAGTTGAGAAAAATGGTTAGTTGTTCTATACATAAATAGTCGCGCCTGTTAATAAAAGGCACGACGATACGTTTCTTTTTTTTTCCCAAATAACAGACTTATTAGTGAAAAAAAAGAAAAATAATTCAACTTTTTTCACTGCACTTTTATGTCATGAAACTATATTCCTTTCTCGTATTCGTGCGATATATCGTGTTATACCTTTATTTATTTAATTTTAATATACTTAATATTTAAAAAGAATAGCCTGAATAAAATATATTTAAGTCAAATAGGAAAAAACCTATTTGATTTAAATAGATGCTATTTAACCCTTCGAGGCCACACATGCAAATTCAATCACGGTGGTCACAATTGGGTCCATTCTACCCAGTCAGTTTTCAAAAAAGTATTGTGACCAAACTATCCGTCCGAAATGGATCAAAAAATTACAGAACATGCTTTGAACTTTGTAGATGATGTACGAAAAATTTATTTATAAGAAATAAAATGGCGACATGTTAAAAAAAATCATACAGAGGTGAAAACGCAAAAAAAAGATACTTTTTTTGCTCAAAAAATCATAGTTCCATGAATTTTCAACATTTTTACTCAAAATTTGGACGTGATACGCCTTAGATATGTTACGTTTGGGAAAAAATAGTAGCATAGTGCGCGTTCGAAAAAAGGTATTTATTCCGACACGTGAAGTGGGTCAATTTTATGGTATGAAGATACTTCAAACACCAGGTAAGATGGTAAATACAGTCTCATTCGAAGCCGGGAACTATAATGTATTTACGCAAAAAATTGATCGACGAGTCGATTCTACCCAGGGTGACAACAAAGGGTTAAATTAATTTTTTTTCCGCATTGCAGTGGTTTGCTTTTAAAATCCTAGGATCAGGAGTTTTCCACGATGAGTAGTCGAAACAAGGGACACCCTGTATACTGCAAGTGGAACCTCGTGCCTGGAGTATTTCTTCCCTCTGACTTCATCTCCATTGGGATGAGCGCGCGATCTTCTCTCGCGACTGATGCACGACTGTCGTTTCCATTCAGACGTGACAGGTAGCACGCCTCTGCATACGTGAGCGTTATGATACGTGGTGGTGGGCCCAAGGAACGTACTTTCGGGGCCCGACTCTTTCCCCGCTGGGAAACCCCAGGGTTTGCGAACCGCTCGATCCCCTCCCACCCCCTGCACCCCGCTTATTAGATATTGTTATGTGCAACGTGAAACATAGCTATGGATGCTCGAATGAGGTTTTTATATAGAAACCGTATGGGATATTTAAAATGGTGCTTGGGACGCTACGACCGCTCAATAATTGTCCGCGTTCGGTGCGTTTCGTACGTCGGATGTGGGCATTTTTTTTCCTCGAAGAATGGGAACGGAGCAGGAATGGTTGAGGATAATGCGACGGGAGAGAGAGAGAGAGAAGCAACTGCATCGCTATGACGTCCTTAGGACTGTTTGCGGAGGAGAGTCAGAAAAAGGACGGAGTCGCAGTGTGGGCAGCTCTCGTTTTGACGTAATTTCCAAAGGATACCGTTGGATGCGGGATTTTAGGGATTCGAGAGTGGGCTGAGATTGGCCGCTTTGTCACCTTGAGGAAATTGGACAATCAGATCGCTGTGGATGAGGTTATAAAGAAACTGTTGCTCTTCCACCACCTTCGTAATAACGACCATCGCAATAAGAAAGGTAAAAAAGTACGGTAACTGAGTGTATAATGATGTGATGGCCGAGCAGCCTTTGAATGCCACTTTTCAAGGGTTCCTTACCTTTGAAGTAAAGATGGACCGAAATTTGTCCCATTTTCTCTCCACTCTTCAGTTCTAATGTCATTGTAACGCAGTCAGTCAGTTTTTTGCAATGCAGCGACATCTATATAGTGAAAATCGATTGGGCAGTGAATAGACAAGGTATAGCAAAACATTTAGCTCAATAATATAAGCTCAATTGCACTGACAGAAAAATTCTTTTGAAATTAACTAGAAGCATCTATTTGATTTTTCTTAATGCGCCAACTAGATTTTTCGTGAAATCAAACTTTTCCTATTGCATTCCATCGTCTAATAAATAAATAGTTTATTTATTCCAAATAAATCTGTGATTTGGTTTCATCTGTTAGTATAAGACAAAAGAGAAACCCTACCACCACGCTATGCTTCATAACTAAAATGTTTATATTTTACCGTCTCAAAGCTCGAGTGCCCCTGCTTGACGTTTACAGATGCTATTAATTAACAAGCTCAGGGCATTTTTTTAAATCACAAATCATTGTCATTCTTACCATAGGATCAGAAGTACCAAAAATGAATCATTTTTTGTTCATATTGCTCTTCAAAACTTTGTTTATTCCGAAAAATCAGCGCCATTACATATCTATTAGAGCTTGCTTTTGATTCGTTCACCCCAAGGTAGTAGCGCTTTACGTGACAGAAGGGAGAGCCACCGCATTGCCTCATTATGTGAGATACCAAACAAACTTTAAACGTGTTTTTCTCGAAGCGACATTTTTTCAGTTTGCGGGAATAATAACTCAAAAACTAATTGATGGATCATCTTCAAATTTGGAACACGTTTACATAATATAATTTATTGAAACATGAACCTAAAGTTGGAAAGATTAGATTGTTTAAAACATATTTATTATTGAAAAATGCCGGGGAAAGAAATGCTAAAAATCGATCATTTTTTTTCAAACACATTCCAACATTGAATTCTCGATTTTTTTTTTTCAAAATTTAGGTTCATGTTCTTAAAAAACATCTCAAGAATATATAAAAATTTGTTGGACTATTTCAGATGCGAATTGCGAGCTGCACGATTCCCCACTAAATCCACAACGACGATGAGGACAGGCCAAGGGACTAAGCGGATTACACCTCAATTGATGCATGAAATAACTTGAAAAAATTACCAGAGATGTATGAAAATATGAATAAATTATTGTCATAGTTACGGAAATTTCCGTTTTTTTTTACAATAAAAAAAAAAATCCAAAAAATCATCTAATTTTCCGTCTCCTAAAGTGGTTGCCCGCCTTAAAGCAATTCCATAGCTTCATTTATCTCGTCTTATAACAAAATAACGAGTAAACAAAAATACATAAGAAAATTTTTCCTTACCTTTTTACTCTTTACTGACAAAAAAAAATCCTTTTTGCCGTCTTTGGCTAGACAAATTGATCCAATGCAAACAAATTGAATGCAACAGAGGTGCCATTCTTATTTCTATAATTTATGACAATTTCATAATCACAATCACAGAGCTCTTGACACGGCCGACGAAAACACGAACGCTACGCGCGGCGTTAGTGTTGCGCACGGCATCAATTGTTCCTGAGTTTCAGCCTCCGGATGATCGCAAACAAGAAGATCGACGTCCGATTATTCTCTCTTCAAAAACTGTGAGAGTGATACGGTACGGGCGATATCACGCGAGTTTGTCCCTCGGTGAGTCTGTGTGTGTGTGTGTGTGTGTGTGTATGTCCGTTGTATGCGCACAACGATGGGGTCGTGGGCTCCTGTGGTGCACACCGGGCTTCGACACCCACACGCCGTGTCGCCTCAGGAAACACATAAATTAAAAGCACATCTCGCGGGAGACTTACGGAGGCCCCTATACGAACGATATTATTGTTGGAGACGTTCTCAGTTATTTTACGTCCTTAGCTACGTATATATATATATATATATATATATATATACCCAAGTAGCCATATTCCAAAAGTTTCCGACACATCGGAGACACTCGTCTCCAGACACTCACTCGGTGTCTTTTTCTTCGCCAAAAAAAATGTTTAAAGTCAAAGACGTGTATGGGGGGGGGGGGGGGGGGGGGGGGTGGAGAATAAAGAATAATGCGAAACGCGCGCAACATTATACAGGTACGAATGGCCATACGTGTATACTTTTATAACTCAAGAGACGAAGGGAGACCGTTCAACATTATTGCCAACAATATTGTTAACGAGCCTGCTGCATCGTTCCTCCTCGTTCTACGAACGAT
Source organism: Ophion ventricosus (assembly GCA_963932345.1). NCBI lineage: Eukaryota > Metazoa > Arthropoda > Insecta > Hymenoptera > Ichneumonidae > Ophion > Ophion ventricosus. The sequence goes on along the minus strand of OZ010714.1, from coordinate 8,678,568 downwards.
CCCAGCAAATCGTGAGAAAATGATAAACGTTTCGGGGAAAACGTGCAAAAGGGAACGAAGAAAAGTAGAAAATTGCAAATAGCCATGGTTAGTCAGTCAAAACCTCTTTTCTTTTTTTTTTCTTGGCGTTATTTTTTTCCTTTTTTTCAACCTTGCACCTCAATTTTGCGTAAAGTACGCGCACGTATCGTCCACGTTCGATTTACACTTTGCTGACTTATTATGGGGCTCCGACGTTCTTTTTTTTCTTCTCTTCTTCTCTCGGCCACGTACAACGCGTACGTGCGAACGGAAGTTGCGTGAATGCGGGAAATTGAATGACTCCTCGAAATCACTTCGAGGGGGGAACAAATGGCAAACGAGACATTTTTTTCTTCAAGCTAAAACTATTCCAAGACACGCATGCGTGCACTTCGATAAAAAAAAGATTCTGTTTTTTTTTAAGGTTTAATGAAATTTTCACAATTTGACCAATCTGCAAATCGACATCGATCAATTAAATAATTCATATGCCAATTTAATCGAACAGCAATGTATTTAAAAAAAAACTGTTTCCCCACCCGTCGTTACGTTCTTATTTTCTCTCGTACGTTATCCTGGTTAATTCTTCAGGACTGGGATCAGTTTTGCTTTGTTTTCATTTTTTTTGTTTGTTGCGACCGAAGCACAGGAATGGTCGATCGGAAAAAAAGGAGCAAATTGCATGGTGGCACGTGAGGAATTATTATGAGAAAGTTATAATGTCGGGGCGTTGATGGGAAGCAAATATCGTACTAATGCATGTCTGAAAACGATTTCACAGTCGATTTACTCTTGGGCTAATTTCTGTCGATATGTATGCTATATAATGATAAATATATATGTGCATATGCGTATGTGTGCGTCTGTCTTTCTCTCTCTCTCTCTCTCTCTCTCTCTCTCTCTCTCTCTCTCTCTCTCTCTCTCTCTCTCTCTCTCTCTCTCTAAATATATATATAATACGTATAACCGATTTCGTTTGGTCTCTCTGCTTGCACCAATTACTGCCGGTATCTGCGCCTTATAAATAGAGCGCCATACTTACTTTCCGAATGTACAGTTCGTGTACAGCTTACATAAAAAAAAAACTTACGGTACCAGCACGCACATTGCAAATACACAAATTGCCAAAATAAATTTAACGACTACTAACATTGCTATATAATTCTGCTTGTTATCAATTTCCACGATTACAAGATTGCGATAAACAGTAAAGAAATTACAAAAGTATTGACCAGCTAATCAATTAAAAACATCTGATTGGCTGGTGCAGTGGCTTGGAACGATAACTGCAACTATATAAGGAATACCTGAGACACGAGAGCTTCAATATCGCAGCTTTCAGCCCTGATGATGAAGACTGTAACGTTTGCAAAACGTCGGCAAAACGCTGTTCCTCAACACGGTCTCCATTCGAAAGCCACATACTTTTGTAATAACATAAAGAGCTGTGAAAGCCTTAAAACTAAAAGTAAAGAAATTCTCTTTCTTCCTGCGAAATTGCACATGAAATATTACACTCGGAAATCTTGCCTCTGGACAGTTGGAGATAACCGAATAGAATTATAATTCATTTTTAATTATAATTAATTACATAATGGTAATTAATTAAAAAATAATCAATTATATAATTGAAATCAATTGAAAAATAATTCATTATACTATTATAAAACACGTAACAAATAGAAATCAATTTGTCAAGTTTATTTTTCTTTTTTTTAATCACATTTTACTTTTTTTTTTATTTTTCCTTTTGAGAACGAGATTTTTAGTTATTATCTTTAGATTTGGTTTTTTTTGGATTCATTATTTTTAGTTATTCAGTTAATTAAGTTAGCCTTACGACTTAACGTCGTTAAATTATGGCTAAAATAATTAACTAAATAAGTTGAATCAATTATTTAAGAAAAATTAAATAAAAGAATAATAACTCAAAATCAGTTTAAAAATATAACTAAACTAAAAACTAAAAATAAACTAAATAACTGAAAGTCTCTTTAAAATATAAAAAAAATTTAACATCCTATGTTAACCATAATTAAACTTCGTTAAATTATGGCTAACGCGGGATATTTAAATTCATTTTTGTACTTTTTATTGCGAGGATGGTCGAAGAACGATCGAGGAATGCGAGAGGGATTGCAATAGCGCGAGTAAACATGAAATAAAAAGGTACATATATATATATATATATATATATATATATATGAGGAATCGGGAACATTCTGAGCGTTTATAGGCGGCATCGGTTATGAGGACGTTAGCCACCTGTCGTACAAATCGAGAGCGGGACAGCCCTTTTATTTTTCGCATCCGCGTTATACACACACGCGTAGATACACGCAGTCTACATGTGTGGGGTAGAAATTGGTTCCTATATAACAGGAACATAGAAAGTTACATCCCTCAGAAATAATTGTCGATTATAATAATTATAATAATGGGAGGATGGAAGGAGTTCAATGAGGAAGAGACGAAGAGGTCACGGTCTGCGGATAACGTTGAGGGTAAGAAATGATCGAGGGTTGCGCAATGAAGGGGGTTCCCACCAATCGAAAGAAGAGGATCAAGATCTCTGATTGCTCGCAAGTACTTTATTCTTGGATTAATTATAAATCAATTAAATATTTATATTAAATAGTTCTTTTTTAATATATTTTATGTACAGTTATGTTAGATAGTTAACAAATTTATGATGTATTAATTAATTCAACATTTACATAAAATTAATTAATAATATAATAATAAATGTATTATTCAAATAATTGTACATATATATATATATATATATATAGATATGCTACTCTCGTGAATTTGTTTCTTGCCGGCTATGTTTATTTTTTACCAAAAGCTTTACGCTTTTGGTTCTCTGGTACGTTTCGGCTATCGCCTGTCCAGTCTTAATGAAATTTAGATTTTCGGTCGATGAATGAGGGCGCTGCTATCGTTCATATTTATCATGATGATTTGACGAAAGTGAGAAAATAAAAGGTAAATGCTGGGACGTAACAATACGACAAAAAAAGTGACCATAAGCTTCCCGGTGTGGAAATTGAGTTCGGGCTTTGATCGGGTCCATTTTAATTTTCCCTTACTTTATTTAGGCCCTAGTCTGGAAGCCTCACATGGGCCATCAGTGGCTGATCACACTTTGCTACCGAGGGCCACTAAAGGCAAAGTAACCAGGGCCTTTAAAATTGCCTCAACGGTGCTTCGTAACAAATTATTACAGCCATATGCGTACGTGTGTGTGTGTGCACTGTGAAAAAGAAATGTGTTATTTCAATACATTTGAGGCTTAGAATTCTGTCGCATATTTGAAACACGTTTGATCCCGTGTTGTTCCAATGAACGAACTGCATGCGTGTTGGTTCAAGGCATCAGAGCTCGTCTACTAAACGCATCGTTTAATCATTATATTTAATCGATCTCGATAATTATTATGCCACAAATTCTTTAGTCAAGCAATTTATACTGATTTGCCCCTATAATAGCAAAGTCTGGTAGTATTATTGGGGAACATCGCTACTAGGGAATCTACAACTACACCCCTTAAAGACCCTTACTTGTTCTCCGTACTTAGACCATTGTTTTAGTCAACCTACCTATCCTATCATTCCCTAAGGGGGCGCGGTCCGGCTCTTTTGCAGAAAACTTTACTGCGGAATCCACAAACAATCCCTTGAAGGCCCCGAATTGTATTAGGGATGCCCTGCCAATGTTCCACGCGGATCAAATTCGCATTTTTCACTAGATAATCATCGCAATTTAATTTTATTTCCACGAATTCATTTTATTTCCGGTTGGTGCGATTGGACAATTCGGGCGGTGTATAGAAGTGTAGTAAAATTTCTCAACTTCGGAAAAAAGCGATAAAGTCGATGTAAAAATTTTGCGTCGTTTATGTAGATGGGAACGAGATGGCCAACGTGGGTACAATATTGCTTGCAAGTGGCGGCAGAGACACGTCGATTATTTATGATCGGTGGCTCGGCGCGTTCGCACATTAAAATATTTATGCGTCTCTGCCACCGTGGACCGATATGTGCATGACTCTCCGGTGGGCGACTCGCATTGTATATAGTTGAAAAAAAACAAACTTTTGTTGCGCGATTTCAAGAGCGACGCTCGTTACGCGAGGACGAAGGGGATAGCCGTCACGTATCGACGCTTTTGGCACTGCAGTTTGGTTTTGACGAAAAATGAGGAAAGTCCGTTTGATTGATGAGGCGGATGATTTGGCGCACAGAAGTACTCTACCAAGCCAATACTTGGATGAGTGACCGCTTGCGTGTCTGTTATCGAGCGGCCGGTTCAACCGAGTTTCCGATGCTGAACGGAACTGAGTCAGCGGAAATATATCTCGACTAGAAATTTTGATACGGCAGCCTGAAGACTGATCAGGCCGCTATCAAGCTGCGGTCCGGAATATCGTGGTAAGGCACCGCCTGATCTGTGCCGGATGTCGACCGGAACAGTGGAACCGTAGTACGGGAGAAAGAAGGCTACTTTACTTCAAGCTGATCAGGGTACCTTCTTATTCCCGTACGCCGGTTCCTCTGATCCGGTGGACATACGGCATAGATCAGACGTGCCTTACTACGCCCCGTGCAGAAATATTGTCATGGATACAATCCGATTCGAACTAGGATCCTGGTTTCTCAATTGGGATTCAGCCGGATATCGGATCGGGTCCGGGAGCGAAATGTAACGCTCGCAAATCGGATTCCAGCCAGGATCCTAATCCGGAACTGTTAACGACTCTAGTCAGAATCCAAATAGAAACTTTTCATAGGATCCAGGCTAGAATCTCGAACTTCTAGAACAAGATTTGGTTCGATATCGAATCGGAACCCAGGGATGAATGTAAAAATCACCAAGAGATACCGATCCGTATCAGCTGGCGACGCTGGACGTTTTCTGAAATCATTTATTCAAGGATCTGAAAAAGATTAGGTAAAAATTGGCGATACAGTACAACTGTCAAAATTTATATATTTTAATAACAGAATTTCGAACAAAATTCTTTACATTTAAAAAAAAATTTCGAAAAAACAATATATCGACCTTGAATTACTTACATTTCTTGGAGAAAAGTGATGTAGGTTATTTATTTTAAGTAATTATATTTAAATTAAATGGTGATCGTTCGAACTAAGAAAATATGTATTTAATTTGTTAAGAAAAATGTATTTAATACGTATTTCAAATTCTTGCCACACCACATCTCCGCCTTGTGCTACGTAGTGGGCGTCATCTGGACTTCGATGAGGATACCCCTTCTAGGGAATCCGTATCATATCCCGATTGGAATCGGATGGCAACTTAGGTATCCCTCAAAACTTTCTGCACTGGGGTATTTGGACCGCAGCCTCATAGCTGTCAGCTCCGTGTTGAAGCTGCCGACGGCGAAGACAGCCAAGGAAGAGGCTAAGAACAAAAGTGATACTATGTAATAAAGTGTAATTTAAATTATTATTAATTCAAGATCAAAGTTCAACCAAATATCTCATGACTGTAATAAGTAAATAGTATAAAAATAAAAATGCATTACAAGTGAATTCATGATTGCGGGTTATTATAAGTACAGATTCCCCTTTTGTAATTTTATTTTAAAAATTTTCTTTCTATTTTCACGAAAAAAGATTATATAAAAAAAAAGAATAAAATTAATGACATTCTTTATAGTGTTAAAAATAAACAACGAAAAGACGCAGGTTTATATAAGTGTTAGGATGGCTAAGTAGGTAGGGCGCTCAGCTTTTAGAAATAGAACGCTTAGGTTCAAATCTCGCGGCTGGACCAAAATTTTAACGAGGGAGCACACGCTTCAATCTGATTCTCATATATGCAGTAATATAAATAAAGCATATGGAGGCAAAAAATACTACGATAATTTTTTTTTACTGATAATTGGTTGATGATTCAATTGTTCATTTCAGGCATAGATACGGTAGCCGGATCAGTGCCTGAAAGAGTGTACAGCCAAGGTCCGTAACCGGCATCTGCTTCAAGGCGGGATGCCAAAGAGCGTTTCACGCCTAGCAAAGCTCTGATCCGGCAGCCTGTACAGTGCTGTAATACAGGATACGGCATGCCGGATCCGGCCCTAGTCTGTCCCGCAGCTAAATTTCTAGTCGGGTAACCGCCTGCATGGTTTCGCAGTTTCCCTGTGCCCTCGTGTGAAGGCTCGTATGTTTAAGAATATTATCATTTTCGTGCAACGCAGTGATCTCCAAACTTAGCATTTAATAAAACCAAATAACAAACCGTAATCCATTACAGCGTTCATCTATACTACAAGTCCACTTACTGGTGGTTGAGTGTTCATTTACTGGTAATTTCATCTATTCACTGGCAATTACTTCGAATTTTTGTTTTCTACTATCAGAATAATATCTCTTGTTAGCTATAGCAATTGAAAAGTTTGTTTTTATAATATTTTCATTTTCACAGTTCATCTGAATCGTATAGTGTTATTATTTGTCCATTCACTGCGGTCGGTTTATTCTATTCGGCATCATATGGGCTCGTATTTTCAATTTTTTTCGCGAATGCGTGAAACATTATAAAAATTTGTACAAATTTGAAGTCTCGATTGATTCGAATGTACCGCCAAACGGTCTCGTTGTAAGCGTATACGAGTGATAAAGCGAAGGGCGTTTGGGGGCCCTTGAACGTACACTCATATATATATATATATATATATATATATATATATATATATATATATACTTGGAGAAGAAATTCAAGAGACCCCGGAGGCGGTGTAACTCGATCGTTTGCGCTCTCGCCCTCGTATGTGCGAAGATTTGCAGTTATGATGCGGTAAACGCGGAACGGCCACTCGCTTTGCAGGGTACTCCCTCAAGACTGTCTTTTTTTTTGCCTACCGTACTTTACGGAATGAGCATCCAGAAATGAAAGGGTAAAGAAGGAGGGATTCGCGATCGAAAAAACAAGAGAAAGAGAGACAAAACGAGAGAGAGAGAGAGAGAGAGAGAGAGAGAGGAGAGAGAGGCACGTAGCCCCGTGAGGATATACAGCCTCCTTTGGAAACACACAGTGGGCAAGAAGACTGTTGGGCCGGAGATTCGAGATGGAAAATTTACGACTCACGCGTTTATGATCTTTGACACAGACCGATAAAAAAGAAAAAAATTCTTTGGCAAATATATATAGAATTATAATTTCGTATAAAAAAAATATGGATATATATATATATATGTACAAAACTTGTATAGATATTGGTATACTAGAGAAAAGAAGTTTTAAGGCCTTAATATATACGTAACGTTGGCTATTAGTTCAACTGGCTTTTTTGAGGACGGTTTTTGACATTTTTGTTCAACTGAACTGTTGATTTTGGGGTCAGGAGTTTCCTTGAAATTACTTTTATATAAATATGCTTAGTGGTCCGTGATTTTGAAGACTTTAATAATGCTCAATGCGGCGACAATAGGCTACTATGAGGATGCTCCTCGCAGTCGAATGTGTTCAAAATTACTCTTGCCCATAAATGGGCAAGAGTAATTTTGCAACCATCCACGCACTCATACAATATATGTATAAATATACATAGGGGAAACACATTTCAATCCCTTAATATCTACGTAAAGTTAGCTATTAGAACACCTGGCTCTTTTGAGGCAGGTTCATGACATTTTTTTCAACCCAACCGTTTACCTTCAGGACACGACGTTTCTTGAAACTATCTTTGTATAAATATGCTTACAGGTATTGAACCGTGGTTTTGAAGACTTTAATAATGTTGAATATGAGGACAAACGGCTATTATGAGGGTGCTCCTCAAAGTCGAATGTCTTTAAAATTACCCTTGCCCATATGTAAATATGCATATGTATGTATATATACAAATATATATATACAATACCGGTCAAAAGTGTTCGATCACTTTTGATACTTGTAAAATTACATAAAAATCAACAGATATCACACAAAGTGCAACTATTTCATGGCATTGAAAATGTAATCAGACTTTTCGGGTGATAAAAAAATGTACATGCAAATAGTATGAACTGCTCTGACTCTCGCAATCCCTTCTCACATTATCACTCTCTTACTCTCTTCTCACATTCTCACTCTCGCGGTCTATCACACACATGCTCACGTTCTCGGATTCTCACTCTCTCACTATCCATCGAACCCAAATAAACCCAAACAAACAAACACACACATGCTCACGTGCTCGGATTCTCACTCTCTCACTATCCATCGAACCCAAACAATCCCAAACAAACCCAGACAAACCCAGACAAACCCAAACAAACCCAAACCAACCCAAACAAATCCAAACTCAAACATCCAAACTCCAAACTCTACATGTTAAATTTAAACATCCAAACAAATCCAAACTCAAACATCCAAACTCCAAACTCTACATGTTAAATTTAAACATCCAAACAAATCCAAACTCTACATGTAATGCAGCATTTTTCAACACTTCACAGGCATTTAGCATATCATAGCATGCCACCCTGCTACAATACAGCGGCAGTGGAGTGGGGGCAGCGTTAGTTTCGTGTGGCATCTCGCTAAATCAGACCTCCTATAACATCTTTAAAAGCATTTTCAATGCTAAAATATTATAATTCATTTTATTTCTTACTTTACAGGATTTACCTCTATAAAATGAATTGTATTATTCGGATGAAATTTTGCAATCGTCTAAAGTGATCGAAAACTTTTCACCGGTACTGTTCATGTATATATATATATATATATATATATATATACCTATATATAACAGTACCGGTCAAAAGTTTTAAATTTTGCAATCGTCTAAAGTGATTGAACACTTTTGACCGGTACTGTTTATATACTCATACTTTAGACGATTTTAAAATTTCGTTACAATAATATAATTTATTTTATAGAGCTATATTCTGTAAAATAAGAAATAAAATAAATTATGATATTTTTATGTAATTTTTCAATTATCCAAAATGATTGAAAACTTCTGACCGGTATTGTATATATATATATATATATATATAGGGAATTAATTTTATCGAGATATATTTCGTAGCGTTTCAATAAACTCTCGAAATAATATATATCGATTAGCATTGTGTACTCGTTATAACGTTGTATATGAATACAGTAAAACTTTAGCGAGTTATTAAATAAATATGTACATATAGTTGGAGTATTTGCATATATCGAGGCGTGGCGCAAAAATTCTCTATAACTGTACCCAATAAATTTCGTTCTCATTGATTGGCCTGTCGACATAAAAATACAGCGTCCGGTTCACTCTTGTCCGACGTGAAACATATATATATATATATATTAGTCGGGAGAGCAAAACCACAAGCGCCATCGAAGGATTAGCATGATTTTCATAGGCCGCACTTGGCAGACGAGCGCGAGCTCTGACGCAGGGGGTCCGAAAGTAAGGTGGAAATTTAAGTATACGATAAAAATTTGCCAGATCACGCGACAAACTGCTCGTTCCAGTCACGATCATCCGTAGATACAGCTTCGACTTATTTTTTGTTTTTATTTTCTTATTTATTTTTTTTACACTATTCGCATATTCGTGCTGTTAACTGGTGATACTAATTCATAAAGTGATCGCGAACGTGACGGTGGTTCGTTGGCCATGTATGGGAAAGATCAGCTCTACTGGGGACATATCGTGGGATGTTAATGAAATGAAAAAAAATGAATAAGTTCTGGCGCAGAAGAGAGGGCGGGCCACGATTTACCTCTACGACGATAGTCACGTTTCGCAAAAATTCAATCCTAATGAAGTATCGAGGTTCGAGGATTCTCACAGGCGCAAAAACGAAGTTTCAAATCTTGTTCGAATTTGGAAATTTTGTTAGGGTCCCTGAAACGTGGAAGAATCTTTATACCTCCCTCTCACTTTCTCTCTTACCCCCTCTTTCGCTTCGATAACTATTGCAAAGGAATCCCTCCAATTTGTACAGTTGAAAATTACGAAGACCCGCAACCGTAAGGACGTCAAGAATGGAAGGAAAAGCGAGACAAAGGGAAAACGATAATAAAAAATGACGATTGAAGAAAAAACAAGGAGATGAACGGTGGAGTTTACTCGCAAAATGGATTCGAAGTTTATCAATTTAATATACAATTCGATAAATTTGTTTTTCAGTAAGTCATTAAATTATTGATTTCATATTGTATAATTCAATAATTTAAATAAAATTATATAAATATTAGGTGTACAACTTTGCTTTCGCCGTTTTTTCCCCAAAATTTGAGCATTTATTCTTAAAAAGTCTTGTTGAGTCACTCCCAATGATTCTGCCAATTCTTCTTGCGTTTGGCAGTCTTTATCAAGTAATGCCTCCAGTTCGGAATCTTCGAAAATGTTCCACCGCTCTCTTCCACCGCTATGCCGGTCCTCGACGTCAAAATCACCGCTCTTGAAGCGTTGAAACCACTCACGACATCTTCGATTGAGAATAAGTTTATGATGCAAACACAAATTCACTGATGTGGTGCTGTCGTTATGTTGACAGATGTCTAAGCTTACTGCGTGACATTTTTTATCTGTCTATTTCGACCAGCACTTACCGCTGCAGCCATCTATCGAAAAATGGCGGAAGCAAACTCGTACACCTAACACATGAATATTGTTACTATTGTTATGGCTATAATTAAAACAATAAAATATGTCGAACACTTAATTGTTCATATACTTTCTTTAAATTTAGTTCTAATACAATTTTTTAATCAAATTTATGTATTATCGTTATGGAGAAAGTATATTTTCAACCCGTTAGGTCTATGTACTGATGTCAGCACATCTGGGTGTTTTGAGAATGGCCTATAAATGTTTTTTTTTTCAAACGAATCGGCGATTTTGTCGATGGGACGGTCCTTGAAATAATCTTTAGATCAAAATAAGAGTACATTTATCGAAAGGCAGTTTTGAAAACATTGAGGTTCGAGGACGCTCCTCGAAGACAAATGCCTTCAAAATCAAGATCCCTATATACAGGATGACAATTATAAGTTGGCCATGTGTTTTCTTAAGGTTCTAGCACGGAAATTTTGCCAGTAAGAAAAATATATTTCATGGTTTTGATCGGATGGTTCAAGTCCTCTGCGAAAAATAATATATTCATTCTTGTAATGAGTAGTATTTGCCAGAAAGAATTAAGCATTCCAGAAAAAAAATCAAAATTTCGCTTTGCGTTCAGTAAAATGGAGAAAATTAAATTCCGAGTACGAAACACTTCTGAAAAACTTTTGTTCTACAAATTATCCATTTTAAAATACATATTTGATAATTTTCTCGATGCTGGGATGCACAAAAAAGTTTTCCAGGAATGCTTCATATGCGTTATTAAATAGACAGTTCTTAAGTTTCATTTTTCAGGAAGTGTCAATGTTCTGGCTGGCTATACATTGCGTGAAAGTATACTTGCTCGCAATGTATTTCAGCCAGAACATTGCAATTTCCAAGCACAGATCGTAAGCCATTAAAAAAAAAACTATTTTGTGATCTTTCTGGTCTGTTTCATGAACACGCCCGGTCAGGTGAATCGGACGCGGCAAGCCTGGCCATAGCCCGACCCAAAGTAGTGAATGACCGGTCATATTTCTGCACGGGTGCTTGATGCGCCAGCCGGTGGGCGGTTAAGCGGTCACCGCTCCGAGTACCGGTCATGCAAAACGCTGCTTAAGTCGAAGGACCACCCCGCCATAGCCAGAACCCGATCGCCCATCCACCAGTGTCGGTAACTTTCCCCATATATTTATATGGGGAATATAAATAGATGGGAGCGAGACAGATGAGGAAAGACTATAGCTAGCTGTTGATCGTTAAAGACTGAAGTATGGGAATATTATTCCGAGAGGATCGTTCGCAAAGATGGCCCAGAATTCTTGTGGTTATCATATATATATATATTCAAAAGGGTAGGTAGCTCCGAAGGACCACGATCTGCTTCTCTCGTAATGCGAGATATTAGCTGTGACGTGGCGCGAAAGGCGTGGAAACCACAAATCAAGAACGTCGAGAGAAAAAGTTCACTAACGCGAATAGATTAATCATCGGGGCGAGGGGTGGCTGACGATGCTTTACGGGCATACAAACCTGGAACTCATACATCTCTCTGTTTGGATAGAAGGATTTTCATACGAGACGTGCGCACTGTGACGTGGAGGACTTTTTTTAGACTGGATTCTAGCATAGACAGGAAGGAATAAAAAAATCGACAGCTGAACAGTAAGGAAATTATTTTCCCAATGAAGTTCGATCCTTCGACTTAGTCTGTTAATCTTTTTTGATAACACCAAAGTTCTCGATCACTCGCTTGATCGGCCGGTCCGTTCAAATTCGGATCGTACGTTTTTGTTTTACTTAATTTTTTTTTTCGTCGATAAACCATGCTCTCGTACGGCTCATTCGGATATACATCCAATATGTTTTTTGGATTCGAAAGGTCCCCGGAGAGACCCGAAAAATTCCAGACACGCCCCTCCCGATCCGGGGAGAAAAAAAAAACAATATATATGGCTGCGGACTCTCGAATTCGAGTCTCGAGAGATATGAGAATCCTAATTTAATTAAGATGGACCGGTTATTAACCGGGGGAAGTCTCGTTTTCTCTCACTCCACCTTCTTTTTTTCTTCATTTTTCTTCGTTTCTTTCCGTCTCGTTTTAGCCGCTTCGCGGAGTAGAACATTTTTCGTCGACAAATGGAAACTAGCGATTACCTTGAGCTCGTTTCCTCATCTTAAAAAATATTTGATGTAAATGAAAATAAAAAATAATAATCCTAGGGCCAACTGTTATCGTCAATTATAAAAATTCAGAACTGTGGAAAATATTTGTCCTTAATTATGAAAATAGGAAATAATTCATTCATACAATGTATTTGGTCTTTAATACAAAAAAAATGAATTATTATTGGAAATAATAAATAATTAAAAAATGGAATATAATTGGTGATTGCTGTATTATTTATTCCGTCATCATTTCAGTCTACGAGAGAAAGCTCGGATCCCTTATCGAGTCGACGGATCTTCTAAACGGAGCTACTCTCGCCATTTCCGGTCTATGGAACTTGGTCACGAAGGAAGGAACGAGAAAAAACATACCGCGAAAAGAGATGCAAGCAACTGGGATGAAGGATCTCTATGGATCGCGCGCGCGCGCGCGCGAGCGAACAGTAATTCGATAATATAGGGTTATGGCGGCGCTGAAGCTTTCTTCGTTCTTAGTCTTCTCGTGTACCTTTAAATTCGTAACTTTGTTTATTTCTATTGAAAAAAAAGGCCGAGAGACCCGTGAGTGCCGCTATACGTATAGTTCATTTCGAATGCTCGCTTACTAGTTCTCACATTGTCGAATAATGGAATGGATAAAAATTAAGATAGTGGCAGGGAAACAAAAACAAGATAAGAGAAAGACAATAATAGAGAGAGAGAGAGAGAGAGAGAGAGAGAGAGAGAGAGAGAGAGAGAGAGAGAGAGAGAGAGAGAGAGAGAGAGAGAGATGTTATAATATAATATGATATAATATAATATAATATAATATGATATAATATAATATAATATAATATAATATAATATAATATAATATAATATAATATAATATAATATAATATAATATAATATAATATAATATAATATAATATAATATAATATAATATAATATAATATAATATAATATAATATAATATAATATAATATAATATAATATAATATAATATAATATAATATAATATAATATAATATAATATAATATAATATAATATAATATAATATAATATAATATAATAGTATATAAAATAATATAGTGTAAGATAATATACAGTAGAACCTCGATTATCCGAATTTTCGGTCATCCGAACGCTTCGGCGCCTTATCCGAATGCTTCGGCGCCTTATCCGAACGCTTCGACGCCTTACCCGAACGTTCGATCATCCGAACTCAATGATGGTCTTTTTTTCTCAGTTAAGGTATCGCCCTAAGGTATCTTCCATCTTTCTCTAATAAAACTATTTTCTAACACTTTGAAATGTTTTCAAAATATATTATTGTCTATATGTAACTTCATACATCAGATAGTATATACATTGTATGTATTATATATACGAGAAGCATTGTATGTACGAGCGTATTCCATCAGCGTCTTCCAGCAGTTTGATCCTGGCTTTCAAATTTTCGATGACCATGAGATTATATCTTTAGTGCAAGGGGTTCATGAGGATGGCAATAATAATGATGATGATGATGGCAATTTATCTGTCTCGGAAGCGCATAATAAACCGTCTCACAGTGAAGCATTCGGCGCTTTAGAAACCGCCCTGGAATGGTTTGAAACCCAACCAGAAAATATTCTCACACGACTGCTGTTCTTGAAACGAATTCGAGACTTAGCGACCAAGAAAAACGAAACTATTATAAGACAGCCAAAAATTGATCATTATTTCAAGCCGCAATTGTGGTCTAACTGCATAAGTAGTGGTGGTATAAAAATTGAAACTTTATTCATTGTTCATTGTTATCAAATAAAGAATTTAGGGTCGTTCGATCAATAAAGAGAATGTTCGATATTATTAATATTATATGAGTGAATTTTCCCAGAAATCTGAGATCTATTTTCATTTATCCGAACGATGTCCGGTCCCAATTAGTTCGGATAATCGAGGATCTACTGTAGTAGTATTTTATTTCTTGTATGCTCTTTTTAAGGTATTATTTTCCCAGAGGCCCGTATTTTGTTGGCACATGAGCTAGGTCCCTTTCGAATCGTTAGTAGATTACAGTGGTGCTCCATAAAAATAAGTTACAATCAATTATTATACCCAACGATGAACTGGAATGAAAAATTTCACATAAATTTTGTAGATTTAGATATTTTTACATATTTTCTGCAAAGTCTTCTTCTGGTCACATTTATCTAAGTTTTATCATTAATATTTTCTTTAAACATTCGGCGAATCCCTGTTTTTATAAGCGTTACGGAATTTTCAGAATTTTTTACACGCTTACCGTAGTTTATATCAGCCATCTAGAGTTATATAAGAGTATATAAATGATTGGATGGAAATGTGGACAGCGTGTCATCTCCATAAAGTGCTGCATAAATTCAACGATTTTTCAAGTCGTAATTTTGTTGTTGAAAGTTTGGTAACTTGCCTTGAAATTTTACCAGTATACTGAGATGTATTTTTACTCAATTATAGACGAAAATCAGTGTTAAATATTCGATTTCGTGGAAGGAAGGGTGTTTGCATAAATGCCCTTCCCTTCTCATTTGCATCAATCATTTTACATTGGTTTTCTTATATCTATTATAAGATAATACAACAAAAATGATAAAATATCATGGAAATATCAATATTATCTAAATCTGCTGATATATGAAACGTAATTATACAAGAGTTTATATTACGATAACATTTTCACCCTTAATGCATCATATTTGCACAATGAAAATTCAAAAGAAAAAAAGCAAAACTTGAGAAAAGAAAGAAAAACTCGGAAACCGAAATGATTTCGTAATATTGTAAATTAAAGAATTATCAAGCCTTAATCTGTATCCGAAATAAATAAATGCGTATGGCTGATCGGGGGGATGCCAAGCTGGTGCATGCACGTGCCTATGTTATAATTTATCATCATCATCATATATATATATATATATACGGAAGTATATACAGATAAACGTTTCTCTTGTATCTCATCGGCACAGGCTGTCAGCGGGACCCTTGAAATATCGTTCTGGCAGACCAGCCAGGCTTCGATAATTAGTTTACTCCTCATTACGGCATTGCTTCGTATTATTAGGCACATCAGCAGGCGCTCGAGTTTACGGAGTCGCTTACAACAGCGAGAGAGAGAGAGAGAGAGAGAGAGAGAGAGAGAGAGAGAGAGAGAGAGAGAGAGAGAGAAAGAGAGAGAGAGAGAGAAACTCGAAGGGAAGGTCAAACCATATCTATACAGAATATTATAAAGGGAAGAATTCACGGATACCTAAAAAAAGAAGGAAAATGATGCTCCAATTAGCCGAACGTTTAGGGGTTAGTCGACCGGTTGCTTGACCACGCCCGGGGAACGTTACCGAAATTCGTATACCCAAGTACAGGCCCTTTCTTTTTTTACATCAACATTAATAAAGTATGACGTCTTAGCGTATAATACATAATATAGGAAAATCCATTTTTAATCACCAACTGGACTATCCCGATGTTATACGCCATTTCCGTGGGCCAAATTTCTTTTCATTTTTTGATGGCTACTTTACAAATGTTACCATGTATATTAATGTTCTTCTTCTTCTTACTTCCAACGTACACTCTTTCGGCTTTTTACCTATTAGCCGTTCCAAATTCAACCGAAAATTCCATAATTAAAAAACGAAGAGATTCCTACCAAACAGGGCTCTCCACCACACCAATACACCACCACTCGTCTACCTTAATATTCCATTTCCGACAACTCGCATGCGCTTCCAATTATGCTGCAAAAAGAGGTTTCATTGTGCCGCGAATCGGTAAGCAGGCGCGCGCAGGTATAAGGCTGACGATGTCGTTACTGATTGTCTTGGTCGTCACGTCGAAGGTAGACGTAACGGGAGGTGCCTACCGAGGCCTCGCGAGAGTAAAACGGGGACGTAACTTCAGCTCATCGTCCGAGTCTCTTCAGGAGGTTGCACGCGGTTAATCTTGATCCTTTGATCTCGATTCTGTCGAGCGGATCGAGAATACACTCACGAGACTCGTATACATGTGTATACATACGAACACACGATGTATTATACATATATATATTTTTATGAACATGAATATGTGTGTATCGTTTATAAAGGAGGAGGGGCCCGAAGCGCGGGAGCCATCTCTGTTAATCATCGCATAATTACCGTTCCAATTATCAGATACTGAGATACGGGTGTGCAAGTCTTACGAAGACTCTCCCTCCCTCTCTCTCTCTCTCTCTCTCTCTCTGTCTCTCTCTCTCTCTCGCTCTCTATCTCTCTGTCTGTCTATATGGGGAAAGGATAACTTTGAACCTGTCATATCTATGTAACGTTATCTATCAACACATTTTGCTTTTTTCAGGATGGTCCTTGAAGACCAGATGGTCCCTCTCTCTCTCTCTCTCTCATATATTGTATATATATATACAGGGTGTCCTGTAACGAATGGTTAATCCTGCAACTATCGATAGGTCAGATCGTGTCCTATTATACGCCGGAATTTCAGTTTAGTCCTACGGTTTTCAAGATTATGGGATCAATTTATGTTATTTTATGAAAAAAATCATCTGCTTTCGGTTTTTCGCATGCCATTTCTACAAATGATAACTTTTTTTGACCAGGTTTTTTTTTCAATACTCTTGGTTATTGGTTTTATCTAGAAAAGTCTTTTTTCTAATCTTAAATATTAAGGAAACTTTATGAAAAAAGATCTTATAGATCTTTTTTCAGAACAGTTTGAACACTTTGAACAGAATTTTCATACAAACCAATTCGAACATCTGACTTTAATAGCCTACGGTGAAAAAAAATGTACTCCGCATATCGTGCCAATTACTATAAAAAAGTTGCTTAGTTATTGTCGATTCTAAAATGGTATTATCCTTTAACATTTGTCTTTGAAATTATCTTTTATAGCAATTTAAATTGGCAAAGGTTCCTTTTTTTAGATTAAACAGATATTGAAAAATAAAGATTTTTATAGTGTAAATTCAAATAAACGAAGATTAATACTAATAAGTACGATTTATTATTAAACAATCACAAAAGATGCCAGGCTATCAAAGTTAGATGTTCGAATTGGTTTGTATGAAAATACTGCATATTTTTTTCATAAAGTTTCCGTAACATTTAAGGTTAAAAAGAAGACTTTTCTAGATAAAACAAATAACGAAGAATATTTTAAAAAAACCGGGTTGAATAAAGTTATCATTTGTAGAAATAGCATGCGACAAACCAAAAGTAGATCATTTTTTCAAAAAATAACATAAAGCCTAAAATATCCTAAGCCGTGGGACTTTTACTAAAATGAAATTCCAGCATATAGTAGGATGTGATCTGACCTATCGACAGTTGCAGGATTATCCATTCATTACAGGACACCTTGTATATGAAGAACGGATATTTTGAACCTGTCATATCTATGTAACGTGGTCTATGAACACATTTTGGGTGTTTTGAGGACGGTCCTCGAAGTCGAATGTGTCTCTCTCTCCCTCTCGTTCTCTCTCTCTCTCCCTCCCTTTCTCTCCCTCTCTTTCTCTTGCGCTTTCTCTCACTCTTGGCATATTTATGTAACGTTGTTTACCAATACATCTGACTTTCTTAGGATGGTCCTCGAATTCGAATGTCTCTCTCGCTCTATCTCTCTTCCTCTACCCCTCTCTCTCTCTCTCTCTCTCTCTCTCCTCTTATATTTTTATTATTATATACTGTAATTTTGTAATGTTAGTTAGTGGTTTTCCCACCAACTCCAGTATCTGCGACCGTGATTGTCGATATTATCATTGTTATCTGAATTATTATTTCCGCTACCATTATTATCATCATTGTTATTATCGATTTTATCATCTATCAATATTTAGTTTAGCTTATCATTAATTTTATTATTAGTATTAGTTCTGTATTTTGTTTAGCACTTAGTCTGTATTTTGCTTAGTTTATCCTAGTTTTATTATTCTATTGTTAGTATTATTATTTTTATTATCCGAATTATTTTGTTTTTTTTTAATTTTATTTTTTCGTTTTTCTTGTATCATATATTTTGTTTCGCTTTTTTGTATCTTATTGCCTTAAGGTATTACCAAGGCATAATAAAACCAATATATAAATTAATCAATCTCTCTTCATCTCGCTCTCTAGCCCTCTCTCTTTATATAAGGAAAGGATATTTCGAACCTGCCATATCTATGTAACGTTGTCTATAAACACTTCTGCCTGTTTCGAGGACGTTCCTCGAAGTTGAACGTCTTCGAAACCACGAGGCGCGGTTCGTACGTGGCACTCGTGAGGAACCGACACGGCAGAAAAGTTATTGCAGGCTAGAGTATAAATTCATACGATATGAATGTATACGCAGTCTATGAGCATTTAGCACAGCGGGGCATGACGCGGAACGTATGTTGGGTAGTTGCGATCGCGGTATCGATGATTTTGATAATCGAGCAATTCTTTTTTGGCTTTCCACTCTGGAAACCATGGCGACCGAGGGGGACATGCATCATTTGGGTGAATAGATTTGGCATGTCTTAGGGAAGGAGGACAGTACTGAGAGGAAAAAATTAATTAATATAATTAATAAACTAATAAAAAATAATAAAAATTAATTGTAATATAAATAAATTCATAAATTAAAAATAATACTGTTATATTTTTTTACTTATTATTAAAAATTATTATAAAAATAATGCCTTCATATAATTTTTATAATAAATTCGAAAGAAAATACAATATAATAAATGGATAAATAATTGAAATGAATTTGCCAATGTAATAAAATAAATTTAAAAACGCGGGATCCTAAATCGGATCAGTTGCTGCCCGATAAGCGTGCCAATTTAATAAGATTTGAAATATGTATATAGCTGCATGTATACACACACACACATGTACGTGCACTTGAATTCGTCGATTTCTCTTACGCTTTCCGTTTCTTCGCACGTCCCTTGGGCGGGGAGGGTGCAAGGTACGCGATGAAAAGGGCAGAGGGTGAGGTACGAAAAAAAGGAGAGGAAAAATTGGTTATTTTCGTTGAAAGGGGGCGCGCGCGAGAGTCATCGGACAATACTTGTTCCTACGTGGCGACGAGCGGGCGGGGTGGTGCGGTGGTGGTTGAACGTGCGGGGGGCGTTACCCGGCATTCCTTGGTAAATTAACTTAGCGGCCGAAGCGATATAGAGAGAGAGTACGAGAGAAAGAAGAAAGAGAGAGAGAGAGAGAATCATGTATAGTGCGGTAAGGACGGTCGTTGGAGAAGCTGCAAAAGAAGATTCTCGCTATACACAAGGGACGGTCGGCTCTCTCTTTCTCCCACCAAATATTCATTTAAAAAGGTAAATGCAATTTTGCCGTTTTACGTGATTGAGATAATGCCCTCCGATTAACTGCTGCTGCTGCTGCTGTGCGCACGGTTTTCTGCTGCTGCTGCTTCTGCACTCTCTCTCTCTCTCTCTCTCTCTCTCTCTCTCTCTCTCTCTCTCTCTCCCGCCCTTTCTCCCTTTTTCTGCACCCTTTTATCCTGGGCGCCCTTCGCCGCTTCTTATTTTCCTCTACGCCTCTCTCTGCTGTTTATCGCCCATTCCACTTTCTCTGGCTCTCCTGCCAGAGAAAGATTCCCATCTTTCCTCTCTTTTTATCCGTCATTCTTATTTTCTCTCTCTCTCTCTCTCTCTCTCTCTCTCTCTCTCTCACTTTCTCCCAAGCCATTTCTATCAATTTCTATGGCGTAGTTATTTTGGCTTTCTCTACTGTCTTCGCATCCCACATTTCCATCCAACATAGGGTGGCCTGAAAAGTGAAGTCCAAAAGACACCGCACGTAGGAAGTCCACATTGGAATCCAAGTGGCTTTGCTTCAGACTTGGGCACATTGCAACAAAATTTTATTCAAAACTTCATCAGACCTACGGAGACAGTGTTTTGTTAAGGGGCCAGGTTTTTCCGGTGGTTTAAGGCATTTTCAGAAGGAATAGAGTCAATTGAAGATGAACCACACAGCGGAAGGCCTTCATCTTCAAGGACCGATTAGAATGTTGACAGAATCCGGGATCTTGTGCGTTCAGATCGTTCGGTTGACAGTCAGAATGATCGGGGAAGAGTTGAATTTGACTCACACCACCGTTCATCAGATTTTGACCAATTAATTGGGGATGAGAAAAATTGCTGTCACACAGCAATTTCAATGAACGTTTTTTTGGCTAGTAAAATTATTCCTGTGAATCCTCAGCCTACTTATTCGCCTGACTTGAGTCCTTGTGACTTTTTCGTCTTCCTGAGATTGAAAAATCACCTCAAGACACGTTATTTTGGCACACTCGAAAACATTCAAACGGCTGTAACCGACCCGTTGAAGTTCTAGCACTGCTATGAGGATCGGAAGAACCGTCTCCAGCGCTGTGTGGCTTCCCAAGGAAGTTATTTTGAGGGAGACCATATTAAATTATGATTCTATTCGAATTAAAAAATTTAAAAAAAATCAGTCTCATTACTTAATTTGCACACCTCGTATGATACAGGAAAACTCGAGAAAAAAGAAATTAAAAAATGCTTTTTTCGCAAAAAGTAAAAAAAAATCATAGTACGTGAGAGTGATTCGGATAGGTAAAGATACGAGGCATCTAGATTTTCCTTTTGGTCTTAATGGAGTTAATGGTTGAAAAATTATTGTTTGAAACTTGTTGGGAACCTGTATTGAAAATATTTTTAATAATATGATCAATTTTTGGGATTACAAGAGTGTATCCAATATAAATCATATTTTTCACAAGGTATACATTCCTTACTTAATTTTACCGCTTTGGTGCCATTAATCATCATTAAAAAAAAGTTAATTCGATGTCTCGGGGTCGCGTATCCCGCGGAAATAATCAAATAAAGCCTCGAGCGAGAGGTTACGAGTGTTTCCGAAACGACTTTTTCACTCGCACCTATAAATACCTTATGCTACCTGAAAATTATAGGTACGTTTTTTTCTCTTTCTCATATTTAATATAGCCGAGGGAGACCAATTTTCTTTCGTATCTGGGCCGTGTATACACAGCGCCGCAGGAAACTACGACCTATTTTTGTTTTATTTCGAATTTTTGTTTTATTTCGAATTTTTTTTTTATTTCGAATATTTTTTTTTATTTTGAATATTTTTTCGTACGCTCATGACGTTTTTTTTGGATTCCATCTCTTCCTTTTAATGCCACAAGCGTCACTGTACTATTCGGCAATTTCTGAGGTGCCCCCGAAGCGCTTGCACACGGAGAGAATTAAAAAGTAATTTTTGTCGTGAATTTCACGGTAAAAATTACCGTGATATATTTCAATTTGGTGACAAGTGAGAAAAGCATAATAATTCGTATGCGACAAGTTTTTTTTAACTCACGTTACAGAAAATTTCAAATACGTAGCTAAAATTTTACTATACAAGAAGGGTAGCGCGCACGATAATTTTTACCGAGAGCACAATACGTTTTCCTATAACACTCATTAAATTTTATAATAAATCTTAAAATAACTGTTATAAAGACGATACTTATTTATAGACATTTTTGAAAGGCATAAAATAATAAAAGGCACAGTAAAATTTGGCTGATATTATATATTTTTTAAATTTAAGTTTTGCGTATTTTGTTACACATGAAAATTTACTAGAAAATCTGGTAAAATTTTCTATCTGAAGAAGAAATTTTATTTTATTTTCGTGAAAATCTGTGTTTTACTCAGTAATAATAAGCGAAGTTTCAGGGTTGTCATCTGGTTACCGTTACTGCACGGTAATTTTTAACATTTAATGCTCTCCGTGCACGAGGGCACAGGGACACTGCAGAAAATCTGTGCCGATACGGACGGCGTATTCTCACCCAGATGGCAGTGGCTTTCAGCCTCGGAAATTCAAAGTGGGTGATCACACACCATGGCTGAGTGGTCGCCCTCCGAGTATTGGCCCACCCCAATGCTGCTCGACAACGGGAAATCGTCGGAGCCGCGCACCGACGACTGTCAGTGTACAATCGAACCTACTAATCAGCGCCATTTATCGCGTTAACTAAATTTCTTGCGCGCGTGAAGAATTTTTTTTTCAAGCTGAATACGCCGCGCTTATCGCTGTTTTACTCTTAAGGTGGAGCTACATTTTTTTTTTGTTTCTTTCGTTTCGACTAACCATTCCAGTTATTGATGATCCTCGTTAAAGAGCTCTCGCAGTAGTGCACGGATCATTTCTTCCGAGCTCTCGCTTCGACTACTTGCTCTCTTATGGACCACTCACTCTCTCTCGAACACTTTTTCATTCTTCTCTTTCGGTCTTGCGTTTAACCGCATTTTTTTGCCCCCTTTTCGATGCTCCGTTTTTCTTTTCTCATTCGATTATATATATTTATATATATAGCTCGGAGCTCTGACGAGCCGAAGATCCGACGCTCTTGTATATTTATTTGTGTAAGTAATACGTGTATGCAGTGTGGGTATCGTTAATTCTCCTTCACCGACAGGTCTATGAGACGGCTTTGTAAAACGTTTCATTAGTCATCGACAATCAGCAACGATATTCAGCGTTAAACAATAAAGCCTTAATTTCAAGGAGCAGTTGAGCTTACAATGATCGAGTTAGCGATGTGCAGCTCCTTTGTACGATTTTCGGAGCATGGCTAATACTCGATCAAAGCAATTGTTCATTCACAGGGTGCCAACGAAATATTGAGATGAGACAATAAAATATTTGATTATAAAAAGTTTGTTTGTTCAATGGAATAAATAATTCTTAAAACAATTGAAAACTCTATTTTTCCAATAACTAATTAATTATTTCAATAGTTAATTCTATTTCTTCGAAAAAAAATTCTATTTTTACAATATATAATTATACATTTTCAATAAATTGTTCTATTATTTCAAGAAATCGTTGTATTTTTTCATTAAATAATTCTATTTTCCCAAAAATAATTCTATTTGTTTCATAAATATAATTCTTTTTTCAATAAATCATTTTATTTTTTCGATTAATAATTTTATTTTTTCTATAAAAATTATACGAATTTTCAATTTTTTCAATAAATGATTTCATTTTTTCTATAAATATCCCAGAATTTTTTTACTTCTCAGGAAATTTTTTATTTTCCATAAATATGTTACAAATATTCTATTTTTTCAATAAATAATTCCATTTTTTCTACAAACATTCCACGAATATTCTGTTTTTTTTTCAACAAATAAATCGTTGGCATCCCCCATGGAAAAATTTGGTCATCCCCACTAATCTTTTTGCCAGTTCACACTTTTCCGATCCATAAAAAAAAATGTGGACACAAAAATCTCACAACGTATCATCATCTACCGATTTTTCATTCCAAAAGTTTCCCTCCCCGAAAACTACAGCACAAAATTACCGACTCTACGCGCAATAATGTAGAATGCGTGTATTAGTGGCGATCAAGGATTCGCGATGCAGAAGTACTACAAATACTTAAAGATTATTCACCAGCTTCCATTTACCTTGGGGGAACTTTTTTTCTAACGTCTGTATTATAAACGCAAAAAAAAATGTATACCTGACGAGAAAATACCTCAAAGTGATGATGTCGAGTGTTAACACGATCTTGGAGAGAATTTCTCACCTCGGGAGATGATCGTGGCATCTCAGGTGTCATTAACGCCGCGTTTTCGCGCGCGCGCACTGTGAAGAAGAGAGGGAGTGCGAGAGGGTCGTTGGATCAGAACGTGGTGGTGGATGTACATCAACGTTGTGCGCACCCAGAGCCAACCGCGATGTGCTATAATACTCACGGTAATTTGACGAATCTTACAAAAGAGCCGTGTTGCTATTATACGTACAGGGTGGCCCGAAAAGTCACGTTCAGAAAGAAAATCCAGATGCCTCGTATCGATACCAATCCGAATCACATCCAAACAAACCCACGAGCTTTTTAACGTTCCGAGAAAAAAAGCATTCTTCATTTTCTTTTTTCGAGTTTTCCTGTAGCATAGGTTTTTATTTATTTTTCTCTTTTGTGTATGTACTTTATTCTTAAAAGTTTTTAAAAGCAATTAGGAGTCATTTAGACTAATATAAGTGTTTTTTTTTATCATCATGATTCACCCTGTCAAACCTATTTTTTCAACGTTTGATCAAAATCCTCGGGCTTTATGTTACACGAGTAAAAAACATCACGAGGAAAGTACGTATGCGGAAGAGAAAAATAAAAAATATGCACTATTTTTTTTCTGAATATTAGAAAAATATGATAATATGAATAATAATTTAATATAATTAACTCCTATTTTTCTTCATTCCTTATTTATCTCAAGCGAACGATTTTTGTGCACAAAGTACTGATGGCCAAAAATGTTTTGGGCCCATCGCAATAGGACTCGAAAATTCGTCACTAGCGGACGATTTTGCATCGGAGTTTAAGAAGACGAATTAAAATTGGTTTCAATTGAAATCCAAATTTCGAGAAAATATACAGGAAAGAGATGTGCGAATAGTTTTTTTTCAGTCCTTGAAAATTTTGAATTGTGATCACGGCCAGTGTTAGGGAGGAAGACGATGAGATTAGGGAAGAGAGAAAACGACCGAGAGAGAGAGAGAGATAGAGACTTCGCGATACTAATGACGGACACTCAGATCCACAGACGAGGCAAAAGTCTCATGGCGAATCGCAAACAAGGTCGTGGTGGTTCAGAATACTTCGCGGATTCACGGCGATATATATGAATGGTAAGGGCAAGGGATATGGAGGCCCTTGCTCTTCATTGCTCTATCTTCCTACCTCTCTTTCTCGTTTATTCTATCTTAGTCTCTCTTCCTCTCTCGGTTTTGCTCTCTCTGTCTCTTAATCTCTCCACTTTCCTTTCTCAATCTCTCCTTTCCCACCCTTCTCTCTCTCTCTCTCTCTCTCTCTCTCTCTCTCTCTCTCTCTCTCCCTCTCTCTCTCTCTCTCACTCTCTCAATCACTCAGTTCGTTCTCTATCAATTTCTCTCTCTCCCTAACCTTTCTCACAAAAGGGTGTAAACCGCAAAAGCGTTGTAATGAGCCATCCGACACCTGTGTACGTTCTACTCTCTCCATACCCTTTCCTCATCAGGCCCTTTTCCGTCTTGGCAATTTTCTTCAAATTTAAAAATCTTCGACTTCAGAATTTGTACCAATAAAAAAATCTCCTAATTTAAAAACTTACCTTGTAATATTTTTCGAAATTAAAAATTCCGTTCTACCTTTTATTTATTAAGAAAAAATTGTTTCTTTCTGTTTTCCCCCATCGCATTTCCTTGTAATGCTCGTCAGCACAGTGTTTGCTCAGGGTCGCTTCGATTTTATTTTCGAATTGTCCAAAACTAGGAGAGAAAATGACGGTAGCATTGAAATGAGCCTTCCAACACCTGTGTACGTTCTAATCTCTCCGTACTCTTTCCTGTCAGGCCCTTTTTCCCTCTTCGCAATTTTCTTCAAATTAAAAAACCTTCGACCCCGGAATTTATTCCAATAAAAAAACATCTTCTAATTTAAAAATTTACCTTTTAATATTTTTCGAAATTCAACATTTCGTTCTACCTTTTATTTATTAAAAAAAATTGTTTCTTTCCTTTTTTTCCCCATCGCGTTTCCTTGCAATGCTCGTAGGCACAATTTTTACTCGGGATCTCCACGATTGTATTTTCGGATTGTCAAACCTTCAATATCTGGGTTACTCTTTATTTACAGATCTTCCTTGTTTTGGGTTTGTTGGGATCAAATTGTTTCGTCAAGTGCAATCTGTCCAATTTTCATTCGTTTATATATATATATATATATATATGTTTATTCGAACGATGTCTCACGCACGTATGAATAAATATGCCGTAGGAAATAACATTTATTCGCTAAGTGTCACGTAGAATTTCTTCGCCGCGGAAAGATCGTGCGGGAGAGAAGAACGAAGGAATTGTTGTGTGGCTCCGGTTATTTATTTCTCAAGTGAATTTTCCCACACGGGGTGTAAACCGCAGGTGCTATATCGCATATAGTGAACCGAGACCACATCACAAGAGCGCTTTGATGCTCTTCAGCCTCGTACACTTTGCTCGTATATCTGTGTACAACGTCAGCGCAATCTCAGTGTCTGCGAGCACGAATTTACGGCAAGTACATTTCGTGGCTTCTTTTTTTGCCAAGAGCTTTCGACCCTACGCGTAATTTGAAATTTTATTTTTATTTATTCATTCGCTCGGGCAAATCGGTATTTTTGATTGATCGATTACCCTTCAAAAAATTCGAGTGTCGCCGGCCGCAGGACATTATCAGACAAATGTGACCCGATTCGTTCCGCTTCAGTGCTGGCATTTACTTACAAAATCTCATGAAAAAAATTATAAAGATATTTGAAGATATGTACAATAAAGATCACCAAACGGAATTTTCATTCCATCAATTGACTATCCATGAAAAATGGTCGAACTTCACCTTTTAACCGGGCTCTGGACTCGTAATCTCCCTCAAGTTCTTTTGCCATTTATAATGTCCCTTTCTATGTCCTTGTGGTTCCCAAAAGTGAAAATCTTCGTCAGAGTGTCGTTCTTTTCTTAACAAAAAAAAAAAAAATCGAAGCTCCACTTTCTGTCGAATTGCTACGATCGATCGCGATATCGCTCAGATCAGAAACATTTCGATCGGCCTATTCGGTGTTCGCGTTCATTACTTTTTTTTTCCCCCGCTTTTACTCATCACACTCCGTGTATAAAATCTTTGTATATAATTACTCCGCGACGAAAAAGTATGACGGAGTGGTTGGTCGGTGCGCGGACGGCTCGTTTAACCGATGATCGATGTTTAATCTCTTATCATGGATCTTGTCATCGTTGCATGGCAAAGGAGCCCACAGCGAGGAACGAGTGAAGGGACTCCTCATCGGGAATGAAGCAGAATCTTGCCATCTCCTCGTTTCTGTCTGTCTCTCTCTCTCTCTCTCTCTCTCTCTCTCTCTCTCTCTCTCTCTCTCTCTCTCTCTCTCTCTCCCTCCTCTCTCTCTCTCTCTCTCTCTCTCTCTCTCTCTCTCTCTCTCTCTCTCTCCCGCTCTCTCGCATTCTCTCGGCACGTTATCGTCATCTTCGTCGACATCTTCGTGACAAAGATCGTGAGATATAGCGAGAGGGGTCCGTTGAGATTGTTGCACGCGCTCGCAGGTGGACAAATTATCCTCTCCTGTACTTATATACTCTTCTCTTCTCTCGTCGCGGGCGTCAAGGTCTCACACTTCCTTGACGCTTGGTACTTTTCTCTTTTTTCCTCTCTCTTTTGTTCTCTATCTCTCTCTTTTATTCTCTCTCTCTCTCTCTCTCTCTCTCTCTCTCTCTCTCTCTCTCTCTTTCTCTCTCTCTCTCTCTCCCCTTGCACTCTCTTCCTCCATTCTTAACGCGTTTGCATAAAACAAGCGCAAAACACTAGCATTTCGTGCATAATGATCCGCGGTTTGTCAGAGGGAAGAAAAAAAGAATCAACTAAAAAAATTCAACGAACAAACAAAAATAATGTGGTTAATAAAGATCGTAAAGGTATAAGTTGTAAAAGAAGTTTTTTTTTTAATAAAAAAATTATATCTTCCTCTGGATGCCAGTTGTTGAAAATAAAGTTTATGGGTGATAACTTCGAGATTACTTCATTTGAGGGAGAAAATATTTTTATGGTATATCGATGAAAAAACACTTACCTTTATCCCATTAATAATAGAACCTTCGCTTATATTTACACCTATTATTGATAGAAAAATACAATTATGAATAATATTGGGTCTATGAATAATTCCGTAGTGAAAATCAAGTAAATTTCAAACGCAAAATATACCCAAAAAAGCGATTTTAATTAAGGAAATATATTCCATTTTGTTCAATGACTTTATGGCATCTCTTCACGAGCTTTATTGTCTCTCTTTTATAGAAGTCCTGGGATCGTTGGGTGAAAAAATCATCCAAGTGGTTTTCGAGGACGTCCAGGGAACGAAAGGTTTTATTACTCAAATTGTTCTGTTGCGCCCGGTACAAGTGATAGTCTGAAGGTGGAAAGCTTAGGATTGTACGATGGGTGCACCAATACATCCCGCCCAAGCTGCAATAACTTTTGCCAGGTTATCAGTAAAACGTGTGGTCTAGCGTTGTCCTGGTGGAACACTACGCCCTTTTTGTTCGCCAATTCGGATCGCTTCTGATCGATTGCTCGCTTTAATTTGGGCAATTGTGAGCAGTAATTGGTCGAATAAATCCTTTTGTTGGGTATCAGCAGCTCATAATAGACAATTCCTTTCCAATCCCACTAGATACAGAGCATGACCTTCTTCGGGTGTAATTCAGACTTTGCAGGTCTGAGCAGTCTCGCCGAACTTCTACCATGATCTTTTTCGACTGAAATTGTTGTAGATAGGGGAAGTCCGGATAAAGTGAATACCCCGGGCAAAACGAATACTCGCCACCATTTGCACATTATGCGTTTGCCGATCGCCATATTACTATAGCAATGTTCGCCCATCGTCACCCAGTACGTGGGAAATACTTTGGATGAGTGGCCATATCACGCGCCGTCCAGGAAACGACGATTTGTGTTTTTGCTTGAAAAATATTCCTTCATCAAGGTAAGTATTTTGCTAATAACAAAAAAGTTATTTATTTATCGTCCTTTGTTTTTGAGTGGTTACAATGCATGTTTATGTACCTTTATACACTGTGTAGACAATAAGACCCAAAGCAATAGTTTTTATTTGAAACGGGAGTGACCACGTGGGGCAAAGCGAATTGGGCAAAGTGAATACCGTATTCACTTTGCCTGGTGACCGTAACGAATTTCATTATATATAATAATCTGCATATTTCGTTTCAGATGGTTAATAAATCGAAAAAAAGACGACGCAGAGTTCTTGAAGTGCAGACGTCATGCAAACAGCAATACATTTATGTAGAGCTGGAGAATCCATCAAAGGAACAGCCAAAAAGTACGAGTTATCATACGCTACCTTATACAGATCATTTTGTTAGTGACGTACGTTTCTAAAGATTTCTTTGTTGTTATCCACTTTGCCGTTATGCCGCATCCACTTTATCCGGGGGCTTCGGCAAAGTGTATAGTTTGACATTTTTTTGTTATTTGATTTATAGCACCTAATTAAACCAGAATTAAGGGAAAATTCTTAGCGCGTTTCGAAAGTTGATTCAATAAAGACTAATCTCAGATAATTGTTTTAATTTTCTCTATTATACATTATCGGCAATAATCACGGAAACCTTAAGGTGTTCACTCGGCCCGGACTGCCCCTAATCCACTTTTAATCGCCAGTAATCATTTGTTTTAAAAATGGTTCGTTTCGATGGCGTTTGAGCAACAAATCGCCAGCTCAAATTGGGTCCCTTAAATTCTTTTCGCTCAGTTCGTGCGGCACCCAAACATCAAACTTGTTTGCCATCCCAAGCTTCCGTAAATGTCTCGAAACTGTTGATTGGTCGATGTTGAGTTTATGTCCGATCTCTGTAGTCATCAAATGCCGGTCGGAGTTGATTAAAGCCTTGATTTTATCGCTATCAGTAGTGACTGGTCGACTCGAGAGAGGAGCATCTTGGAGATCAAAATCTCCCCACTGAAATTTCGAAAACCACTTTCGCTCACGGCATTCCCTCTGTACACGGTGCATATATTTTTGTGAGTTTGCGACGCGTTTTTGCCATTTCGGTAACAAAAAACTGCAATGCATCGAAAATACACGTTTTTTTCTTCCATGGAATCTTGGAATCCATCGATCTCGATGGATACTTTTTGAAAATATCGGCACAAGTTTCAGCTTTCACGTAATATACGACACTTCATATGGTTGGCGTATCAGCGAGCGGAGAAACACCTGCGAATGACATCTGTCGGAATTTCGGTAGGGTAGGGAGAAGCACGTTGAGCAAGTTTGGAATCTTCAAGTTCAAGTTCAATAGGAAATTTATCTGGAAAAAAAAAGTTTGAAGACGAAATTCCTGTTATCCTTATTGTTTCACAGATAATCGCTCTGAAATGACTAATTGTAAGTCCATATTTGTTGAACCTGCCCCGATTGTCGGGTAAGTTGAGCATGGGTATGAGATAAGTTGAGCAAAGTAAGAATTGCATTTAAAAAAATCACACGTATGCAACATGATTTGGTACAATGCAGTAATAAACAAACAGTTGCTTGTTAATTAGTGATATTTTAAAACATTAACATCAATTTCTATGAGCCTTGAAATAGTTTTTCTTATATAATGGTAGAAGAAAATCTTTCAATCACGTTTTTAAATTTATTTTCGAGTGCAAAAATAATGAAACGTCCCGTGTTACCGTCTCGTGCGCCGCATGGCAATGGGCGATGGCGTGATGTGTTCCCCTCGCCCATACCCCTCTTACCGCCATTTGATGCACCCGCGTGCGGTGCTCAGTTTTACAGATATTTCGATTGCCCAACATTATGCATAGACCCAATATATTCGCACTCTGGTAATACTAGTATTACTATACATATAGCATTCCGGTAATATTGCTGTAAACTTAATAATTCTATTATCAACAGTATTTATCAATAATATAATGATCCTCATTATCATTATTGTATTCTTTTGTAAAAAACCGTTTTTTTTCCATATTCAATGTTCTTATCATCATCACTTGACATCACCGTGCAAAAGAGTGCCAACAGCTTAACCAATAAAAAAGACATATCACGTACTTCAAAGTTCCAAAGCTCCAAAGTTGAACCGCTGGTTATTGTATTTGCTACGAGGCAAACTGACCACGGAGGTTAGAAAATTTGTCGAGCGTGACAAATTTGACAACTGCGTTCAAACGAAACCACCATAGGGTTCAATTATTCTGGAAAGCTTTGGACGATCACCCATAGTCCGTCATCAGAATGGACTCTATTAGTACGAAATTCGAAATCTTCCTATGCTTACACAAAATACATAAGTGTACGCGTATACACGTGTATACATATACATATATATCGAATGTAGGGGAAGGGATAGAGGTTATATGGAAGGAGAAGCAGCGCAGCGGGAACGGCAGCCGCGCCGCGGTGTAAATGCAATCAAGAAGGCCTCAATTAGACCGTCACGGCGTGCATCCCTCATCACCGAGTGGTCGGCCCTGCCCTCTTGCCGATTGTTTCGCCTCTCGCCTCTTTTTCTCCGTCTCTCTTGATCTCTCTTCCCCCTCTCTCTTTCTCTCTCTTGCATTGCACTGCGTATCCTCGTATATGCACCTCATTGTATCGCAAGTATGCCATATATAACAAATACTCGTACGCATATGAAATATTATGGAACATATATATATATATATATATATATATATATATAAGTACGCGCGTTCTTTATATGGATATGCAACATGTGAGTGGCGATTATACTTGCGAGGTAATGCGAAAAGAGCTTCTGTGTAAACTCGTCACTGCGGTCATCACTTAAGAAATTCTCAGACGTATGCCTATTATATCGTATACTTATAGCTGAAGTCTATAAATCTTCCTACCTAGATTCATAAATGTATATATATATATATATATATCCAGTTATACAAGTGTGTGTGTGTAATGGACAATTATCTTTAAAATCATCGGTTTCTTTTTTGCACCTGATTGTAATCACGAGCGTAAATTTACCACGGGTTAACTTTTTTAAATTTATTTCTTTTCTATTCCTACTCACCAATTTGTTTGCTCATTTGTTTTTTATTCTATATCTGTATAGTTCTACGGCCAATGTTAGCCGTGGGTACTTGAAACATTTGGAACGTGATGTAGGTTTGTTTGGGTTTATGGGATACAACGAGTTCCCTAGAAGATTGTTTTGTTTGCGTGCAGCTTGAAGAAATCGATCGATCTTTTGTATCGATTTGTACGAATAAAATAGTCAAATCTGGAATTTGTTGGGGCGTACCCAGATCCTACTACATTCCTATAGGGATGTGATAGGGACGCCGCACGTAGAGAATCCACGTTGGAATCCAAGTGGGTTTCGAGCTATTTCGAAAAATATCCTTTCGTGATTCTGAGCAGGAATCTGGTGGGGAGCCCCAAGATACACCCACATCTCTATAGGGATTTGTTAGGGACAGTGCAGGTAAGGAGTCCTCATTGGGATCTAATTGGATTTCATACTGTTCCCCGATGAACGCCGTTTGAGAATTGTTAGTTTGAATCGAAAATATGTGAAAAGTCACGAGAAAAAACTCGGCGTGTTGAAACATAACCCATACGCTTCGTGAGCGTATACGTGTGCGGGGATATTATGTCAAAGTGCAGTTAAATAAATAACAAATAATGATTACAGTGGATTTCCAGCGATGTGATTCAAATCGATTTTTAAGATATACTTTTTTGAGGTAGTAGTCTCGCTAAGGCGTTTTTATATAGATTTTTTTTTTGAGCACCCATTCAGGACACTATTGAGTGATTACCTGCAAAATTTCAAAACGATTCACCGTTGTGTATTCGGGATATTGGCAATTAAGGATTGCACGGTTTTACACGTGTTCTTATGGAGAGCAGTGGAAAATTTCAGATTACACGCAATAACATCGAAACTTTTCTATAGATAAACAAAAATTCTCAATTACAGAGGAACATGTGGTGAAGCGGGTAAAAAAAATCATGAATTTTGACCGTCTAGTTTCAGAGATAGACCGATTTAAATTAACAATGTCCAGCGATGCTAGGGCCACGAAGCGACTGAAGCAGACTAGAACTAGATTACAGTAGTGCGTGCATATCCGTATACGCAGAGTATCAACGTATTAGTAGCCAGAATGGATAGTCTGATACAAAAGTGAGGGTAAGGTAAACATTATATTAGGCGTTTTTATCATTACTTTATAAGTTTTTACATCCCGATAAGATGAACAACCTACATTGGAAGAATATTCCGCAATATTTCGAAGCTTTCATCGATTGAGCGGAAAACAAACTTTCCAACGTGACTGTGGTAAGACTACTACGTTAAGGCCTTAGGCCACTTTAGGATTTTCCAAAAATCGATTTTTTTTTGTTAAAAATGTACCTTAGTACCTATAAAATTATATTCCAAATAATTATGGGTGTGAAAAATCTCTAAATACTTGATTTTCGAATTCTAGCTCAACCCCTCTTGATTCATGTCGTGATTTTCTACTAACTTTGAACGCGTTTATCTCCAAACTACATTTGTCAAGTCGGACGGACTCATTAACTCAAACAAATTTCAATCGATTCACTTAAAATTTTAACTGTACATTTAGAATTACATTTTCTGAGGCACTATGTAGGTTTTTAAAAATTATATTGCATAGTTCCTTTTTTATAAACAATTTTCTGACGATTTTCTCATGGCATTTTATACTTTTTGTTTTAGAAATGCGCCATTTTGACAAAAAACAATATATTAAAAAAATCCTACGTACTTCTATAGCTATTCTTATATATAATCGAAAAAACTTTAGTGTCTCATCATAACTCAAAAATTATAGGAGCTGTTGGTCCGGCCGCTGACCTTCCAGAAATAAAGGCGTCACCGGAAAAATGCTGCAAAGTCGCCATTTCGACATGTATCGCTGTGAAAAAATAATGTTGTATAGTCAATTACGTGTATAATAAAACCCCTATTTTGTAATTCCGATTTATTTTATGGTTTCGCTGAAAATAAATCACAAAATATGCTCTTTTTTTGGCCTCTAGAGTGGCCTAAGGCCTTAAGCGATTTATACTTTTTAAAGATAAGATTTATACTTTTTTAAGATCCACTCATTTTGTATATTTATAGATTTTCTCTAAAAATTCAATGTACAGAATGCGATGGGATCCGTCAAGAATCGTATCGGATTCTGTTCGATAATGTGGGTATCCTTCAGGATTGAAATTGTATTCGCACATTGGCTTCCAATAGGGAATCCCTATCAAAATCCAATTTACGAGCGTGACGTTTTAGTATAAGGATCCAAAGTGACGACTCATTGGATCCCTATCAGGAAGTGGGAACAAGTATGAGAATTCAATACCTACGACAATTTCTGCAAAGGTAATTTGGTAATTACAGTGGGCGATGATATACCGATGGTTTTTGTTTTTTTTTTCGTTTCACGACGAAGGGATTGCGATCTAGATAATTGAGAGCTAAAATATTTGATTGGAAGGAGAAAAAAGTGTATTTTTCCGCGCAACGGAAGGACGAACGCGGTTGTACAGCGGGATGCGCAGCGACTGGCAATTTGCATGAATCTCGGGGAGATGATATTACAGGCTGAGAAAGGAGATCAAAAGTCGTGCAAGTGGCGTATACTCTCGTCGAAGAGCTCAAGAGCATCGAGTTAGGTGCGCGTATGTATAGATGTAAATGTAGTTTTATAGATATACACGATGATACACACGTGTAACCATCAATTAGAAATTCTTAACCGAACGAAGCAAACTCGCTTAGATCTTCTTGGTCACTCGAATCCAATGATGATATTGGATTTTTCATTTTTTTTGTTCGGAAATACGTCGGATTACTACTAATCGGAGAATGAATGGCTTTGGCGATCTTCTGTCAAGCAGCGATAGACCTCTCGGGAAATAGTGAAGTGACAAGGGTGGACTAAGAAAGAAAGGGATGGGATCGTCAAAGCCCAGAATCCGACGGAAGTATGGAAGTGAGAATTTCATTACGCTCCAAAACGTATGCGGAGTTCAATTATTATGGATGCGTGCTGCACAGCGTAATAGGTAGCCGGTAATGAAGGGTTTACGCTAACTAACCGTTCGAGAGTTAGAGAACGTAAGAGAAATCGAGAGAGAGAGAAAGCGCGAGAGGGGGGAGGAGAGAGAGAAGAAGGGAGAGAGAGAAGGACAGAAATAAATCAAGAGAGAGAGAGAGAGAGAGAGAGAGCGAGGGAGAGAGAGAGAGCGAGAGAGAGAGGGAGGGACAGAGAGAGAGAGAAATCGAAACGCTCCTGTGATCCAGATTTTTTCTTCCACTAGCCGAAGCGTTTAGCCGTCGATGGCGCGTAATGTAGCGTCGATTTGTTTACACCGTAGTAATTTGCTAATGACGGGGACTCCGAAAAAGCGGCAAATCTCTCGTTGCTTCTCGATAAATTGGAAATTAAAGAACGAAAAAAAAAAGAAAAAAGTACCTGGGATAACAAAAAAAGAAACGGCGGAGAAGCGGTGCCGTGTTGCGCGTGATCCGCATGTCGAAAGAGCCCATCGATTTCATCACATCGTCGAGGGGTAAAAAATAAATTGGCGCTGTCGGTCAGTCACGAAGGAGCGAGAAATCGTAATTACGGAAATTGAGAAAATAATGTTCCTTTTTTTTCTTCTCCTTTCCCCCCCCCCCCCCCCCCTTCATAATTGATATAATATCTCGTGTAGTAATCACGGGTTCTGTGATTTGTGTGTCAAATCGCACTCGGCCGCGTATTCGCGTTTCGAAACGAGGTCGAAGTTCTCCAGTTACAAATGTTGATGAAATGAATGATGAAACGATGAACGAATAAATATATCTGTATGTCGATACACATGCATATATTTATTTATTTATGTGAATAATATGGATATCTCTAAAGGTCCATGGCCCTTCGGCGCTTGCGCTTCGTTTTTTCTCGTCAAATTCTACATGTATACGAGGTGTGTAAATTAAGTAGACTGATTTTTTTCAATTTTTTTATTCGAATAGAATTACAATTCAATATTGTCTCCATCAAAACAACTTCCTTGGGAAGCCGCACCGCGCTGGAGACGGTTCTTCCAAACGTCATAGCAGTGCTGGAACTCGGATACTGGAATAGCCTTCAGCTGGCCGGTTACAGCCGTTTGAATGTTTTCGAGTATCCCAAAATGACATTCCTTGAGGTGATTTTTCAATCTCGGGAAGAGGAAAATGTCACAAGGACTCAAATCAGGCGAATGAAGAGGCTGACGAGCCACAGGAATGTTTTTACTGACCAAAAACTCGTTTATTGAAATTGCAGTGTGACAGCAATTTTTCTCATCCCCAATTCATTGGTCAAAATCTGATGAACGGTAGTGTGAGTCAAATTTAACTCTTCTCCGATCATTCTGACTGCCAAACGACGATCTGAACGCACAAGATTCTGGATTCTGTCGACATTTTCATTGGTTCTTGAAGATGAAGGCCTTTCGCTGCGTGGTCCATCTTCAATCGACTCTGTTCCTTCTGAAAATGCCTCAAACCACCGAAAAACCTGGGCCCTTGACAAAACACTGTCTCCGTAGGCCTGCTGAAGTTTTGCAAAAGTTTCCGTTGCAGTGTGCCCAAATCTGAAGCAAAACCTGATCGCACACCGTTGCTCGAAATTGATGTCCCTCATTCTTAGATAGCACTAGAAAAAACTGTTTCATGAAAAAATTCGCCACGAACAACCAAGTGACT
Source organism: Ophion ventricosus (assembly GCA_963932345.1). Lineage (NCBI taxonomy): Eukaryota > Metazoa > Arthropoda > Insecta > Hymenoptera > Ichneumonidae > Ophion > Ophion ventricosus. The sequence continues at coordinate 8,641,477 of OZ010714.1, read as the reverse complement.
CTAGCGAGTTCAAAATCGAACTGAAGGCGTATCACATGTTCACCTGTCGCCCCTCCAAGTCCCACGTCCTAAGTGTTGCCAGATCTAACTCTACGTTGTCAGTCTCATTACTTAATTCACACACTTCATATATGTATATAATAAATTCTGGATAAATACATGTATGTATGTATTTAAGAACGGTCGAGGGCTTTGCACGGACGGATTCAATGGATTTGCAATAACCCAGGCTGTTTTTTTACATGTTTCCTTTTACAAATTTTTCATTCCGATTTTATTGTATGCCAATGGGAGCTGTCAATATTCACACGTCTTTGAATCGCGCACTCTTTAGCTTCAAAGTTTTTCTAAAGTGCTTCGTTCTTTATGTATTTTTTTATTTAATTCAATTACTACTTGCTTAAATTGACTACGAAATGTTTACTACAAATTTATTACGAAATCAATACTACCAAAAATTAATTTACTATAAATTAATTTTCACTACGAACTTTTACTACGAAATTAATGAGAAGAATTTTAGGAGGTTTGGAAATTGTTTGCCGATTCGTAGAACAGGATCCTTCAAACCTGGCAATTTATAGATATCCCATGGATACCAAGTGTTTTTACAAAATTCACATCCCCTTCTCCCCCACGTTATTTGAAGATTTATTTCCTGTGTCGAGACATTTTACTTTTACCACCGAGTTTAAGTTGCCCGTCACCATCGTAAACTCCGCAAAACTGTCGTCCTACTCGGTAGTTGGAGTGCAAGCCACGACGGTCACCCATCCGAGTATCGATCCCGGTCAGCGCTGCATGACATGGATGATCGCCGGATCTGCCCATCAAAGGCGCCTTCACCAACGTCGATTGTTTTACCTAGTTTTTCGATGATTTTTCCTCTTGCTCGAGGAAACAAAAATTTTGCGTATGAATCTGGGTCCATACGAGATCATCGTACGAAAAGAAGGCCAAGCTCTTAGGATTAATATAAGTGATCGTACGACGAGACTCGATTGGCTTCGATCATGATCGTACATATATATATATATATATATATATATAATGTGGTTTGCGAAACTGAGCGGAAATTCGCCGTGTCCTGGCGCGCGAGATTTATCGTTTACCGATCTATAGTCTCGATTAACACTCTCGAAGCGTGTCCGTGGCTCGATCCGACTAATTAGCTTTACGAGCATTAATGGCCCGGGGCACCATTAAACTATAAAATATTTAAATAGCTCCGGAGAGAGGAGATGCGTTCGGAGCGTTCGAAGTCTGGAAGAGGAGGCGTTCCCGAGACTCTCCGGAGTTATTCTCCATCCACCTCTCTCTCTCTCTCTCTCTCTCTCTCTCTTTTCTCTTTCTCTCTCTTACGTACACATGCTCTCTCGCCATCATGCATTCGCGATAATATATAGTACGTTACGCCCTTTATACACTTCGCTCTAAGAGGTAACGGGGCGCGCTCTCGGAAGCTAAATAAAGTAACTCGAGATCATCCTCTAGGATTGAACGTTACACGAGCTCTCTTCCTCCCGTTTGCCATTTATATTTTTCTTCTTGTCACGGGAGTTGGTGGGAAATTGGAACGAGCGGTAAATTTGTACGACTCGCGATTTCCAGGATGGAAGTTCCGTTCATCAGCAGGTCATTGACTGGTCGGAAGTTTTTTGGGTGAAGGTATTTGTTTCGGTTTGTTGAGTTCAAATCGGCAGGTCACTCGTTATCTTGAAGTTTGCTTGGATAAAACGATTTGCTTGGGTTTGTTTGGGTTTGAATCAGCGCGTCATTCATTGCTCAGAAATTTGTTTGGGTGGTTTGTTTGCGTTCGAACAAGTAGGGCATTAACTGTTGACAAGTCTTTGGGGTGAAGCGATTTGTTTGGGTTTGAATCGGCAGGCGACTCAGAAGTTTGCTTGAACAAAATTATTCGTTTGGGTTAAAATGCAGCAGGGCACTCGTTATTCAGAAATTTTCTTGGATAAAATTATTCGTTTGGGTTTGTTTGGATTAACATGAGCATGTCAGCCGGTATTCCAAAGTTTTGTTGGATGAAATTGTTCATTTGAATTTGTTTGGGTTTAAATGAGCAGGTGACTGACTATGGAGAAGTTTCTTGGATGAATCTATTTGTTTGGTTTTAAATAAACTCATAATCTGTTCAAAAGTTTGCTTGGATGAAATTATATGTTTGGGTTTGCTTGGATTTAAATCTACAGGTCATACACTGTTCTGAAGTTTTTTTGGTCAAGTTATTTCATTGGGTTGACTTCGAATCTTGGTTAGTCGTTACCCAAAAGTTTGCTTGGATGAAATTAATCGTTTGGGTAAAAATGAGCAGGTCAATTGGTATTCAGAAGTTTGCTTGGATGAACTTATCCGTTTGGGTTCAAATGAGCAGATCACCGACCGTTGAGAAGGTTTGTGAACGATGATCTTTGTTTGGATTTTAATTAACTGGTAACCATTTCAGAAGTTAGCTTCAATGAAATAATCTGTTGGGGTTTGTTTGGGTTCCAATGTCCAAGACACTCACTGTACAGAAGTTTTTTTTAAATGAAATTTGATTTTTGATAGAACTTAATTGAAATCAAGTGTTTCGCTGAACTCTTCTGGCCCACCGGTGACACAGAGGCAAAGTTTCGGTTCGTTCGGCAACAAGTTATCAATTTACTCACTTAAATTGCGCTTACTTACCTGCGACTTCATTCGAGCGAGTGTAGAGCGAGATTAAAAGGCTGGTCCAAATTTCCACCAGCTCTCGTGATTATTATCCTTCTTCTTCGATCTTTTTCTGCGCCGTTTTTTTAACCGGTAGGCCTCGCTTACTTTATTAATCACCGTTATGGCCGAGACAGGGAGAGAGGAAGGGGAGATGGATATATAAATTATATATATATATATATAGAGAGAGAGCGAGGGGAGAGAAGGAATCGGATCACTCTTCAGAAATGCTTCATACATCCCGGCTAATTGAATTTCCATATTTACATGCACCAAGCGTTCATGCTTCGGCCATTTCACTCGGCATCAATTATAGTTCGTAATTTATTGTGAAACTTATTTTCGTAACCTCGCGAGCAGTAGGTAAGAGAGGGATAGTTTAGTTTCGTAATTATTCGCTTCTCGATTTATTGACAATATTTGTTTATTCATCGCAAAATAATAATAAAGAGACGGTTGCTGTTCTTCCAGAGAGATGTTTAGGGTAAGATACATCGTTGCATGATTTAACGGATAAAAACAAAAATCTACCCTCGACGTTAACATTTTTCAAATTCTTCTTCTCTCTTTTTTAGCCGTTTGTTTTTTTTTTTTTAGTAAAAACAAATGTTACGTGTATAGGATTCGAATGGCGAAGTTTTATTTTCGTCTGAGCGCGAACTTTTTCTTCTTGTCATTGTCATCGCGTAGGCATTAAGGTACAATATATATATTTATGTATATATATATATATATAGGTAAGACACGTGTCAAGGCGGTACGATCCAATGGATCGAATTCGGAACCCTTGCTCGCCGGTTTCCCTCGTTATTATCTCTCGCAATATTTACAGGTTTTCTTCTTTTTTACCTAGCCTAAGTTCGTTTCCTTACACTTGTAAAATTTCGTAACAATAATTTCTATAAAGTTATGCGTTATTTTTTGCTTCTTCCTTTACGTGTCTATATATAATATATATGTATTTAATGATAGGTATAAATATTTATCTAATTGTAATCGTAATATCGCCGATAAACAAATAAATATATATGTATGTTGACGCACATGTATATATTTATTTATTTAAATAATATAGATATATCTGAAGGTCCATGGCCCTTGGCCGTTTGCGCTTCGTTTTTTCCTCATCAAATTCTACATATATATATGTATATATAATAAATTCTGGATATATACATGTATGTATGTATTTAAGAACGATCGAAGGCTTTACACGGACGGATACAATGGATTTGCAATACCCCAGGCTATTTTTTTTCACATGTTTCCTTTTCCAAAAGGCACTCATTGGCTACGTGGATTTTTCTCTTTGATTTTATTGTACGTCAATCGGAGCTGTCAATATTCACACGTGTTCTTTAGCGTCCAAGTTTTTTCAAAGTTCTTAATGTTTTTTTTTTCATTTTAATTAAATCACTACTGCTTTTACTTCGAAATGAATGTAATTAATTTTAGCAGTTTCGGAAATTCTTTAGTTATTCGTAGTACGGGATCCTCGAAACCGGTCAATTTATAGATATCCTATCAATATCTAACGTTTTCACGTATCGTCTTGGTCGATTTTTTTTTCCTTTTCTTCACGTACGGATCGAGACGAGATTGATTTTTTTTTTTCGGCAATAGTCTCGGTGGAGAATTCGCTCTTGGTGGAATGTATGGAAAATCAACGAATCCAATCGATTGGAGGTAGAGCCGAGTGTTTTTTTTCCCTTCGACGGCTAGAACAACCGATTTTTCCTCGTAGCCGCGTGACGAGCGCTTCGAGATCCAACGCTAAAGAGCGAGAGAACATCGGGAACTTTGGTGAAGAATCGAAGTTTCCGGATGGACGCTTCGAATCTCAAGAGATCGTCTTCACCGCGGATCCTCGAGTCATCAGCGTCGGAGCCATGAGTCGCCGTCCTTTGATTGTTCGTATAAAAATCTCGATCGTTCCATTTCCGTTTTCAAAGCTCGTCTGTCCATGGCAAATTGTAGCAAGCCACATCACGAAGTTCATCAAACGATTCATCGATCTCGTGATTTTTCATCGGCAAGACTTTTGGTCCAAAAGTTTCGACTGACTCAAGAGTGAATAATTCCCGTAACGAGACGAAGAACACTTCTGGTCCATTCGCGTCTATCGTCTTCGAAGCATAAAAAACGAAAGATCGCAAATGAGATCCAGAGTTTCGTCCAACGAAAAAAAAAAAAACAAAATCCCGTCCATCTCCGTTGATCCGTTCAGCTGATGAGATCGCCGTTCTTCCGCAGCATCTCAAGGTGGAGTTCGTACTCGCGAGCCTTAAGCCTGAGGGATGCTATGCTGTTAGTTCTGCGATCGATATCCGGCAAAGCGGTAGCACTTCCGGTCGGTGATCCTTGAGGGGAGCTCGTGCTGCCAGTCGTCGGTGGAGCTGCAGCGGCTGACGTTATGTTGACGACCGTTGGTGGAGGCGGTGGGGGTGGCGGAGCGGACGCCGATGGTGCAACGCTTACAGACGGTGGTGGCGAGTTGCGGATGATTTTTGGCCTCTGAGCGGCCGATATGTTGGCGAGTAGGGTTTGAAAGGAGGCTGCTGATGTGTAGGGCAACGGTATACCCGGTGGCAATAGTTGGGGTGGTCCTCGATGATACGGATGTGCTGGATAACCGCCTGGCAATACCGGACCGTGACCCAACGGAGGATAACGAAAAGCCTCGAAAGGCTTTCTTAGCGCGAACGTGCCCAGATGGGCAAACGGATTCGGCAACGATGGGGCGACGACTGCCGATGGGGGTGGTCCACCAGTACCCAGATACGGATTGTACGGGTGACCTTGGGGACCTACCTTCTCTTGCTTGCGCCATTTGGCTCGTCTGTTCTGGAACCATACCTGCGAACAACAACGTTGTATTATTGGTTGACGGTTCTGTGGATAAAATCGCAATTGACACACTTGCACTGATTTTGAGAGAAATGCATGGTATCTTCAACCATATTTTAACCATGTTTTATATCGTCATGAGTGGTCAACAATATTTTATAGTTAGGGGACGTCCATTAATTACGTGAGGTGTTTTTTTCTTTTGTTTTCACAGCTCTGCCCACCTGGTGAAACTTGGTGAAATGTGAAGGCACCCACACCTCCACCGCACGTGAGATTTTTCCTCATAATTTTTAAATGATTATATTTGTTTGACATGTTCATGTATTTTGCTTCATACCACTAATATAAAGACTTACTGATAGAGTGTTCTATCAAATACATTTTTTTCTGTGAAAGAAGAAGAGGAAAACGATACTACGTTTAAGACGCACTATAACGGCTTTAATTTAGTGTTCTTTAGTTTAAAAAATAGGGTAGGGTAGGGTAGTGCTACGACACCACCTTCTCTACTCGATCCATGGGCAACTTAACTCCAAACAATGCACTACCGGCGAAAAGTTTTCGGACAAAAATTCAAAAAACTTCCGTAACGATTTTTTATGCCATTTCGCCGATAGTTGACATAAATGAATTTAATAAACGGCATTTTGAAGTGGAGGAATTCACCTTCATTCCGTTTTTTTTTACTATTGTTTACGACTAGTACCCTTTTTCAAAAATGACCACTTTTCGCCTTTTTTTGTTCGTTTTCTGGTGGACCCCGTTTACAGACAAAAATTTTGTTATGCATTTCTTTGACTGGAATCATAAAGGGGGAAGCTCAAGCTTCAATTTTGTTTTTTTTTAAAGCTTCGTACAACTTTTTTTCTAAAGATATTTTGATTTAAAAAAATAGACTATTTGAAAAATAACGTGTAACGCGAAAACGATAAGGATTCAAGGAAAACCTCAAGCTAGTAAAAAGATTTTTTTCGACATTTTTTTCTCGAGTTACGGTAATTAAATCATCTGATTTTTTACCGAAAATAGGTGAAAAAAAAAAGTTAAAAAAAATCTGAAAAAATTCTCGCGAACTCAACGAAAACCGACTCAACTTTTTACTAACTTGAGGTTTTTCTTGAATCCTTGTCATTTTCGCGTTACACGTTATTTTTCAAATTGTCTATTTTTTTTTAATCAAAATATATTTAGAAATAAATTGTACGAAGCTTTAAAAAAAAAAAATTGAAGCTTGAGCTTTCTCCTTTATGAATCCGTTCAAATAAATTCAAAAAAGTTTGTTCAAAAAAGGAAAAAAAGGCGAAAAATGGTCGTTTTCGAAAAAAAGGTACTAGCCATAAAAAAAATAGTAAAAAAAATTTTTAAAAAAATGGAATGAAGGTGAATTCCTCCCCTTAAAAATGACGTTTATTAAATTCATTTATGTCAATTATCGGCGAAAAAGCATAAAAAATCGTTCCGGAACTTTTTTGAATTTTTGTCCGGTAACTTTTCGCCGGTAGTGTATATTAAGATGAACAGAAAAATATTTGATTAAAATTAATGAATAAGATAATGAAGTAATAACTTATTCATGCCTAAGAATATAATAAGAAGATTAAATAGAACATTTGATTATTTTGATTTCATACTGTTAATATGAACACGTGCCTGTCCATATTTTCAGACTAGTCTGGAAATATCAACATTTCACGGGTTAAAAAAAATTATTATAAAGGATATATATACTTAATAAGTCTGATTGTTACGAAATATAATAGAGCAATTACAATGTTGTTATTATTCTTGTTTTCTTGAAATGTTTTCCCGTCTACAATGATTTAAGCCTTAAGGTGTCCATATTTGCACCCTGTACCTTACAAAATGTTATAATAGTATATTTTCTGAATTACAAAGTTGACGTGATATTTTCGTTAACCCCGACCCCCGCCCCCGCCCCCTAAATAAAATTTGGTGAGATTTTGCAAGACCCCTCTCTCCACATTTGAAACTTGCGTAACTAATGGACGTGCCCTCATGGTTTACTGCCCAAAATATAGTACTGCTTATTAATATTTTAACAGTTGCGTAGATTTTGCACACATGTTTTTAATAAGACAGCAATAACGTATTAAAATTTAATGTGGTTCTATTGTTTGAAAATACACATGAAATTTGTTTGAATTCTCGTTGACACGCATAAGTGCGTTGTTTTAAGTTGTGTATGGCATCTACACGTGTTAATACCTAAAATTAAACACGTTACGTGTAGCAAATAACACACATGAATTTGCAGTGCACTTCGGTGCAAGGATGAACAGAGAAAGAAGGGCGGGGAGAGGAGGGGGGGTTAATGCTGGCGTTTATAAGTTACTGGAAGTTCTGGTATTCGTTTCCATAATTGTCGGATAGTTGCGGACTTTATGACGATCGCTGCTGTATATTTGTCGTGCTACCATAAGGCAAAAGGGCTCCGCAGGGACCAGCGGGTAATTGCGATTGCCCTCTTTTTCTCTTCTTCTCTCTCTCTCTCTCTCTTTCTCTCTCTCTCTCGTTCTCTCTCTCTTTCTCATTCTCTCTCTCTCTCGTTCTCTCTCTCTCGTTCTCTCTCTCTCTCTCTCTCTCTCTCTCTCTCTCTCTCTCTCTCTCTCTCTCTCTCTCTCGGTGTATTATCGATTTCGAGAAGCAGCTCGTGCCACGGCCGCAACTCGCAACACAGCCAATAATTATTGATCACAATGTTGGAGGAGAAAAACATTGAACGTTCCGCCACATACAATAAACAATTTATACCTTTCCACCGAGTCGCGACGTCTTTCAGCGTCAATTCGATTTCTCCCACGAACTTGCACAGCTCGCTCGATAAATCTCTCCTTCGGATCAATTAAAACGAAGCACCTCCGCATTAAACTTTCCTTCGATCCTAACGAAGAAATAACGAATTCCGAGAATATACGTTGCTATTGATAAATCGATGAGTTCGGTATAAGTAATTACAGTCACGTACTGCTGCGTCGTTGCGGGCAAGTTTTTTTTGGTTTTTCTCGCTTTTTTTGTGCTATTCGAATCACGGCCTTTAATTCGTTAGTCATATAATAATTTGCGGTGGTTATGACATGCAGGGGAAAAATGAAGGGGAAAAATGAAGGGGGAAAGAGGGGGGGGAGAGAGAGAGAGAGAGAGAGAGAGAGAGAGAGAGAGAGAGAGAGAGAGAACGGGCTTGCCGTGAAAGCAAAATCGCGCGAGCAGGGCTTTGAAATGTTGCTGACGTTCGTGACCTATCGAGAAGACTCGATGATTGTATCGACCACCATCGAGCACGCGGTTTTGCACAGTGGCATTTTTCATATTTTTTCCTTGTTTTTTTTTTACTCGGCGTTCAATTACAATAATTAATCGTTTCTTCCTCGGCAACCGAGGGATTCCTATTCAAAGAATTTTCAGGGTGTCATAGAATCAAGTGACGGATCACACACACACACACACACATATATATAACATATATATATATACAGAGGGATTTACAACTAATAGGGTTAACTTGGAGAGCATACAGTATGTGTCATTGCGGTCAAAACGCCTTTTTTTTTAATGTCGTGCGACAAAAATTGGCCGAGATATTCACGTTCAAAGTGCGCAGCTGAGTAAGCAATTGCATTTTTTTTCCTTCGAGTATTAAATAATAAACGAAAGTTATTGAATAATATTGTCGTTTTGCAAAGTGAGTCGCCGTATTTATAATCCTTTACGGAAAAAAAAATTTGATTGTCTAAAGGTGGATTCGAATCCGCGCTCGATCACAATGAAATACTCACACGGAACGAACAACATAAACAGTTCATTTTACAAATTGTAAGAGAATATCGAAAAAATCATCCAGACGCAAAAAAGGAGACAATACTTAAGAATTTGTAACTCGTTTAGAAAATTATTCTATTTTAAATACATTTATAAAAAAACGAGGAAGCAAAATAAAAAAAAATTATAAAAAAAAGTTATAATTATTATGGTAATGTTATACAACGTTTTGAGGGTAGGGGTTTTGGAAATTTTTTCCATGTAGCAACATGCTTGTAAATTAATTTCTGAAAATTTCAAGATTTTACAAACATATTTAGGCCCACAGTAAAATAGTGACTGCAAACGCAGGAAAACCCCATGTATTTTAAATGGAAAACTTCAACCCCCGTGGTCAAGGGTTAAACATTTTTTTTTAAATCTGAAAAAATTACAGCGTTACTTTTTACGTATTTCGAACCGATTTAGGGGACGGAAAGGGTAAAATTAATTTTGACCCCAAATAATGACCACCCTAATATATATATATATTTTGGCAAAAAGAATTCGTGTGCTGACGAGATTTTTTTTTTCCGTAGATCGGAAGGGACGCGTAAACGGGCAGATCGGTGTGTAACCGGACGGTCGTAGTCACGGACCTTGCGGATCATTTCGAGGAAGTTATCCTTCGAATTCCGGGTCACGGGGGAGCGGACAAGTAATGCTCCTTTCTGGAAGTCATTCGACCATAGCGAGAGGGAAACGTGGATGCGGAGGATACCGGCAATGCTGCGTTAAACGGAATAAAAGGGTAAGAGCCAGAGTGGGAGGGCGAGAAGAGAAGACGGTGAACGTGAATTCCGGCTAAAGTGACGTATTTCCCCCTTTACCATCGCGATCATCTTTTTTTTCTTGGTTATTTTTCTTTTTTCTTTCTTTAAGAAACAACCGAGATCTTGGGGTCGTATCATTATGTGTCTTTTGTTCACCTGCTTCACCGAGTTCTCGGTGAAAACGAAGGGAAAGCGAGCCGATAAATGGTCGCGAGATGGCGTGTATCTCGTACAAGACTCGCGGCACATTCATGAGTTCATATATATATATATGTGTGTGTGTATAAGGCGAATGATCCGAGAGTTGCGTGATTTTTTCACAGACCAATACATCGTGTGCTCTCTCTCACTTTTGGTATTCGATCGTTACCATTTTTGTTCGTAGGGAGCTATATAAATGGAGAGGGGCTTATTATATATACAGTGGGTAAAAAAAAGTATTTGTACACCGCGTGTTTTTCAAATTGTCCTACGAAAAAAAACATAAAATGCGTTAGCATTTTATTTTTCTTCAAAAATTTTTGTCGAACATTTTATTTTTCTTCGAAAAAAAATGCTAAAGTATTTTATTTTTTTGTCGCAGGATAATTTGAAAAACACGCGTTGTACAAATACTTTTTTTTACCCACTGTATATATACAGGGTGGCGGGAAAAATGACGTCCAAAAGGAAATTTTCATTATCATCAATCGTATCAATTCCTACCTGAATCACACCCCGTATGTTCTACGACCTTTTTTGACTTTTAGAGCAAAAAGCATTCTTTAACATTTTTTTCTGAGCTTTTCAGTAACGTAGGTTTTTATTTTTTTCTCTTTTGCGAGTGTACTTTTCTCTTAGACGTTTTTAAAAGGGAGTCATTTAGATTAGTATAAGTTTTTTTTTTATCATCTAAACTTTAGTAACTGATCCTCGCAAATCTACTTTTTAAACTTTTGATCAAAATCTTCGACATTTACGTTAGTATTCAGTTGGCCATTTATTTATTGCTTAACAGTGCATTTCACAAGGATAACAGGTAAAAGAATCGCGAGAAAAGTACATACGTAGAAGAAGAAAATAAAAATGGTTTTTTTTCTTTAAATTGAATATAATGAAAATGATGAATATTTGAATATAATTATTTTTGATGATTGGGAATACGAATATGTGAATATAATTATTTTCGATGATTGGAAATATGATGAATATTTGAATATAATTATTTTCGATGATTGAAGATATGATTAATATTTGAATATAATTATTTTCGATGATTGGAAATATGATTAATATTTGAATATAATTATCTTTTAATGATTAGAAAAATGATTAATATTTGAATATGATTATTTTTGATAATTATTTTTATTTCACTCGGTACGATAATCGCCCTTTTAAGCATACTTCGCGTGTTCAAAACCTCCATTTTCACACCTCGTAAAATAAAATTTCGTACAATAATCGACGGAAAAACTTTTTCTGATTCCGTGTAATTGCGACACTCGTTAAAAAGAGTTTTTCCGTACTCGTATCATAATTTACTATTGAATATAATTTTTAAAAATGTTTTTTAAAAAATTAAAAAAAGATCGTGGAACATACATGGGGGTGGTTCGGATAGATATTGATACGAGGCATTTAGTTTTTACTTTTGGACGTCAGTTTTCGGGCCACCCTGTATATGTGTGTGTATATCTATATATATATATTTTTTTTTTCCGTTCATTTCTTCTCATTTTATACAAATATAATAATGATAAATGGCAAATGTATATAATATTGAGAGTGGAATATTGAGACATCGTAAAACGTGGTCGCTGGAGGGTTGCACGCGGTCGTTGTTACGTAACGTGTATCTTGCGCTCTCTCTCCCTCTATATATCTGTCTCTTGTTCTCCCTCTTTCTCTCTCGTTTCCAAAAGTCTGCAAATAGCACTTGCACGACAACACACAATTTCACACAAAATATCGACAAGAATCGCGCCCCAACGACGATCCGCAATTTACGATGACCAACATCTGTATCGTTAATTACGCGCAACGACGTTTCGCAAGTACAGTACCTTTGCGTACACTACGCACACAATACACGTATACGCGGATTCCACGGATCGATTTATTCCCAAAACGTTTCAACGATCCTGGCCCCCAAAAAATAAGTTTCTTCTCGGTAGCTCGTGGCGTCCAAGAAAGTCCAAGTCCAAAGAAACGTACGCTCATCTCTTAAGGAAATACAAAAGTGACAAGTGCGGTCGAAAGAGCCGTAAAAGAGCGAAAATACCCGGTATTTGGCGCATGGGCCGACACAATTTTTTTGGGGGATTGGGGTGGTCATTTGCTAATTTTGTCACCCTTAGACCTTATGTCCTAAGTGTCGCGGTAATTGAGATGTGATATTTTTTCGTTTTTTTTTCTTTCAATTACCCGAAATTTTGCCTTTAAATCTTCATAACTTTTTTGTTTGCGGTTGTAATAGCACGAAATAACTTTTCTTGTATTCTGCAATGTATGTTTATTATAAATAAATCTACGGAAAATTCGTCGAATTAGAATTCGTGGAATTACGATAGGAATGTCCGCTTTCAGCCGCACCCGGAGTCAACGAACGGGGACGTAGCGGATATCTGACTCCATGTTTAATTTTTTCCAATTTTTTGGGGGTTTTTGTATTTTTCAATTTTTTTTTTGTATTTTTAAATTTTTTTTTGGGTTTCTATATTTTTCAATTTTATTTTGGGTTTTTGTATTTTTCAATTTTTTTTGGGTTTTTGTATTTTTCACTGTTTTTTTTTGGTTTTTATATTTTTGTATTTAAAATTTTTTTTTTTGTATTTTTAAATTTTTTTTTGGGTTTCTATATTTTTCAATTTTATTTTGGGTTTTTGTATTTTTCAATTTTTTTTGGGTTTTTGTATTTTTCACTTTTTTTTTTTGGTTTTTATATTTTTTAATTTTTTTTTTGGTTTTTGTATTTTTCAATTTTTTATTGGGTTTTTATATTTTTTAATTTTAATACCCAACATCGTTGAAGGTCCCAATACCCTGGCAAACATTGTAATAATGCCGTGGACCCCCTGTAGACCTCCTGGGGGTCCATGGACCCCACGTTAAGAATCCCTGCTTTATACGAACAAACCCAGGACATCGAGAAAACAAACGGATCTCATCCTCGCGGGTTTTTCGCGATCGGAGAAACTTCCGCAAAACTGTGTAAAATGTCGTCACAAGCGGTTTTGACTGTAATATGAAACGATGAGGCGGACGAAGTGTGTTGCACTTTTCTTCGATCTTTCGTTTCTCAGCGAAGTGCAGAAGTAACGCGGATTTTATTCACGCGGTCACGGTCCTTTGAGTACGCACCGCGCGTTACGACGGTACGAGCGGGAGTCCCTTTTGACAGCTCGGAAATCCTCGACGTGCCCTGCGATAACTCGATGCAGGAGGAATAATTCTCGAAGCCTTGTGGCCCAAAGGCTCTCGGGTTTATTTGTTTCATATAAATATACATACATGCATACACGCACACGCACACACTGACCCACCCACATATACACATTTGTTTTATGAACAAAATTAAGGTACAGTCAGAGCCGAACCCCTGCTGCACATTTACCGGTTACGTAATACGATTTTATATATTATTATAGTTTACTATTATATTATATTCTATTAATAGTATTATAGTATATACAGGGTGACATTTATAAAGTGCCCATGTATTTTTTAAGGGTTTGGCGCGGAGATTTTGCGGCTGAGAAAAAAACGATATTTAATGGTTTTTCAACTTCTCTGCGAAAAAAAATATATAGTATTTCTTGTAACGTCGTAGTATTTGACAGAAAAACAATGAAGCATTCTGGAAAAAAATCTCAATTTCATTCTGAGTTTAGCGGAATGAAGATAGTTAAATTCCGGATAGAAAAAACTTCTAAAAAAATGGGGAAAAAAAATTGTTTCCGATTATCTGGAGAGCGCAAATCATCAACGCCAGCAACATACTTTTTTCATGCCTTTACACGATTATAAATTGTTCAATAAATATACATTTATATGCAACGAAAAAAATTGTTTTCTATTCTGTAAGAGTGTACCTTTAAGCGAAATAAAAGTTTGTACCGATACATGAAACAGTTAAAAAAAAGAAATTATTAAAAATAGCTTATTTTTTTAGCCGTCACAGTAAAATAGCTCCTTAAATGGAATTTCAGTCCGTTTTTCCACTTTAACATGCACCTTTCATGATTTTTTTTCACAATTATGAGATGCTCAAAAAAGTTTATCGGGAGTGTTTCTCGTAATTTATTTATCTTGGTTCTGGCGTACTCAAGATGGCATTTTGATTTTTTTTCCAGAATGTTCAAGTTTTCCTATTTTCTATTTCTAATCTATTTCTATTTCTAATCGAATTTTTCTAACTCGTCACAGGAATACTACAGTGGGTAAAAAAAGTATTTGTACACCGAGTGTTTTTTTAAATTATCCTGCGAAAAAAAATAAAATACCTTGGCATATTTTTTTTTCGAAGAAAAATAAAATGTTCGACAAAATTTTTCGAAAAAAAGTAGAACAATTTGAAAAAGACAATTTGAAGAAGACAATTTGAGAAAGAAAGGTGTCCAAATACTTTTTGTACCCAGTGTATATTTTTTTGTCAAGAGGTCTCGAAGAATTATTCAAAATCATATTTTTCTGTTACACAATCTCCGCGCCAGACTCTTGAAAAAACACATGGTAACCATGTAACTGTCACCCTGTATACAATTATGATATATATAAAAATAGTAAAAAGTTCCGCAAATAAAACTCGTTTCGATTGATTGATATATAAAAATAGTAATACATAAATATATTACTATTTTTATGTTTTGTTTAATATTAAAAAATAGTAATCTATAAATATATTACTATTTTTGAAATACTATTTATGTTACTATTAAAAAAATCGTTACATATAAATATGTTACTATTTTTCTGAGTCCCAACGTATATCCTTTCTACGTATTGTCCTTCCCAATTGAACCCTTTCCTATCACTTCCTACTCGCTAATCTAATATAACGTTCCGTTGCATCCACACAGCCGTTTTAAGGGTACGGTGAAACTGTGGGAAGCCCGTACCAGTATAGACGGCCCTATATTCTTCTGATTCTGTAGTGTACAGACGTTTTGCTCAAGTATCTACACCAAGGTATCAAAAGTATTGGCCTTCCGCTGACTGCTTGATAGGCCGCCAGTGCACGGCGAAGCGGTCACCGCTCTGTGTATCGGCCATGCACAACGCTGCTTAACTCGAAGTATCGTCGGAGCCGAACCTCGACCGCACAACCACCAGTGTCGGTAATATACATATATATATATATATATATATATATATATATAGAAAAGGACGTTCGCCGCATTCCGGACTTTCCTGAAGACCATTCCTCGAACAATCGCGAGCGTGCTAATACCAATACAAATTCAACAGAAGCTTCCCCGGTGCTCTTCCTCATTTCGTCACTTTTTCTCTCCGCGCGCGTTCATCGCGATCCTTCGCTGCATTATCCTCCGCACGCTCTTGTTAAACTTTTGCAGCCGTAGACGACAGGAAAAAATGTGAACAAACAAACAAGCACAAAAAAAAAAACAAATACCGACGGAAATTACGGGACATCGATTGCTCGACCCGTCGTCCTGGCGCATTAAAAAAATAAAAAAACAATTGACAGAAGAAGAAGGGACTTTTCTGCTGTGCCAGGTCAGACGTCCCGGTACCGAGAGAGCCGGACGGATACGAGACTAAAGCAAGCAAACAAGAGACAATCGCTAGCTCTATTGCTCGTTTTAATGCAGCCAAAATGGAGACGGATGGCAGGGAGACTGACAAATGTAGCGAAAAGAAAAAAAAAAACGGGAAAAATGTAGAGGAAAAGGCCACGGAGAAAAGGAGACGAAAGTAGCAAGGATTATAATGTGAGTTGCGGTAGGGACTGCGGGGGGATTAAGTATGAGACTGGAGGATACAACTACATAAAGTTGAAACGACAACAAAAAAACAAAAAAGAGGCAAATTGAAGGAACGACAGGACGACAAAATGACAGAATTGAGAAGTCGACGCGTGCGATGTATCGTGACGAGTAGCAATGAGGTACGCTTCCCGAAAGTCGAGTTTATTCGTCAACAACAATTCAACTTATCCAATCATTCGGTCTATCGTGAAACCGAGGGGGAGATTTCCGGCCTCGGGTATACTTTCGGGGAGATCGTGAATTAGGTATATACTGGGTGAGGCACATAAAGTGTTACAGAGCAATAGCACTCAAACTATTGATCATATCCAAAAATGTTTCAGACAAAAGTTTCAGTGTTCGAGAAGGCCGTCATACTGGACCACCCTATTTTTTTTTATCGGTGGAGGCGCTGAAGCTACGTCAAGGTCAACTCCACTTTTTTAAATGGAACCATGTATTTTTTTTTCGATGACATTATTACCGTTTTTAAGACGAATTCGGCGACCCACAACACAAGGTCATTCTAGTCACGCAAAGTATGAAAGTAATCGAAAAATATCGGAATAATCACTTTCAAAGGATCCACTAACCTTGGTTTGGTTCTACCTAAGGGGAGATGCTCGAAGTGACGACCCTTTAATGCACCATGGTGCATTAAACCAGTCAGCGGAAGGCCAAAACTTCTGTGACACTTTGGTGTACGTACTTGAGTAAAAAACCTTTTCGCACCAAAACGTGGGAAATATATATTCTCATCCCCGGAAAAAACTCCCGAGAATCATCCGAAAAAGATACGGGGCGCTTCTGGGTCGGGATTTAAACCCGCGAACCTTTCGATTGCCGGTCGAATGCTCTGATCACTGAGCTAAGCTAGCTCACTTACCATACTCTCTTCGGATAGACTCATGCAATGGTACGTCTTCGCAACGTTACACTATATAGATATATGTGGGAAATTTTAAACCCGTTATATCTATATAATGTTGATTATTAAGACAGCTAGCTGTTTTAACCCTTCATAACTCAACAACGTAAAAATAAATAAAAAATAGTTGACTATGGTAGATTTTAATAAATAAAAAAAAACACGGCTTATTCAGTTTTTGAAAAATCTAATCCGGGGGCTAGTTACGAAGTAATCAAAGGAGTGTGACAGATGTTGGTGTAGCCAAGGAGGGACAGAGAAGGGCACCCCCCCCCCCTCCCAGAAAGCCCGGTGACCCCCCCCCAAAACGATCCAAAATAATAAAAAGTCAAATAATTGATTAATTTTATTTAAGTTTCACCCAAGCAGGCATCAAGAAATAATTTAATAATACTATAATGATCGCCTTTGTTGTAATTTCGTTATTTGTATAAAAAGTAGCTATTTCATTACGTAAATTAAATAGATATTCAATTTTCAAGTTTGGTTCGCCTAATATAAATCCATTTTTTGTTAAAACCATAAAAATTCGATAAAAAAAAAATTATAAAATATATTCGACCAAACGAAGGAAAAACGTGATACAGTTGGATAAAATGGCCCAGCGATAGAATGTTTTTTCGCTACGAAGTCGAGAATTATTGAAATTTCATTGAAATGCTTGTGAATTTTCGCGAAAAAAAATTCAGAACCCACGAAAATTGTACCTTATTGATTTTTTCGTCTCATTAATCAATTTTACTTTATTAATTTTTTGATAAATCAACGACTTTTTAATTTTTCCAGTTGGAAGAATCGCGATATCATACTTGTGTCTCTACATCGGCCAATTTGCTCGGAGGATTGATTATTGGATTACAATAAATTAGTGATTCAGCGATGAGAATATTATTCGATGATAGATGTCTCAATACCTTGTGAATGTTTTTTTTTGTTTGTTCGCGTGTGTGGAATTCGTATTAACGAAAGATGTGTCGGGTCAAAGAAGTGCCGCGCACGTGTATGTACAAGGGTTTTGAGAGCGCGCGGCGCCGTTGTTCTTCAAAAGTTCGAGCACATTAGTTACACACACGCGGCTGTGTCTATACGTACTTTTGAAGCAGCAGGACGCTGGCCTATAACGGCCTCGTCACGAGGAAAAGAAATCACCGATGACTGGACTATATTTTTTTTCTCCCTTTTACGACGATACGATCGGTGTACACAGTGGATAAAAGAAATTCGGTTCGGGCGTAGTTGAATTCAATAGAAATAATAAACATTCGAAATTGAATATTGAGGTAGCGAAAATTAATAAATATTGATATAAAAAAATAATATCGATAATATTGAAGATAAATATTATTGAAAATATTTTTATAATAATACTTATGAAAATAATAAAAATAATAAATAATTAATATTAAATATTAAGAATATTAACGATCCATATTTTTTTAGTATATTAATAATAAGAAAATAAGTAACGAAACTGTGATAAAATAATGTTGGCAATTTTAATGTATGTTGAATGAATTGATAAATATAGATTAGCAATTAAAATATTTAATTTATAATATTAGATGAAGTAAAAAGTTCTGAGCGTTTTTTCGCTTTATTTCGACAATGAAATTAACATAGTTAGGATTATCCGATTTAGATCAAATATGCGCCGTTTTGTTCGATTACTTTTGTCCATTTTGAAGGCAATTTCATAATTCCGCGATTGAAGAAGTCCTCGTGCCTATTGGTAAAAAACTTGACCAGCTCATTTTCACAAGCCCCTCTTGAGGCCAGTTTTGTACCATCATGAAAATTTTGCAAATGCTTGAAAAGGTGATAATCGCTTGATGCCAGGTCTGGACAATACGGCGGGTGCGATAGAACCTCTCATCCAAGCTCTCGGAGCTTCCGGCGCATCGTTAAAGATGTGTGCGGCCTGGGGTTATCTTGATGGAACACAACACTCTTCCTATTGGCCAATTCTGGCCGCTTCTGGTCGATCGCCTGCTTCAATCTGGTCAATTGTTGACAGTAGAGGTCCGAACTGAGTGTTTGGCCCGATGGAAGCAGCTCATAGTGGATGATTCCCTTCCAATCCCACCAAACACACAGCAAAACCTTCTTGGCCGTTAATCCGGGCTTGGCGATCGTTTGGACCGGCTCGCAGCGATTGGACCACGATCTTTTTCGGCTGTTGTTCTCGTATGTGACCCATTTTTCATCGCCAGTTGCCATCCGCTTAAAAAATGGCTCGATTTCGTTACGTTTCAGCAAAGAATCGCAGGCATCAATTCGGTCCAAAACGTTCTTTTGCGTCAATTCGTGTGGCACCCATACATCGAGCTTCTTCTTGAGACCAGCCTTATGCAAATGGTTCCAAACGGTTTTCTGGCTAATCGTCAGTTCCTGGACAATGGAATAAGTGCTCACATGCCGGTCCGACTCGACGATTTCCATGATTTTATCGACATTTTCGACAATTGGCCTACCAGAGCGTGCCTCATTTTCGACGTCCATATTACCAGAACGGATTCGTTGGAACCACCGATTTGCTGTTGCATTCGATACTGTATTGGCTCCATAAACGGCACAAATTTTTTTGGCCGTCTGCTCCGCCTTTTCACCTTGGTCGTAGTGGTACTGAAGAATATATCGAATTTTCTCTTTTTTTACCTCCATTTTGGAAAGCTGTAACACACAACTGGCTTCACCAAACACAAAACGGTCAATGAACTTTTTTTGAAGCGTAATGTCACCTTTAAATCGTCGTATAGTATGACTTGATGCGATGTATACATCGTGAGATATGGCTCACTAAAGACATCTAGCGGAAAACGCTCAGAACTTTTTACTTCACCCAATATTTGTTATATTAATTTATTGTATTGATTATTAATTTATAATATTTATCGTGCTGTTATAATATAATAATGTCTTATTAAAAAAAAACATTAAGATAAATCGGAAAGATAAGGTCGTACAGAAAAGTGCTTTCTACAAAAGTTTTATGGCTTTGAGAGGGACATCCAGTGGTATTACAAAATATATTTTTTCCGTCAATACGTCTACGAGATATCGTTCTAACTTTCAATTTTCCAAAGGGAAACGCATAGTTCTTAATCTTTATAAAAATAGCTGATTTTGAGACGAATCCAACGAAAAAAAATTTCTAGCTCAAAAGTCAAGAAAGTTATGACAGTTTAAAGTTCTCGGAAATATCCCATGCTACATAACTTACAGTGGCGAATTTCGAAAGGCGTATTCGACTCTTATAATAAATTGATATAAATAATATCATAAATTAAATATTTTTCTTGCTATTTTATATTTATTAATATATTTAACACACATTGATATTAAAAATATACACATATGTATATAATAGTAAATATTTTACTTGATATATTGTATTGAAACTATTTATGAATGAAATTTGATTTATAAACTATTGTGAAGAACGTATCAATGCTCTGTTAATAAATATTGTTACTTCCTTATATTTTAATTATAACAATTTAGTCGAGGCATTCTCGAGTTCCATAAAAAAAAACAAACACGATTTTTCAACAACGGAAATGAGTTATATATATACACAACATAATAAAATATATATTCAATAATGAATGTCGTATCAAATATATTCGAACTCCTGTGAATAAATGTTTATTTTCCACAAAATCGATTAATTGTCGTTTCGTCATCCTAATTGTAAGGCGAATGTTTTGTGTTACCTTTCCGTTATATTTCTCATTTATTCTCGTACACTTCGGGCCTGTATTCCAGGCTATCCAGAGGAGGCACGATAAATTTCGGAGATTGATTAACCAATCGCTACCACTTGTCGAATACATTTTCAACCGGGCCGACCGTAAATTCGAGAACAAAAGAATATATTTGTACAATCGCTCGTGGATTTGTAAGGAAAAAGAGAGGAAGAGGAGAAAAAAACATTGTCGAATTCCAAAAGAAAGGTTTGGTGAGAGTTCGTGATATGCGGGGTGTGGGGGGGGGGGGGGGGGGGGGGGGCATTTAAGTTGAGGAAGCACGGTGTTCACGAGAAAAATGGATGTGAGGCGGGCGCGGGCAGGAATGGGCTTGAGGGGCGGAGGGAAGAAACGAGGGAGGCGGGTGCCAGGACCCCCCAAGGAGAACAGGATTGCCCCCAGCGGGGAGCTAAATATCCTCGGGGCTAAAACAAAACGGACCGACGTCGCGGCGTCGTACGTCTGCGTTTGTCCGCGGTGCTCAAAAAAGAGAGAGAAAGAGAGGGGGGGAGAGAGAGAGAGAGAGAGAGAGAGAGAGAGAGAGAGAGAGAGAGAGAGAGAGAGAGAGAGAGAGAGAGAGAGAGAGAGAGAGAGAGAGAGAGCGAGGGGGGGGGCGGGGGGGAACGATCGCTCGCGCGAGTTGAAGTTTCTACGTTAATTGCGCCACATTAATTACAATGGCCGGCAGCGTTCGAAGCGTATTAACTATTCGATTTGTAGGATGAATCTTCGCGAGAGGTTAGAAAGGCCACAGCCGGTATTCCCTAGCATCAACGCGAGAGAACGAAAAAAAAAAATCCCGAGAAGTAATCTCCGTGCTAGGAGCAAGGTTTTTTTTTTAATCTGTAGAACATTTTTTTTTTTATCAATCATCCGTTCCATTCAGGCTGGAGAAACGATGTTTAAGAACCACACGCGCGATCATTAATCGATTATTAATACGCGTGTATGTATATGCGTAGCAGAATCAATACTCCCCGCGCGTTTCGAGCACTTTTTATTTTCTTTTTTTTTTTGTAATGAATATTCAACTAAGCAATTTTGAGGAGCTCCTTACGTCACTGCGATCATTCTGGAGTCTGTGCAATTAGAACTGAAAAAAAAACAGTTCGAGAGAGGGGGGAGAGGGGGAGGAATAGATCTCGATGGTGAAGTACTTATTACAGAGGTGATGAATCACTTGAAAAATTGGATACTCAAATTGGCGTATATGAGCTAATGACAAGTTTCGATGTACGTCTGAAAAATTGGCTAATCGCTTTGTCTGGAGTGCTCGTGTATAAATGGGAGTCTATTAATTTAATACAATTTTATACATTGCGGAATTTACGGACGGCTGAAGTTCTACAGAGTCCATAATTGTTTTTTTTTTGTTGCAGAACTCAATTGCCAGTCGAAGGTATCGGAACGTTTGGCCAGAAAGTAATACGCGAGGACGTTGAGTTTGATTGGTCAAGTGAATGAAATTTGAGTTGATTTTGTAATTGCGTTAAAATAAAGTTTTGAAATAGTAATCTTGATAATTTTTTTTATTGCGAGGCGAGGCGGGATTTTTGTATGTTTTTTTTTCCGTCAAAGTGATTCTTGGGCTATAAAAAAAATGTTACGATACGAATAATCAGATTCGGTTTTAGAAATAATTTTGAAACGTATGTACGATTTTTAAAAATCCGTACGAAAAATGTTCTTGGTATTTTGCAAAAAATGATAAATAATTGAACATTCTCCGTATCTTTTACAAAATTGTTTAACTATTCGATGAAAGGTATGACACATGAAATAATGGAAAAAATGGAGCAAATAAATAACGGAATGAAATTCCAAAGAAATATTTAAAAAAACGTCGCGATTAATTTTGCATCGATAAAAAAGCCCCGATAAATTTTGCGTCGCACGTGTAACAAATTTGAGCGAATTTATTAAACGAGAACAATATCGCGCTTTGTTGAACATTCAATTCCTAAATCGTTTAAAAATAAAAAGTGTTCGACGTTTCAACGTATCACCCCGGTATCAATCGTATCGATTTTTATTTTATAAAATAAAATAAAAATAAATAAAATAATAGAAAATAATAATGAATGAAAAACGAGAAGAAATGAAAAAAATTGAACCAATAATAAATAATAAATGAATATAATAATAAAAAATAAATCTAAAATAAATAATAAATCTTATCAATCAATTGTTTCAAACAGAATTTTAACAACTCGATTTTTCGTATTTCCAAATTTACTTCGACGCCGGAGCTGAATCAGCCGAGACAATGAGGAAAAAAGAAATCAGAAAATGTCTCGTCAGTCTCATTTTAATATGAACTGTAAGAATTTTTATCATTTTTTTTCTTTTGATCTGACTATTTGATAAATCGAGTTCGCGGGCATACGATATGGCTAAAAATCATTGTTTCGTGAATAAGTTCGAGAATGTTGGTGCATTCTTTGGAAAAACGACGAGGGCAGCTCGAGTGAGACCACATCAAAGTCGGCCTATAAGATCGTACTTTGCGATGCGAGAGGGGTGTACAGAGAGCAAAAAAAAAAACTTGGAGAAAAGTATAGAGAAAGAGCGGTGCGCTCGTTGCCCGTGAGAGCAAAGGGAAGAATTATCGTCGCGGAAACGTGGCGAGCTATGAGCGCGAAGCAAACGGCGCGTCCGAAAGTACAGTCCTTATGCGCAAGAACGAAAAGAGAAACGAAGTTGGTACAACACGAAGAATCGGCAGGTGCCACTTCCTGTTGTAAAAGCATGTTACCTAGATAAAACGTTTGGATAAGGGAAACAAGTATACGCTTTTATTCCAGGAATGAAAAGACCAGGCCACCGCGCGGGACTCCCGCACAGAGAGACCGCACCGAGTTTGAGGCGGAACGAGAAACGCGCGAACGCTACGACCAAGAAAACCCGCCTCAATTACCGTATTTCCCTATTATTTAGGGGAAAAAAAAAATACTTAAAAGATTTTAGTCTCGATCCTACGAACTGTTGCCCGATCTTTTTATTTGTCCATTTTTGGCACTTGACAATTTAATGCTTTTCTTTTGAGAGCGAGTAAACATATTTCGGGAACGTGGAATGTCAAATTTTCCTTAGGTCAGACTTTTGTGGAAGCATCGAATGAATTTTCCGAAAAATTATGATTAATGTTTTACGATGAAGCAGTGATCGATTTATTGATATGGTTTTTGACCTCCTTTTTCAACCGTTTAACGTTTGTTAACCTTTTTAAACCATTTTTAAACCTACGTTAACCTTCTTTCAACCCTTGTTAACCTTATTAACCTTTTTTATCATCTTAAATCCTTTTCAATCTTTCTTCGTCATCGAAATCCTTTTTTATCCCTCTTGGGGATGAGAAAAATCGCTGACACACAGAAATTTCAATAAACGAGTTTTTGGCCAGTGAAAACATTCCTGTGGCTCCTTAGCCTCCTTATTCGCCTGACTTGAGCCCTTGTGATTTTTTCCTCTTTCCGAGATTAAAAAATTACCTCAAGGGACTTCGTTTTGGGACACTCGAAAACATTGAAACGGCTCTAACCGATCAGGTGAAGGCTATTCCAGTATCCGAGTTCCAGCACTGCTATGAGGATTGGAAGAACCGTATTTAGCGCCCTGTGGCGTCCCAAGGAAGTTATTTTGATGGAGACAATACTGAATTTGAATTCTATTCGAATAAAAAAAAATTGAAAAAATCAGTCTGATTACTTAATTTACAAACCTTGTTTTCGTTTTCGCGAACAGGCGAAAAAACGGCCCGATTCGACAAGTAGATTTTCACAATGGATCAGAGCGGTCTGTGTGACAGCGCGAATAGAAAAAGAGTCGACGGTGAGGTTCGATTGAGAAGAATATCTGGAGGGAATCGAACGAAGACACGGTAGGTTAAACTTTGTACCCCTCGCTTTCCTTCTCTCTCTCTCTCTTTCTCTCTCTCTCTATCTCTTTATCTTCCTCTTTCTCTCTTCTTCCCGTGCTTGACCAGGGATCGATCAATTGCTCCTGAACGTCGTCCCGCATCGCTCAATCGTCGTTTAATTGATACGATCGTGAATCATTCCGGATATCCTCTTATAGGCTTACCCGGTTCGTTAGAAGGTTAGCATAGCGTTGATGCGATGAAAAAGGCACGCTTTGTAGAAAAAGTAATTGAACTTATACTCAGGCATTATAAATCGTCATTTAAGGGAGATCGGTACGCGTACACTGCGATGGTACACGTTCATTTCCGGTGAAGAGGCTCGACCACGTAAAGTCTATGTATACCGGACCGAGAAATTTCTTTCTTTTTAAATCGTGTCTCATTTAATTTCAATGAACTTTACCGTGGAGTGGAGAGCTTCGCATTAATTATCTAGCGTAACGCGTATTGTTGCTCGCAAATATTCGCGGGCGGAGACTCGAAAACCATGACGTGTTCAAGCCCAACGCTCATTTGCTGACAATTCAATTTTCATTATGATCCAAGGGCCATGACTATCGGACGGTGGTATCGCGGGAGAGAGCATCGCGACCGTATGCCCCGGCGTATAGTATCGTACGAATATACAGGGTGCCACAAACACACGCACTGGAAAATCCGCGTGGTACGCCTCCGATAATGCCACCGTACAATATGGACAATTTTACGAACGAGAGACAAAGTTCTTTTTTTTCATCTTATCTATTCCGTGTCCTATTTGAAGCAGGAAATCCTCATTATCGAAACACAATTTATAATCTATTCGAAATAGGATACTCAGTGTGCATCGCCCTATGAAGAGCTGGGCGGAATATCTGTTGCGTTTTTCCTTCGTAAATTCTTTGACGTACGCCTTTTTGACCTTCTGCAAAGATTATTTTTATATTATTATTATTATTATTTAAAGTGAGAGGTAGGTAAGTTTGAACATTAATTAAAAAGAAAATTGTCGTACGGTATCAAACTTTTTAAAATTATTTGTAGTTTGAGAACACAGTAACGAAGAATTATCAATAATAAAATAGGAATAATCCGCAAACATTTTGTGAATTAGGACTCCAAAATTTTGCAAGTCTAATAATTTTCGTAATTTTCTTCGACAAAAATGCAGGTTTTGTTGGAAAAATCATTAAGTTGCGAAATTGAATGAAAAATCATTAAATCATTAGCCTGCGGATCATTAAAAAAAACAACACGTTATTAGCTATCCAACGCGGTAATCCTCAGGTATGATCCTATGCAACAGTTTTTTAAATTTAATTTCTAAAGTTGCTTAACTCACATTTCAGAAAAATAATAATAATAATAATATTTTTAAAATAGTTCACTTTTGTATAAACCATTACTGGGTTATTTGATAGCGGAGAACATGTCTTACAACTTTTTCACGCGTTCGTGACCAATAACCAGTAGCCCTGTATATATATAATATACAGGGTGACGCACATAAAGTGTTACGGAGCAATAGCACTTAAACTATTAATCATATCCAAAAATGTTTCAGATAAAAGTTTCAGTGTTCGAGAAGGCCGTCATACTGGACCACCCTACTTTTTTATCGGTGGAGGCGCTGAAGCTACGTCAAAGTCAACTCCACTTTTTTAAATGGAACCATGTATTTTTTTTCGATGACATGATTACCGATTTTAAGATGAATTCAGCGACCTACAACACAAGGTCATTCTAGTCACGCAAAGTATGACAATAGTCGAAAAATCGAAAAATATCGGAATAATCACTTTCAAAGGATCCACTAACCTTGGTTTGGGTCTACCTACAGAAGATGCTCGAAATTATGATCCTCGACTTGTAAGCACTTGTTAATTCGCTGATGAAAAGACCGTCTAACTTCAGCCAACATTTGTGGTGTAATTTCGGTACATGCTCGGCGTATTCTTTCTTTCATGTCGTCAGGCGTGGTAGGTGCTACCGCCATTACGCGTTCTTTGACAAAACCCCATAAAAAGTAATCTGGTGATGTTAGATCTGGCGAACGAGGTGGGCGTTTCTGTAATGTTTACGGCATTCCCCCAGCACCATCAACATATCAAAAGATTCTTGAAAATCGTTCATTTTCGCGATCCGATGTACTCACATTAGAAGGTAATGCGTGACTAACTGATATGGCAACAGAAAATGCGTACTTGCTGCCGATAAGAAACGTTGGTATCGTAAGAAATGAAAACAGCGATCAAACAAGTGTTTACAAGTCGAGGGTCATCACTTCGAGCATCTTCTGTAGGTAGACCCAAACCAAGGTTAGTGGATCCTTTGAAAGTGATTATTCCGATATTTTTCGATTTTTCCACTATTTTCATACTTTGCGTGACTAGAATGACCTTGTGTTGTAGGTCGCTGAATTCGTCTTAAAATCGGTAATAATGTCATCGAAAAAAAATACATGGTTCCATTTAAAAAAGTGGAGTTGACCTTGACGGAGCTGCAGCGCCTCCACCGATAAAAAAAATAGGGTGGTCCAGTATGACGGCCTTCTCGAACACTGAAACTTTTGTCTGAAACATTTTTGGATATGATCAATAGTTTGAGTGCTATTGCTCTGTAACACTTTATGTGCCTCACTCTGTATATATACACACACATAGTATTCGAGATATAACCTATTTATAATATATATTATAATATATATATTATAATATAATATTATAATATATAACCTATTTATAATATAATATAATATTTGTAATTTTCATAGGTTTTAGATGTTGTATATGAAACATTTATTTTGTACATTCATATGTATATAAACCGACACTGATGGTTGGGCGGTCGGGGTACGGCTCCGGCGGTACTTCGAGTTAAGCAGCGTTGTGCACGGCCAATACTCGGAGCGGTGATCATTTGGCCGTGTACCGGCTGGCGCATTAACCAGTCAGCGAAAGGCCAATACTACTGAGACCTTAATGTAGATACTTGAGTAAAACGTCTGTGCACCAGAGAATCAGATATGGGGCCGTCTATACAGGCACGAGCTTTCCACAGTTTCCCCATTCCCTCGGCAAATGCGGTATAGTGTAGTTTAAATAGACTAGCTTAGCGAAGTACGGGTAAGAAGTGATAGGAAAGGGTTCAGTTGGGAACGGGTAATACGTGAAACCTGCAAGGATATACGTTGGAACTAAGGAAATGAAAACAAATTATTATATATATATATATATATTCATAAATATTTATAAATTCATATAATATAATATGTACATATACAAATAGTAGATTATAAATATATTTCTTCTTGAACAGTATATACATATTCTCCTATATACATATATATACACCTTGAACGTTTTATTTGCACCTTTTACCTTTGACGATATGCCCATGGCAGGTTCTCCACGGGATCGGAAGTTTCCGCGAAATGATTAAAGCCTGGGTCCACGATGCGTGTCATTCTCTCTATCTCTCTCTCTCTCTCTATCCCTCTTTCTCTCTCTCTCTCTCTCTCTCTCTCTCTCTCTCTCTCTCTCTCTCTCTCGCTCTCTCTCTCTCTCTCTCTCTCTCGCTCTCTCTCTCTCTCGCTCGCTCTTTCATTTTCACAGTGGTTCTCATCTTCGAGAGATTCGAAAGACATTTTAATATTCCTATATTCTGTGCGTAATGAAGAATTTGAACAAGTCTAGATCGATTCATACATCACGTGTATCACTGCTGTATATATGGCAGTATCCGGATCTTGATGATGAAAAAAAATCGTATCGAAGATTCCGTTGAATGCCTCGCGATCACAAGACTCGAAATCGAAATTCGAGTCGAATTATTATTGATATCGAAATTGTTATTGAAAAAGAAAAAAAAATGGCAAATTTAATCCCTTGCGAGGACGCGGAGTCGTTTGTAGTTTCGAGGCTTAATTTACGTAATGCGGTGCGATTTCTTCAGTCCGAGAGCGGCGCGTTTATCCGCGAGAATGCGCGCGCGCAGCATTGCACTGGCACGCGATAAGAACTTACAATTAGTTGAAAATTATTGCAACGAGGTGCCATTGAACACGTACATCGAACTCGTCGTAGATATTCCGTGCAAAGATGTTCGAGGTCCCAATGGTGGAGTTGAGCCACGATAAACTTTTCGATCATTATTTTATTGTATTTTGAGAATGAAAGAGAAAAATTGATGTCTCACGGTGTTATCAAATTATAGAAAAATGTGGGCTTTTTTCTTGCTGTAATGTTTAGTTTATTTATTTATATTTTATATTTATTTGTTTCATTCATTTATTTACTTATTTATTTAGACGGACGTACATTTTTGTTTGAATTTAATATTTTATATGAAATTTAGTAGGCCTATGTGACTTTTATTATTTTTTGAAGGATCATGTATATACTCGTCATTCCGATCTGAAACTCCGCTCGGTTCTCATTCTCCCCGCAATCGTTTGCTCTTTGTTGTCCCACTTTATTGTTTGATCTACGAGTGGAAAAAAATATTTTGATCATTATGGAAATCGAATCGTTGCACTTCGCCAATTTTTCCATAGAGATCCCTTTGCCTTCTTTCCGGCCCGTTTCAAGTACACTTTTCGCAATAACGAAATGCGATATCGAGTTGAACCGAGATATCGAGAAGCCACCCTCTCCACGCTCCAATAAGACTCTGCGACTTGCGCAAAAACGTGGCTGCCCTTTTTTTTATAATTTTGAAAATTTTTGAATACTGGCAAAAATGGTCAAATTTGTTATTTTTTCGCCATATTTTAAAGCCCTATCCGACAGGGAATATACGGCTGAGTACGAATATCGAGATGGTTTTGTTGAAAGCTCCAAATTACGTTGGATAATCCAAAAAAAAAGTTCCCGTGCATTCTTGACGATTTTTTAATGAAAATTGTAAATTTTGGGGCTCACTAAAATTATTCTCATTCCACCTGGTACGATAATGGCCGTTTTACGCATGCTTCGTGTGCGTAAAACCCCCTTTTTCACACCGCGTACTATAAAATTTCATATAATACGCGACGAAAAAACTTTTTCTAACCTCCTATGATTGCCACACTCGCCTTCGGCTTGTGCTGCAAACTCACACTCATTAGAAAAAGTTTTTTCGTCCTCGTGTCATAATTCACTATTATATGAAACAAAATTTAATCAGGTATACTACATATACCTAATTAAATTTTCTTTATAATGAATTCAATATATTAAATCATTTGAAAAATACATATATAATAAAATGTATTATACATACAACTTTTACTTTTGTTTTCCTCCAACATTTTCATTTGTCATAAAAAATCGTCAAAAATGTACGGAAATACTTTTTTCGGGTTCACCAACGTAATTTGGAGATTTCGACAAATATTTTAAATATTCGCAATCAGCGGAAAATTTTCCTATGAATCGACGTTTTTTAAATAAAAAAAAGGCTGATTCAAAATGACAAAAGATGATAAAAATGATGAAGATGACAAAATTGTCATCTTTAAAGGATTAAAAAAATGAAAAAATCGGCTTTTTCGGCCACTTGTTCAAATTTGGAATGTATCGAAGAAACCTGTACGATTGAAAAGGCGTAGAAGTGGGATAAGTTTGCAATGTCGAGTGCTCACTGTAGCCACGATATATATATATATATATATATATATATATATGTGTGTGTGTGTGTGTATATATACACACAACCATGCATACTTGTAAAAAGGCGGAAGACGCTCAAGCTTATATACCGAGAATAAATTAAACTAATTGAGCAAATTAGCCACCTGTTCACGCAACAAATGTTCTCTCGCGTGGAATCGGCACGACGTATACATCATCAACGTGTATTAAAGCCACATCTCTTACAGAGCCTACACACAACTGTTTTTTCGCACACGTACAAGAGTAGAATACGTGCGTTAGTGTGATTGGCCAAAAAATGATTTCGCGACCTCGTAGAGAAGATTGAAAAAGAGAAGAAATAAATGAGCACTCCAGGGGATGATATTTTCTGCAAGGGTTGCGGGACGTTGGTACGAAAACGAGGGGACACTTTTCGTTCGACTAATACGCAAGAGCTTTTGAGGTTTTTTGGGTGAGAATATTATTTTTTTTTGTAATGAAATAAATATAATAAATTGTAATTTAATTACGCATTAATGGTAAGTTAATGTAGAATTATCGAAAAATTATTTTTTTTTCGCATAGAATTACTTTTATACGTGCTCTGACAATTATTGAGATTGGAAAGTGGAATTTAGTGGTAGGGAGTGCTTTTTCTTTCATTCAATATCCTTCCCACACGCGTAATGTAAAACTCGTTCAGCTCGCCGATACGCTTTGCATTCTTTATCATGGATTTCGAATAAATTTCATGGGAAAGTTAGTCACGTCGAGTCCCGTGAGACAATACAGCTATTTTTTTTTTATTCCCTCTACGACTCTCATCAACTCTGCTCGATTGCAGAATTCAATTATTCTTCCCGTAACGTTGACCGTGGGGAATAATCGTAAAAAATAATGCTTACACGGTGATTGGGCTATTATTGAAAAATTATATTTTCTGAACGATTATAGACGAGAGAGTACATTGTATCGCTGAATTATAGGTGCGCGTAGGAATAAAATTGATGCCGATCTTATCGCAATTATAAATCAGACGCGATGATCAGGC
The DNA here is from genome assembly GCA_963932345.1 of Ophion ventricosus. Lineage (NCBI taxonomy): Eukaryota > Metazoa > Arthropoda > Insecta > Hymenoptera > Ichneumonidae > Ophion > Ophion ventricosus. Next base: position 8,610,116 of record OZ010714.1, on the reverse strand, counting down.
GAGTATTTAAGAATCGAAGGAGCCTCGGCGAACGAGCAAAGAATTATTAAATTCGTAACTGCAATTAACGACAGCCACGTTGTAATTGTAATTCCGATTCTTCGGGAGGAAATCGTTTGGCTAGCTCCCAGCTTTTTATTGTTATTTGCGATTCACTTGTGTGTAGTGGCTCTTGAGAAATAAAATGTGCACGAGTATTTTTTTCGAATTTTTCTTTGAACAATCTCGTCATGTGTTATTTAACGATTTTTTTTTAGTTTTGATATTCCTTTGTATGCTCCCGTGATCTTTTCCGATTCCATCCCCTTCACTTCATTATTCCCAATTTTGTGTTCCTTAGAGACCCCTCCAAGTGTTGCGCATGGCCACTTTCCCAATGCCACATCGCCTTTGCACGAGGGCACAGAAAAACTGTGGAAAACCTGTGCCAATACAGCCTATATTAACGAGTCTTAGTAAAAACTCGGTAAAACTGTCCACCTGGGCGGTAGTCAGTCCGCAAGCCGCGGTCAAGCGTTAACCCATCCGAGTATTGGCCCATACCTACGCTGCTCACTGTCTGTTTTGTATTAGTTTTCAGTACACTGTTTGTTGAGTAACATAATTAAAATCACTTAAATCGCAACAAACCCAGCAATTTCTAATCCACGTGATAATTAACGTGACCTTTTCGCGTCACAAATTTCGACTCACCTGAATCCGAGCTTCCGTGAGACCAATCTTCATAGCCAGCTCCTCTCTGAAACAGGGGAAAGCAAAGAAAAAAACGTCACGTCAGACCACTGATTCGTACGAGAACAAAAGATTAAGAGAAAGAGAGAGGAGGAGAGAGAGCGAGATAAAAGTTCGAGAGGATGTTTGAAAGGATTTTCAAGGACGATATCGCTAATGGATTACATCCTGTTCTAGCTTGAGTAGAACGACGATTTTTTCTCCCTGCCATGCACAATCTCTGGTGTCCCGTATCATTAAAAGTTCGCTGCTTCGCGGGAACTCCGGACTGCCCTCCCGCTAATGTACGTATATATCCCTAGATACGATTGTCGAAAATCCGTAAATCGTCTTTGAAAAAAAAATCCAGGGTTTCTCTCCTTTTTCATGAGGCTTTGCAACGCTTGCGAGCTCCAATATTAATTCGACTAGGAGGGGAGGATAAAAATCTTGTTGCGGTGAGCAATACATTAGAGCGATTCAGCGATATATGTGTGCATTAATTTTAAGGGGTTTCGAGAGATGGCGTAACTAGTACTATATCACATCGGGTCATATTGTTGCTAATTTCATGTCAAAGCATCATCACGTGGCATCAGTTTTCAGTATGTGTTATTTTGCCGAAGTGTAAAAGACATTATTTTTTTTTGAGCGTTCGATATATCGAATTTTTTTGAATATTGTATTAATATTTATGGACGTTTTTTTTTTTAAATATTGAATTGATAATTCTGGACGTTTTTTTTTAAATATTGAACTAATATTTCTCGATTTTTTTATTATTGGGTTAATATTTCACGACATTTTTTTCATTTAAATATTACATTGATATTTATGGACATTTATTTTGAATATTGGGTTAATATTTCTCGACGTTTTTTCAGTTAAATATTGAAATAATATTTCTGGACATTTTTGTAAATTGAATTAATATTTTTTTACCTTTTTTTTCGAATATTGGGTTAATATTTGTTCACGTTTTTTCCAGGCTTTGGTATTTCTCCGTCGGCTTGTAAAGCGTTCTTTATCGCGGTAGAAACGCGCGATTCGGGAGGGCAAGCCGGAGGGCCAAAGCAGAAAAAAAAGAAAACGTCGCGGCTACCTCATTTCGAAGGCAAATTACCCCAGATGTTCCCCGAAATCGGGAGTCGAATCTTGGTGATTACCGCACACAGAAGCCGAGCTCTCTCTCTCTCCTACTCTCTCTCTTTCTCTCCCCCTCTCTCTCTCTCGGCCCCCCCTCTCTCACCCTCTCTCTCTCTCTCCACCCCTCTCTCTCTCACTGCCTCTCACTCTCTCTCAAAGACAGACGGACACTTAGAGAAGGCACACACGAGGGAGCAAAAATGAAAGGAGTAAGAAAATCGCCCCTTTGATGTTAGTTACTTCCCTACTAAGAGCACCGGCGCGAGATGAGCAACGCGGCGGCATATGAGCGTAACGTACCTCGAAAGAGAGGGCGCGCGCGAGAGAATTGAGAGCACGAGAAATTATACGAAGTCGAACATAGCCTCGGCGATCTTACTCCTTTTTACGGGGCGTCGATGAATATACGAGAGCCTGAAAAAGGGACATCGAGTGATGCACTATCGTTTGGGCGCTCTTCAGTGTACATTTAACGCAGGCACGTCCAGTGGAGAATTTACCAGGAGCGAGTAGCGAGCAGGAAGCTTTGATAAGAAGAAAAAAAATGAAGTGGTATCGATGATACCACTTCATTGAAAGAAAAAAAAATTTGAAAAAATCTACCATTCGATACATCGCGATCTATCGAATGGTAGATTTTTGTTACGATTTTTACCATCTTATCCCTTCCACTTTTGATGTACACTTGACACTTCGGCTATTGACCGCTTGACTGCGTGATCACCCATCCGAGACCTAGAGCTATTCAACACGGCCAGGGATATATTTTTTTTTACTTCCTTAGTTCCAACGTATACCCTTCCCGTGCAGGAACTGTCGTAGGGATCAAATTGGATTGCCATACTTGTCACTACTTGTTGACAGGGATCCGATGAGTCAACGCATTGGATCTCTCCAGATTCCAGTATCTGATCATTACTTTATCCGTCCGGCGGTTTATTTTTCATACAGAGTGCTGTCAGTACACCATCACCTTCTTCATCATTTCGCGGTAATTTCTCAACCCTGTTTCTCGTCAGTTCCCGGCCAGCTGCGGACCGAAAAAGGGAATGGCGGATCGAGGTCTGGCCTAAGTTATATGCTGAACCTGATCCACACTTAAAGTTCTAATCATCGCCTGATATTATCTAGAGAAAGCAGATAAGGGGCAGTACTTTTTCCCAACTCAAATTTCTACACGGGAATACTAAAACGTCACCCTCGTACATTGGATTCTAATCAAGATTCCCCATTGGAATTCAATGTACCAATCCAATTTGAATCCTAAAGGATTTCCACATTATCGAACATCGATACGATTCTACAAGAGGATTTGAAGAAAGTACACACTGCTTAAGAACGGATTTCTTTTTAAATCTATTTGCATCGCATTACTGGAAATCCGCTATAATTATCGTTTGTTGTTTTTTTTTTATTGCACTATGATATAATATGACCAAACACACCTACACGCTCCCGAAGCGTGCAAGTGATGTATTATTTTCGATAAGAACGCGGTAAGAATTTTCAAACGGCGTTTATTGGGGAACAGTGCATAATCCAATTGGATCCCAATGAGAACTCTCTAGGTGCGGTGTTCCTGACCCACATCCCTGGAGGGATGTGGGTGCATCTTGGAAGTCCACTAATCTTGGAGATTAGTGCAATGGAACACGAACGCATATTTTTTTGGGGATATTCAACAAATTCCGTTTGAGAATTTCAACAAAAGAATTCCCAAACAACGTCAATTGGACAAGAGCGCGGAATGTACTAGGATTCCAATCTGGATTCCCCATAAAGTCCCTATAGGATGCGGAAGAATCCGGAGACTCCTCAGGAACTTTCTTTAAGGGTCGCGGATTTTTACGTATTACTCTTCCCAATCCCTTTCCTATCATTCGATTTTTTTAGAGACTCGCCGATCTTTGGCTACTCCAGACGAATGATTTGCACGCAAGCCTCGGGTTACTGAATACGTCGTACGGGCGGAAGTAGTTCGAATAATTGAGAAGGATGCAGATCCGAGAAATCGAAGGTAAGTGCGATCGTAGCGCGAGAGTCTGAATAATTCTAACAGATAAATCTTCTTCGCTGCGTTCAAAAGCTTCTCGAACGCATCCGTTCAGTAGCTCGAGCACGACGAGGGTAATTTGAATGCCTGCCTTCGTATAAATACTCGCACCTCATCCGTACGATATTCACACCCTTCGATACTCAAATGAAATCGTCCTTTTTCTTCTCTTCCTCGCACCAGCGCGGATCTCGCGCTAAACGAAGCTCTATCGAGTTCGCGATATAATTTCACACTTCCCGTTACTCGGCTGTATTCATTTCCGAACGCGATCAATCTCGCACCAAAACAACAACAACGCAAAAAAAAATATTCCGAAATAATTGGATCCGTTCGAAAGATCGATCGATATCGTTTAATTAGCGAATAAGAAAAAAATATATTTAAACGCCCGTTGACTGGGAGAAAAATGTATGGCATTTGCAACGAATGTGCATACAGTAAAAACAAAAATAGTAAATGGTATAGGAAAACTAGGAATAGTTCATTGGCAATACCGAGTCAAAATTCATAGCCTCCTCGGAACACTCGCAGGACCCATTTCTTTTGTAATGCATAAGCCGCCAGTCTCCATTCAACCTAACAAACACCATTTGTTGAGTTCAGTGTTATGAAAAGGCCTCCATTTAGTCTAGTGTAGCTTCTGTTTGTCCTCCCAAACCTTCTTTTGATCGCTAGTTTCAGTGAAACGTGCAGAACACAGGCGTCCTTAGTCTGCTTTCGATCTCAAGTCTGATGCCTCGACCCCACCTAATCTGATTTGAGCCCAAATTCGATATCTCCTCCATCAACCACTCCATTGTGGCCTGATCGGTAACCCGTTCGATGACGAAATAAATACGTGTTCGTTAAATGGAGGGTCCGGAGGAACTGTAGTGGGCCTACAGTAGGCTGAATGGAGGGTCCGGAGGGTCTACAGTACGCCTACAGTGTGCCGAAATAGGGGCCAGTAGGTTCTGCGGGAGCGCTCGAAGTAGGTCCACCTGGGCTTTCGCAGGTTCAGTTGCGCTCTGCATTGGCCTCCTTTGAGTGACAATGCCCAGTTTCTGCCATTCGGGAGGTTCATCGGAGGCCCTCACGTATTGGTATTCCAAACATTGTACCCTCGTTTAATTACCCGATAACCCGCTATCGCCGATCTCTGCTCGGGGAAGGAGGTTGACGATGATCAAATAGATGATGTAATCTTCAACCAAATTACTTGAATGTCCTACCAATAGAGTTAAAGCATCTGCCAATAAAAAATGTTTATTGACAGGTTCACGATATTATTTGTCAATTGATATGTTTAATTTTTGTTGTAGATTGCAAAAAAAAAATTGTGAAAAAAACAGTATTAATATCATTCGACATTATTTGATTTTCCACTTTTCAAGTCATTTAAACAAAATATAGATTATGTGTTCACGATATAAATATGTTGGCTCCACATATATATATATTGAATTAACGTAATTATACTTCTCGCTCTGATACTTTCGTCCTCGTATCCCATAATTGTTAATAACAGACACACACATATCGCAATACTTTTCTACGTCTGAGCGCGGAGTCGCCGAGAAATTCCGCACGAAGTTGGATTACCTCAAACAGCCTGCGCCAATCCGTTTTTCAATTCAATGTTTCGCACGTCATGTATATATATATATATATATATATTTCTTGCGCTCCGACAAATCACGCTGACTCTCACGGATATTGCGATATAAAATCACCGAGACTGACTCTGTACTGCGATTCTTCGAGTTCAATTCACAAGTCAGTTGATTTACGATGTTGAAGTTTGCAGCCTTGGAATGCAATGCATTTTTTTTAAATGCCTAACGTTTTTTCCTAATTTGGGCTACGAATATCACTGAAACGTTTTATGATATCCTTATTAGAGCTCTACAACCTAAATCTGCAAAAATGTTGGATAGAAATAAAAGCAATGGAAAAAAAGAACAAAAAATCCCTATTAATAGAAATTTATCTACTGCTTGCTTCCCATTTATTTTTATTCGACTTATTATTTTTATCCAAGGTCTTTATTCCCAATTTTAATTGCGTATAAACTTTTGACGATCGTATCATCGAGACTTTTTTCCGTGGATTAAAATAGCGGATTATCGACAGGTACTCGGAGTAATTTGTGTCTGATCTCGTTGTTCATTTCTCAAAGTACCTCGAATGCTTTTCCATCCTAATTACGTCCATTCTGAGTGTCAGTGGCGACAATTGTTTTGTCGCGCATTAACGATAAACGTATACTCCCTCGGGCTGTAAAGCGATCGATCAAGGATGAAAAAATGTCACGGATAATTTTATACAGCGTGATTCACGCGGTCAATGGCTGTGTGTTGGTTTTTTTCTTTGGATTCGCGGCTCTGCAGTCTGAATTTAATAAGATCACGAATTTTTGCGGTCTGCTAGATACATCTTGTTCCACTTTGCAAATAATTATACCACGCGTTTCGTTGCAAATCCCCACCATTTTGGATTAGACTCTTCTCTCTCTCTCTCTTCTCTCTCTCTCTCTCTCTCTCTCTCTCTCTCTCTCTCTCTCTCTCTCTCTCTCTCTCTCTCTCTCTCTCTCTCTCTCTCTCTCTCTCTCTCTCTCTCCTGTCAGGGATTTTTCTGCCGCGACGTGTCCTCGGGACGCTCGAGCTTTGAACGGAGCCGACATACGTATCTCTGTGTAAAACTGTGAGATCTGTGCACTGTCGCAACCTGCAATTTCCGAACTAGCATAATACCAACTTTTCCAATCCATTCTGGGAATACCGAGAATAATTTCCCATTTTTTATCTTCGTTCGCATAAAGGTCAAACCACTATAGGCGAATACGTTTGATTCAAACATACACCGCCCCCCTTTCTACATTCTTGATCACTTGATAAAATTCGTCCGATTTGGCCGAGCCGCCTAAAAATCCCGTCGAAATGAAAATCAGTGGCGTGCGATCTCACGTACGTGTTTTTATGATTTTTTTTTACTGACTAATCGTTTCAATTGACAGACAATGAATTTTGAAAGTTCGAGAAATTATGGAAAAGCGTACAAAATATGTTGAGTTCAAGAAAGAAGATCATTCAGAAATCGGATAAAAAATGTAATTCCTTTAATGGGGAACATATTGAACGCGATTTCAATAAAAATTCAATTATAATTATCATCAGCTTCCGGAAATTTTTAGTCCATTACTCGCCTCGAGCTAATTCCCATTTTGTCAGTTTTTAGGTAGTGAGGTCATCCCGAGATCACGATATGTAATTAGTTTTATTTTTGGAAATAAGTGGAAGAAGACTTCCGAATATAGGAGTTCCTATTTTTCAAAGTAGGAATGACCTTGAAATAACTTTGTCGCTAGCACTTAGAAAAAGAATTGATCTGATGGAAATATAGATCTTGAAAAATGCTTCAAATTTCGCCTGTAACGTTCTTTTTTTTAATTCTAAAAGCGATATTTATAGGCGTTTCTGAGTGCCAAATTTCGTCGTGACTCATTTGGTACAAACAATGCGACAAAGATGAAAAAATCGAGTTACCTTCATTTTTTGTCGTACGTGTAGCGTTTGAAAATTTTTTTTTTTTGGGTCTTACTGAGAGATCTAGCACTTTGATCTGCAAAAAAAAATATTTTAGATAGTAACAAAAATAAAGAAATAGCAAAATGAATATTTTTGTTCAATTCTAACGTCGCAAACTTCAACACCACACACACAGACACCACACACACACACATATATGCATCGTCACGTACTCTCAACCGCAGGAGTGGCGTGAGAACGAGGTCGTTCGCAGGATTTCGCAATCGGCGGTCGAAATAAAGTCCGAAAGGGTCTCTCGCAAGGATTGTGTCACTCGTGTATTTGCATATCTCAATTATTTCTACTCGAGTATACTCCGGCACGCAACCGATCCAGGTGGGTGGGCGATACCCGGCAGCGCTGTGCATGGCCGATACCCGGAGGGGTGACCGCTTAGCCGTGCATCGGCTAGTGCATCAACTAGTCAGGAGAAGGCCAATACTTTCGAGACCTTGGTGTAGATACTTGAGTAAAACGTCTGTGCACCAGAGAATCAGAATAACGTGAGGCCGCCTATACCGATACGGGTTTTCCACAGTTTCCCTGAACCCTTGGTAAATGCGGTATAGTGGAGCTTAGCACGGCTGTGGACGCAACGGAAGTTAGCTCAGGTACTACGTAAAAACCCGCAAAAGTAGCCGTGCAGAAATTGTCGTAAGGATCCAATTGGATTCCCATACTTGTCCCTACTTTCTGATAGGGATCCAATGGATCATCGCATTGGATCGCTATCCCATGCGGAAAATTGCCAGGCAATACCTAATATTGGGTGAAGTAAAAAGTTCTGAGCGTTTTCCGCTAGATGTCTTTAGTGAGCCATATCTCACGATGTATAGATCGCATCGGGTCATACTATACGGCGATTTAAAGGTGACATTGCGCTTCAAAAAAAGTTCTTTAACAGTTTTGTGTTTGGTGAAGCCAGTTGTTTGTTACAGCGTTCCAACATGGAGGTAAAAAAGAGAAAATTCGATACATTCTTCAGTACCACTACGACCACGGTGAAAAGGCGAAGCAGGCGGCCAAAAAAATTTGCGCTGTTTATGGACCCAATACAGTATCGAATGCAACAGCAAAGCGTTGGTTCCAACGATTCCGTTCTGGTAATATGGACGTCAAAGATGAGGCACGCTCTGGTAGGCCAATCGTCGAAAATGTCAATAAGATCATGAAAATCGTCGAGTCGGACCGGCATGTGAGCACTTATTCCATTGTCCAGGAACTGAAGATTAGCCAAAAAACCGTTTGGAACCATTCGCATAAGGCGGGTCTCAAGAAGAAGCTCGATGTACGGGTGCCACATGAATTGACGCAAAAGAACCTTTTGGACCGAATTGATGCCTGCGATTCTTTGCTGAAACGTAACAAAATCGACCCATTTTTTAAGCGGATGGTGACTGGCGATGAAAAATGGGTCACATACGAGAACAACAGTCGAAAAAGAACGTGGTCCAATCGCGGTGAGCCGGCCCAAACGATCGCCAAGCCCGGATGAACGTCCAAGAAGGTTTTGTTGTGTATTTGGTGGGATTGGAAGGGAATCATCCACTATGAGCTGCTCCCATCGGGCCAAACACTCAGTTCGGACCTCTGCTGTCAACCACTGACCAAATTGAAGCAGGCGATCGACCAGAAGCGGCCAGAATTGGCCAATAGGAAGGGTGTTGTGTTCCATCAAGACAATGCCAGGCCGCACACATCTTTAACGACGCGTCAGAAGCTCCGAGAGCTTGGATGGGAGGTTCTATCGCACCCGCCGTATAGTCCAGACCTGGCACCAAGCGATTATCACCTTTTCAATCATTGGCAAAATTTTCTTGATGGTACAAAACTGGCCTCAAGAGAGGCTTGTGAAAATGAGCTGGTCAAGTTTTTTACCAATAGGGACGAGGACTTCTTCAATCGCGGAATTATGAAATTGCCTTCAAAATGGACAAAAGTTATCGAACAAAACGGCGCATATTTGATCTAAATCGGATAATCCTAACTATGGTAATTTAATCGTCACAATAAAGCGAAAAAACGCTCAGAACTTTTTACTTCATCTAATACAATTCGGGGCGTTCAATGGATTATTTGTGGATTCCATAATAGGGTTTTCCGGAAAAGAGCCGGAAGGCGCCAATCCAACATTTTCGGCGGCTATTTTGATCAATTGTGCTTATCGCTTCTTCATCTCGAGATTAGGGAGCTCGCCTATCAATATACGGTAATCGTACGCAATATTTTCGCGATGACTCTATTTTGTACGTGCGTAATTGGGAGGGAAAAAAATGGACTTTTTTTAGTCGAGGGGGCTCGAATAAAACGCGCAATTGGGGAGGGGGATGAGCAGATGCAACTTATATATATATTCTGCGCTTCTCTTTGGACGATGTTCGAGGTGCATCCCTCGGCCGATTGGCGCGGTAGCGTGGCCAATCCGTAATTGACCCTCCACGCGGCTGTACGCGTATTAAGCGCGCACATTACGAGCTCGACTACTGTCGTACCCAAGCTGTACACCTACTCACCTTACATTTCGTGTACACATACGGCCACGCGAATTCATCACTCGCGCCCTCGATGTTTCTCATTCTCGCAACACATACCTCGCGCGCCTACTTCGTGCGGTAGCTTGCGGCATTTGGGTACCAAAAGAAATCGTTACTTCCGGTCGTTAATTACAACGGAGGAGACGAGGAGTTGAGAAAAGTGTGTGCGTGTGTGTGTGTGTGTCTGTGTATTGATATGAAGATGTTTGAAGATATTATAAATAAAAGGAAATCTATTTTTAGCTTGTGTTTAAGGCCTTAGGCCACTCTAGGATTTTCCAAAAATCTATTTTTTAAATTAAAAATGTACCTTAGTACCTATCAAATTATATTCCAAAAGATTATGGGTATGAAAAACCTCTAAGTACTTGATTTTCGAATTCTAGCACAACCCCTCTTGATTCATGTCGTGACTTTCTACTAACTTTAAACGCGTTTGTCTCAAAACTACATTTTTCGAGTCGGCCGGACTCGTAACTCAAACAAATTTCAATCGATTCACTTGAAATTTTAACTGCATATTTAGAATTACATTTTCGGAGGCGCTACATAGGATTTTTTTATTATATTGCATAGTTCTTATTTTATAAACAATTTTCTGACGATTTTCTCATGGCGTTTTATACTTTTTGTTTTAGAAATGCGCCATTTTGACAAAAAACAATATATCAAAAAAATCCTACGTAGCTATTCTTATATATAATCGAAAAAACTTTAGTGTCTCATCATAACTCAAAAATTATAGGAGCTGTTGGTCCGGCCGTTGACCTTCCAGAAATAAAGGGGTCATCGGAAAAATGCTGCACAGTTGCCATTATGACATATATCACTGGGAAAAGATAATTTTGTATAGCCAATTACGTGTATAATAAAAACCCTATTTTGTAATTCCGATTTATTTCATGGTTTCGCTGAGAAAAAAAAACACGAAATATGCCTTTTTTTGCCTCTAGAGTGGCCTAAGGCCTTAATTTAATCGACGTAACTGGCACCTTTGTTTTATCAGTGTTATTTTATTGTTGCTAAATAAATTACGGGGACGGTGTAAGTATGGCATTTAAAAAATACGTTTTTTTTTACAGGTTTATAGTGTAGAGTCTTAACGTCAATTTTCTATGGAGATTTTGTAAAAATTCCAATTATTGACAGCGTTACGATAACTTTTGTAAAGAGCCGCCCACTGCATTATAGCGAATCGCTCAGCTGCAATTTACCCTTTATCTTGCGCATTTTTTCTGTTACCATGTTTCATGAAACGGTGTAAGTCGTATCTCAAAAACTATTCGTCCGAATCACTTCAAATTCGGACAAGGCACAGTTTATAACATTTCCTATTCTATGATCGGATAATTTGTTCATATGTTTATCCATTTTTTGATAACAAGTGATGAAAGTTGTTTTTTTTCGGTTGGAAATTGAACTTTTTTTTCTACAGCTTGCCATTATCCCAATTTTCAAATTTTTAATAATTTTTTTTAATAACAAATTTAATAAATTTTAATGAAATTCCATTATAGTTTTAGTATAATACTGAAAGTGCCTTTTTTATTTTTCATTTGGATGATACTAGTTGCCGGAACCACCTACACTGATTAGCCATGCAGCAACGGCGGCGCTTCGTTTAAATAATAATAACTTCACCGTTTATCAATATTTTTTACTAAAAAAAATCTCAAGGTCGGCAAGAATATCCATTGATTCTGCATAAAATTCAGACCCCGGTATCCAAATACTCTTATCAAGAAAAAATATTGAAATCAACCTGTTTTCCGAGTGCCAAGCTTCGTTAATAACAAACGATTAAACTTTTTTTTCGGCCAAAAATCAAACGTTTTTCCTTCCACAGCTTGCCGTTATCGAATTTTTTTAAATTTTAGAACGTATCTGCACAGCGTTCTGCATCGAGAAAATCCGAAATCTCATCTAACTCCTCTCTAACAATTGGAACATTGAGCTCGGGCCCAATGGCTCGGTTTCCATTTCGTTCATGGGACGCTCCCGTGCAATTGTACGAGGCACATGAACCAATCCGGAAAATAACGCGCACAATGGGAAATTGATATTAGTTGGTCTATCCGTTTATCACGAAAACTCGATCATTGAATTGTTCGTCACAGAGATCGTGAAAACCACTGTGACAGCTACACAAGAGAACAAATCGTGGCGCGACAAAATAAAAGAGAAAAAAATAAATGACAAAAGGGGAGAAAAAGCGAAAGAATACAATGGTGATAATTACGAAACGTAATTTCGCGTAAATGAATGAAGCGAGTGCGAATAAAGCAACGCTCGGCTCTGGGCACAATTGAATCCGCTTTTGCCACGCTCGTAAAGTCTCATTACACTTCCCGTTGGTTTGTGAATTTCCGCGAATAAGAGTGACTCGTTTCTCTCTCTCTCTCTCTCTCTCTCTCTCTCTCTCTCTCTCTCTCTCTCTCCCTCTTCTTCTTCCCCTCCCTGCTTGTACATACAGCTCAGCAAAGCGTCAAACAATGATAATTAGAATTGCGCCACGAGGGACAATCACGGCCGCACCAAACTATTATATGTATATATTTTTATGTGTCTATACTCTCGAGCTACAAGCAGCGAGCTACGACCTCCGGGGTTAATTGGATAATGTAATTGTCCGGTAATTACTCGAATTACCCGCGCCCCCAACCTCTCGGTACTTCGCATGTACGCCCCGTGAGTCGTCTATATATATATATATACATAACACAGAAATACTCTTAGCCGCAAGCATGCGTAACATTTGAGCTCACGTTGCCATATGATCTCAGGAGCTTGGCCAATAACAATATTGCGAGACGATGTATTGGAAATTTAACAATGTATAAGATTTGTCGCGAAGCTTCAAAAAAGAATTCAACCTTTCAGACGGGATGGCTCGACTACGAAGGGCGGTTTGTTCGAGAGCGTGGAAAAAAGCATTTTTCTCCAATTGAACAGAAAGTATCGCATGTATAGTGGGAAGTTTGGCTCGACTTGCTTCGAATTGTTTAAGATTAAGGGCATTAAGTTTAGGGGCATGTTGAGCAAGTTTGGAATTATCGGCCTGCAATTCTTTAACAGTCTGCCGTATAAAAATGCAACATACGTTGGTCAATAGGACATTTATCTGGAAAAAAGAAGTCTGTAGATGAAATTCCTGTTATCCTTATTGTTTCACAGATAATCGCTCTCGAATGACTAAGGCCATATTTGCTCAACCTGCCCCGATAGAGGGCTAAGTTGTCCATGAGTATAAGGTAAGTTGGGCAAAGTAAGAATTGTATTAAAAAAACATCATACGTATGCAACATGCTTTGATACAATGCAGTAATAAACCAACAGATTGTTAATTAGTTAGGTTTTGAAACATTAACATTAATTGCAATGAACTTTGAAATATTTTTTCTCATACAATGGTAGAAGAAAATCTTTCAATGACGTTTTTTTTTACTTTTGGATGCAAAAATAATGAAACGTCCCGTTTTACCGCGTCGTACGCAGCGTGGCAACGGGCGATGGCGTGATGTGTTGCCCTCCCCCATACCTCTCTAGCCGCCATTTGATGCACCCGCATGCGGTGCTTGGTTTTCCAGATATTTCGGTTGAGCAACTTACCCGGATGCTCAACATGCCCCTTCCTGCCCTACATGGTCAACGTAACCTCACAAATTTTACAACCCAGTTTTCTCATAGATGATTAATTTTTTTAGTAAAAACAAAGCCTAAGGCCCTGGAGAATTCCTCAACGAAGAGATTGACGATCCTCTTTTGCCCCAAATATTATTCATCTTTAAGAAATCGCCGTTTGAAAATTTTAGCTATCTCTCTCACATATGTCACATGGTACACTTTCTACTTTGTCTCAAGCGAAACGTACTTATTAATGCATGTGTCTATATATATATATATATATATGATAACTTGTGCACCGTACAAAATCGACTCAAATGTTGATGCTCACTCAAGAGGATCAACATTTTCAACAACCTGCAGCAATTCTCTTCACTCATTATAAAACGATGATGAATTAATATTTTCTGAGTTACAACGTATACCCTTGCGAATTTTTTACTCTTCCTAATTGAACTCTTTACTATAATTCCCTACTCGGACTTCTCCAGCTTAATCTAATTCCATTGCGTCCACAGCCATCTCAAGCTCCGCTATACCGCATTAACCGATGGTACGTGGAAACTGTGGAAAACCCATACGGGTATAGACATCCCCGTATTCTTCTGATTCTCTGGTGAACATAGACTCAGGTATCTATCACCAAGGGCTCAGACGTATTGGCTTTCCGCTGACTGGTTGATGCGCCAGCCGGTGCACGGCTAAGCGATCACCACTCCGAGTATCGGCCATGTAGAACGCTGCTTAACTCGAAGGACTGCCGGAGCCGAACCCCAAACGCCCATCTACCGTTGCCGGTAATGATGGATTAATAATATATCCTTTAAATTGTTCTCAAATGTCAATGACTCCGAGCGATAGATTTCTTACCAATTGAAGCGCGAAGCTGGAGAAAGAAAGAAAGAGAGAGAGAGAGAGAGAGAGAGAGAGAGAGAGAGAGAGAGAGAGAGAAAGGCACAACCTATATAGGAGTTCCGAGAGCACGTACAACAATGGGAGATTGTTTAAGGTTCACGCCCATACACTCTGCGATCACACCGTATATGCGATAAATATATTCTATACATTTCAATAAAGCGACTACTAAAATACGACAGGAGCAGAATGAGAGAAAGAAAAAGAGAGTGAGATTAAAGAAAAAGTTTGCAAATGCTTCGCCAACATCCTTAATAACAATAATTGTTTTCGCGTTCAATGAGGGGAATCCCGAGGAGCGAAAAAGAGGGAAAGAAGAGGATTCGGGCCCTCCGAGCTTTTTCGCTACTACCTACGTTCTCATTCCTCTCGTTCTCTCATTAATCGAAGGCCCCGCGCCCGCACTCTGTTCACTGTATACCGACGCAAAGTCATTCTTTCTCGTTCGGCGAATTAATCCTTTGCGTAACCCTTCCCTACCATGAATTCTTGGTTTATATATATATGGGCAGGCCGCAAAGCTTTAACGAGTTGATACTCAATTTTGTTCAGTGGCATATATATATATATATATATATATATATACGCATTATAAATACTGAGAGAGAGGATAAATAAAATACTCTCGAGTGACCAATTGATTCGAGTGACAAATTGCGCTGGAAGGAAAAAAATCCTTCGCGTGAAAATAACACACGGAAATGACGTGCACACCGTATCGTTGATTACGGACCAAATTGCAAAAAAAAAAAATCTCGCTCCATTCTTTCATTCCCACGGTATTTCTGACCGAATTCCACTACGAAGGGTAAAAATCCGAAGGTGATTCATATTAAACTTTTTAATGTCATTATACGAGATATCAATTTTTATTAAACCATATGATAATATTATACAATATATTGATTCGCCAACTTTTGTATATTTTTCCGCGCGCCAAAGTGTTGTAACGCCTTAAGAGATGCGTTTTCATATTTTCCATTCTCACGGTAATTAAAGCTTATCAGTCGCAACGGCGATAATAATTTCTGGTTCGTTCCGTTCCACAAGATATCTCGATAGATTTCAATTTTTCCATTCCGCCATTCATCCAAAAAAAGTTTCCATGAATTGTTTCACAAAATATTAAAAACTCGATTAAAATCCTTCAATCACTGCGGGCAAAGTTTGTGTGCGTGGGCGTGCGCACACGAGGTGAAAAAATCGTGTACGTAGGCATCATCATCGAGAGGCCAGACAATTCGTCGGGGAAGGGAAAGGGGAAAGGATCTGGTAAATGGGTGGCTGCTGTACGGATAACGATCTTTCGTCGGTAGCTCTCGGGAGAGCAATTCCGTCTTGCCTATCTAAATTAGATCTGGAGTTAACACCGGGGCCAGTGTTTACCGTAATATAGATAGAGAACCTTTATAGCGGCCCACAATGTTATAAGATTGTATACATACACGCCCTATACATCCATAGAATAATATTCATATATATATATGCAGCAGACATGCACTTCGAACGAGTTTTGAGAAGCGATCGATCGTTCGATCGATTGATAGACGAAAGATCGCTAATCCAGAAAGTTTCGAAGCATAGCAATTCACAAAAAGCAAATTTACATTTTTGTTGTTGTTATTGCCGCAAGTATGTTTATTGCCGCGAAACTCGTCTCGAGTTTCAGTAAAAAATCTGTAAACTCGATCTGGCGGTACTTGCCGACAAGAACACGTGGAATATTCCAGTATACGTTGGAATTATTGAGAACACGACGAAGAAAAAAAAAAAATAAGAGAAAACAGATGCATTTATTACTTTATACTAATGAAAACTGGCTCTTTGGACGTAGTGCGATACGCGAGGCGATACGTATCTCCGTAATTAATATTTTCGCAGACTTGCTCGGTAATGTAATCATTCTAATAGAGCAACGTTCGTCCCGTTTCGTATCGTGCGTATACATATATACAGGGTGGCCCAAGAAGTGACGTCTCGAAGGAAAATTTAGATTCCTCGTATCAATACCTATATTCGAAATCACCCTCACATATGTTTTACGATCTTTTTTTTTTACTGTTCGAGGGAAAAAAGTATTTTTTATTTTTCTCTTATGTGTATATACTTTCGTCGCGATTTTTTACGCATTTTATCGTTACGAAGCGCACTGTCAAGCAATAAATAAATAACCTGCTGAACACTAACGTAAATGCCGAAGATTTTGATCAAAAGTTTTGAAAAAAAGTTCGAAAGGATCAGTCACTGAACTTCAGATGGTGAAAAAAAAAACTTATACTAGTCTCAAATACTCCCAATTGCTTTTAAAGACTTTTAAAAGGAAAGTACATACAATAAAATGGAAAAAATTTGAACCCATGCTACAGGGAAACGCGAAAAAAAAAACAAAAATTTTATTGCACCTTTCTCAAAAAGGTTAAAAAAGTACATAAGAAAGAGAAAAAGTACATATGCAAAAGAGAAAAAAATAAAAGTCTATGCTACAGGAAAACTCGAATACAAATTTTACATGCTTTTTTGTCAAAAAGTAAAAAGATCACAGAACATAAATGGGGGGGGGGGGGGGGATTTGGATAGGTATCGATACGAAGCATCAAGATTTTCTTTTTGACGTCGCTTTTCCGACCACCCTGTATATATATATATATAGGCGGATACGGTCTATCGATCAGCAAAGCAATACTAAGGGTCTTACTGCACAGACGTCCGATCAATTTAAAAAGCTGCATGCGATCATGCACACGTAGGTACATATGCAATATTTTTCTTACAAGAGCAATCGAATATACGCTGTTTATGTGTATAAACGTGAGGCGCAGTTTCACCGAAAGATCGTCGTTGACTATCGCCGATAAAATTAATCCGCAACGACAATTCGATTAGAGCGGTAGTTCGATTTCTCATTGCTGAAACATAGTGGCAAGATAGCGAATTGCATAATCGACGAATATGCACAACGATGTTTTTTTTCCTCAATGTGTCGCAAAAATTATTGTACTGTTTTATTTTATTTTGTACTTTGTTCTGGTTGCTTAAAATTTGTGGCTTTCGGTAGTGCGAGAATGCCATTTTTTTTCAGGCATTATTAAAAATCGATAAAAATCTATCCATTTAATCAAAGTTCATGAGTTGTGATATTAAATGGATACACTCTTTAGTGAAATTTAATTTGAATTAATCGAAATTTATTGTGAACGTTTATTTACTTTGGGCTTTTGCGACCCTCCATTCCCTCAATTTTTACCATACATTCGTCACCTAATATTTCACGTTTTAGATGCCCTGCTGACGCGTTTGCTCAAGGGCACAGGGAAACTGTGAAAAATCCGTGTCGATACAGGCGGCTGGTTTTTTTTTTTTTAATAACTTTCACTTGCGTTCAGATACAAACGAAAATTCCTTCACCATCACTTTTTTCGTTTCCACACGGTTGCCTTGAAATTGTTTACGCGCGATTATCAACGCAAACTTTAATTAATCAGATATGCCGCGTGGATAACGAAAAAGGCAATAAAACAAAGGATTAATAACGAAAGGCTGCTAGCACGTCCAGCGTGCACCGGTAATAAGACATTTAATATCCAGGAATGCACTTCTCCGTCCGGTCGATCTGTATAATACCGCGAAGGGAAGAAGATGATCGTCATACTCGGTTCGCGTCTCGCTCATCGACGATAACGGCTAATTGCCAAATGAAATTATCCGATAGCTCCTCTCGCGCGCGGCTGTTAGCCAGAGCTTCGTGTATCCTCCACGGTATAGTGCCGATTACGAAACGAGGGATGAGGCGAGCTGAAGGGATGGAGGTTTGAAGAAAAAAAAAAAAAAAAGAAAAATTAATAGTCATCGAAAAAAGCAGAAAGCCAAGACAGGACGTACGTTAAAAATTATTATCGTTAGGGTATGAAAGTTTAAGACGCTGATTGCGAGAATGAGAGGGAGTTTATGGTGCTGCTCGAGCTTGACCGAGAATTGTGTGGATGTTGGGATAAATATATATACATGCGCGTGTTATTTTCTATTCGTGCATTTATACGGAATAATTTCGTGTGGGAAGTCGAGGAAGATGGGACGATGTGAGAAAAAAATCAAGTATTCAAATCCACGTATTCAGGACAGGACTGAAAAAAATTATGATCCGGCGTGCCATCTACCTCTGCAGGATATGCATTTGGTGGACAGAGCAGTCCTTGACCAGACCGAATGATTTTTTTATATGTTTATCCATTTGTTAATGACAAATGATTAACGTTGTTTGGTCGAAAATCGAATATACTGCAGCTTGCCACATTCGTTATTTTCGAAATACTCAAAACATCATTCGGTGATGTGAAAGTTTTATTTTTATATTGAAAGTACATTTTTTATTTTTTATTTGATATCACTCTAGTTGCCAGAACCAACTACACCGACTGATCACGCAACAACAGCGGCACTTTGCCTGAATAATAATAACTCCATTGTTTGTCAATATTTTTCAATCGAGAAAATACTCAAACTTGGCAAGACTATGTATTAATTGTGTGAAAAAGCCTAATCTTGTCATCCCAATAACTTCACAAAATAAACAAACAAAAAAATTGGAAATATACACGTTTTTTGTGCCTCAAGCTTACGCAGACCCGTTAACTGAGTTTTAGTATCGATACCATTTCGTTTACTTTAAAAAATAAGTGTGCTGTTTCAACACGTTTCAGGCTGTTGATATTTCTTGACAAGGCGACGTCGATTTTAAAAAGCACGAACCATATCCTTTACTTTTTTGTTTTATGATATAATTGGGTTATTCGTTATGTTTAAATTAATATTTGTTGTAATACCATTATTTATGCCATTTTTATTCTCGTAGATTATCATCGATAAAAAAATGCTTATAATGGTAAATAAAATGACAACAGATGTATCCATTTCATCCTAATCAATTATCAATATCTTTGATGGAGTAAAAAGCAAAGCAGCTTTATACAGTTCCCAAGTCTTCACTTATCAGTAAATATCGATGTTCTGGCAGTCTATACATTACGTGAAAGTGTACTTGCTCGCAATGTATTTCAGCCAGAACATTGCAATTTCCAAACATAGAGTGTAAGCGATAAAAAACGATTCTGTGATCCTTCTGGTCTGTTCCATGAAAGGATCCCGTCAGGTAAATCGGAGGAGGCAAGCGTGGCTAGGACCTGACGCCAGGAAGGGACTGCCTGGTCACATTTCTGCACGGGGACTGCCGTAAATATTTATAGGTAGATCTAAATAAAACGAATTATTGAACCTAATGCATTCACTGTGGCAACCGTGACTAATCAAGTCAGTCTATTGTAGGTTATGTTTGACAAACTCGTACTTTGTGTAGTACGAGGTGTGTAAATTAAGTAATGAGACGGGCAACGTAGCGTTCGATCTGGCAACACTTGGGACGAGGGTATGTTTGAATTTTTACTTGGTGGGGCAGCAGGTAAACGCCTTTAGTGCGAGTTTGAACTCACTAGAGTCATTTGGTTGTCCGTAGCGATTTTTGTCGTGAAACAATTTTTTCTAGTGCGTTCTGAAAATGAGTGACATCAATTTCGAGCAACGGTGTGCTGTCAGGTTTTGCTTCAGACTTGGGCACAGCGCAACGGAAACTTTTGCAAAACTTCAGCAGGCCTACGGAGACAGTGTTTTGTCAAAGGCCCAGGTTTTTCGGTGGTTTAAGGCGTTTTCAGAAGAAACAGAGTCGATTGAAGATGAACCACGCAGCGGCAGGCCTTCATCTTCTTCAAGAAGGCATGAAAATGTCGACAGAATCTGGGATCTTCTGCATTTAGATCGTCGGTTGACAATCAGAATGATCGGGGAAGGGTTGAATTTGACTCAAACCACCGTTCATCAGGTTTTGACCAATGAATTAGGGAAGAGAAAAATTGCTGTCACACAGCAATTTCAATAAACGAGTTTCTAGCCAGTCAAAACATTCCTGTGGCTCGTCAGCCTCCTTATTCGCCTGAATTGAGTCTTCCCTCTTCCCGAGATTGAAAAATCACCTCAAGGGATGTAATTTTGGGACACTTGAAAACATTGAAACGGCTGTAACCGACCAGCTGAAGGCTATTCCAGTATCCGAGTTCCAGCACTGCTATGAGGATTGGAAGAACCGTCTCCAGCTTCCCAAGGAAGATATTTTGAGGGAGACAATATTGAATTGTTATTCTATTTAAATAAAAAAATTGAAAAGAATCAGTCTCATTACTTAATTTACACACCTTGTATATATTTACCGGGACTATTCCTATCTCAGTGAGCTTTTCTCGCTCTCGCGTGTGCTCGTTAATTGCCCAAGCTTTACAATCTCACACACACACATACACACGCACACGCACACGCACACGCGCACGCGCAAGCACACGCACACACATATATATATATATATGAACCAACGGTTCACGTAAGTCGATCGCACATACAGACATAAATGTTCATATGTGTCCGTATATCTGCAATACACGTCAGTTAAAACTGCGGCATGGAAGCGAGGCCACGAGACCGGACCTATTACGAGCGATTACACCGCTATTAGTTACCTACCGGGTGTTCCGAGTTCTCGATGCCAAAGGGAGTATATAAAGAACGAGACACAGGGAGAAGAAAAAAGAAGGGACGTTGGTACGAAGCGAGAGACGAGGTAGGGACGAACGAGAAGAAGGGCCCCAAGTATCGCAAGGAAAAAGAGTTGAAAAAGAGAGAGATAGAAGGTGGAAGCTCCGATACAGATTGTACCCTCATTCGTCGCGGCGTCTGGTGGTGGATTATTATCGTGTGCTTGGTAGGGTCGTGTCTACGAATGCGTGCATCTGTGAGACTTTATCTGAATTGAACGGTGACGCTAGGGTTTGTATCTTGAATGACGACAATTCTTTTTTTATGGACGATTTTTTTTTTTTGGCAGTCTCGGGATATATTGATCATTGAAACGTTTTTGGGATCAGATTTTGAAGTTTGAAGATTTTTTTCGTAAAGATTTGGGATAATAATGAAAATGAAGAAATTAAAAAATAGGGACAAATTTTCGATACATTCGAAAGAATTTTTTTGGGACAAGATATTCAATGTTGGGTTTTATATGTAATTTTATTATTCCGGATAATTTATAATTATGTATATATAATAATGTTTAATGATATCTAATATTTAATTATTCCTAATTCTAATAATTCAATGCTAGGTTTTTTATTAAATTTCTTCGCGTTCTCTTTCCATATTTTTTCATAATTGCCTGCAAGAACATTTTGAACGTAAATATTTTGGCTGCTTCTTCGATACATTAAGACTATGCATTGTCAACAACAAATAAGGGCAACATTTTCTTTTTCCTCCGCATTATTAATGTCTCGAAGCTAAATAATTCTCCCTACTAATTACACGCATTTCCAATCAGTTGTACATACGAAATTGAAAATTCCATGTAAAATATTAAGCTTCATTTAGGGCTCAACGTTTTATTTTGTTTTCCAGTAAACTATCACGATTAGATAATACTTATATAAGAAATACTTCGTTGAGATGGGACAGATTTAGAAAGAAAAAAGTGAGTCACTAGAGATGCTGACCGTAATCTCTGAGAGTGACCGATAGCAGAAACTACCACGCATTAAATATTATCAGCGTCCGCGTGGATGCTAAAGAGCCACTTCTTTTTTTTTTAGCTGGACCAACGACGCGACTCCTTGTCCCCTATCTGTAGTCTAGACACGAGAATAAGATGGAAACGGAGACACTTGGAGCGAGTGAGGAGTCACTCACCTGATATAAAGGAACGACCGCGATAAAGCTGTACTCGTAAAAATGAACTAAAATTTTCTCTGCACTCTGCTGCTCGATTTATATTGAGGATCTTCTCTTTGTTTCTCTCTCTCTCTCTCTCTCTCTCTCTCTCTCTCTCTCTCTCCCTCTCTTTCTTTATATATTGTTGTACTCTCTGTATGTATGATTTTATTCCAAAAAATGGGTTTCAGTGGGGGGGGGGGGGGGGATGTTTGTCGAATTTATTTCTTGCAATAACTCTATCCATCAAAATCTTTAAAAGGTTTTTGATACTATCAAAGTTTTCTATAATTTTTTACCCTCCTTTATTTTCGAAGATAAAACCTCTTCAAGATTTTTAGGTCTAGAGATATTCGAAAAATAAAATTCTACGAACATAAAATTAAATTTAAATATTTGAGTTTACCCTTAAATATTCTAATAAAATGTTTAATATTTAAGTTTGCTGGTAAATATTCAAATAAGATTTGAATATTTGAATTTAACAAAAATTTGCCGTACAATATTCAAAAGATTTGAGGATAAATAAAATTTAAATATTTTATTGTGAATAAAATTTGTGCTATATATTGAAAGAAATGTACGGAGAATTCAAATTTGACGTCAGTACATGAGCCTAATGTCAAAAATAAATGTGATGTAAAAAGCTGTCAAACTGTAACTTAATGTGAAAAGAATTAGTTTTCTTTTAGAACTGACGAAATTTATGAACCATTGAGGGTACCGAGCCCTAAAAAGATAGGGGCACTTTAAGAGCTATCCAAAATATGACTTCAAAAAAAATTGGTGACAGGGAGAAATGGAATGATGATGAAATTTCACGAATATCGCGTCTCACCTTGTGAATACATCGGGATAGTGAGTCCTGGAGAAGGCCTTTTCGAGTTCCTCGAGTTGAAAACTCGTGAAGGTGGTGCGATATCTGCGCTGTTTTCTCTTGGGGGCAAAGTCATCGGCCTCGGCTTCACTCTCAGGACTGGTTGGCGCAGCCCTGGGATGTGCACCCTCGTCCTCGGGTTTGACGTCTTCCGTCGAGATGCCCATCTGTCCCGGTTGATTCGACTGCTGGACCGTCTGGTGCTGATGACGTTGAGGAGCTTGGTGAGCCTGGTGGCTCACCTGGGTCACGCTCGAACTGCCCGTGCTGCTCGCAGGACTCGTCTGCGAGACGGCTTCGCTGCTGCCTCGCCCGGAATTATCTGCAATTGCGATAATAATTATTTTCCTCGATTAAGTCTTTCTTTTTTTCTCCTTCATTTTTATAATGTGTTTATAATGTTTTTCTTGTGAGATACATTTCCAAAGACATGTTTTTTTCCCAGTGTCTTTGATCTATTAAGTAAGGACTCGAAGAATTCAAAGGGCTCTAATTGCTTTTGTATTCTACCCGGAGTTGCTCAGAGCGATGGAATTGAAACTTTTTTTTAGCGAATTTTCAGCCAACCACCGAATTTAATCTCTGATCGGATTCTCGGAATATACGCCGGAAAGTTAGTGTGGTCTAGTTTCCGGTTGACGAGAACGTGCCTTTTTTTTTGCCGAGTCATAGACACAATATTTGTACACGTACGATTTTACCGAACTGTTTGAGGATAGTGAACTCCGAAATGAGGTTTGGAATTTCCTAACCACTCCTTACTTCCTGTGAGAGACTCGAACGACGGCTATACGTCCATCAGGCAAGAGACTACGAGGGTCATTGATAACCTGGTCATTGATATTGTGGATGTTTTTCTATTTCCTATGTTCCATGTACTTTCGGGCTTTTACACGCCCTTTTTTCTTTTGAGGGGCCTGTATGAGCTTCAAATTCTGAAAGTACAATTGTTCGCAAACTTTTATAGCCTAGGATGTTACCTTCGATTTGCAACAAAGATTTTGTAAAAATTGTAAAAATTTACCGAATCATAATGATTTTCTGATGATCGCCCACTACGCTAGGGCGCAGCGCCCCGCAGCGATTTATCCATTTTTCTTTCGCATTTTTCTCGACACATTTTTTTTTATAAAACGGTGTACGTCGTATCTCAAAATCTGTTCGTTCGATTCACTTCAAATCTGGACAGGGCATGACTTATAACATTTTTTATCGTGTGACCGGGGAATTTTTTGCTATGTTTGCCCATTCGTTAATAGAAAATCATTAAAGTTGATTTTTTTTGGTCGGGAACCGAACTTTTTTTCTACATCTTGTCATTTCCGAAATTTTCAAAATTTCAAAAAAACTATCCGGTCACACGAAAGTTTTATTATCGTACTCAAAGTACATTTTTTATTTTCCATTTCAGATGAACCTAATTGCCAGGACCACCAATACCAATATGCCATACAGCAAAGACGGCACATTCTCCAAATAATAATAACTTCGTTCTTTATCAATATTTTTCATTGTAAAAAAAACTCAAGCTTGCCAAGACTATGTATTAAGGCAGTAGTCTGCTTTAGGAGCCGAAAAAAAAGCGTTTTTTCAACAATTTTTTTGAAAGGGAAGGAAATGATTGCGGTAAACGAAATTTTGAGACGATAGTATATTATATTCAAGCTTTAAAAAACAATTTTTATTATTACAAATTATTGAAATTTGCCAAAGTTGTAACGATTTTTCTGGGGCGCCTGGAGTGTGCACTCGTAAATCGGTGCCGGTGATGGAGGTCGTGCGATGCATCTGAAACAGTGGAACCAAATTTTTTTTTAGTTTTTATAAGTTCCTTTTCTAAAAAAAAAAATACCGAAGAAATGACGAAATTCCAAATTTTTTCGAAGTTTGAAAAAAAAATTCACTTTTTTGAAAAAAAAAATTCACTTTAAGTTGCAAAACAAGTAATTTAAATAGTACTTTTGTCCAACTTTTTTAGTTCAAATAGAAGATAATTCAATACTGAAGCTAGATCACTTTGGTTTTTTTCGATCGGACATATATTGTTTTTACTATCGCCGGCACCGTTTTCCAAAACTTGTGAAAATGAAAACTCGAGAAAACGGGCTGTAAAGTTCTGCCCGAGCATTCGCACCTGCTCGACGCTCGGCCACTAAAACTGATCTAGCTTCGAAAATATGTCGAATTGGCCTCTAAAATTTTGAACACATATTCTTGGATAGTTTTGGAATAGATTTAAGACAAAAACGAAAAATCGATTTTTTGAAGCCTGTAAAGCAGACTACTGCCTTAATTCTTTGTAAAACTCCGAACTCGTAATCTCAATACTCTCACCAGAAAAAAATCTTGAAAATCCACCTGTTTTTTGGGCCTTACGTTTATGAAGACCCTCTAATCCTCACTCGACACTTCACTTCGAGTTCACTTTAAGTCCCTGACCGACCCGCCGCAATGTCCCCCGCACTCATTTTCCAATGCGCTGCGATATAGGCTCCGCATAAGGGCACAAGGAAACTGTGAAAAATCCGTCCCGATACAGACGGCTATATTTTCACCGAGTTTTACTTGTGTTCTCTAGCGGAAACTCGGCAAAAGTGTCGTTCCGCTTCGTAGTCGGCGAGCGAGCCATAGATGAGCGATCACCCATCCGAGTATCGACCCAGGCCGAAGCTGCTTGACACGGGAGATCGGCGACGCGACCGCACACCGACCGAGCGCTCACATCGGTGCAAAATCAATTATCCATGATCGATAGTAAATCGTAGATCGATTTCCAATAGAGCTGCGATTCTGAGAGTCGTCCTGGGAGTTTATTCACACACGACTCAGAGTGCAGAAGGGAACGAGCGATAAAATATATGCAAGTCTCTACCTACTCATTCCTTTCACCGACCTTGCTGGGCCTCTCGCGTTAATGATTCTCGCGAGTCTCTCTCTCTCTCTCTCTCTCTCTCTCTCTCTCTCGCACGCTTCTGATACAACACCTCGGCTCGATTGATGCTAGAATCATACACACGCATACATCTACATATAGATGTAACAACAGCTTTCAATGTGTTTGCTGCATTGCCCGTTACATGGCAATTTGGTAGGGCAGAGCTCGATCGAGCAAAGTAACTCGTACATTGTTTTGTTTTTTGCTTTCGCCAATTCGAGTATCGACTCGATCCTTACCTTTCGACAGAACCAACGAAGAAGAATGCATGCATCATGCTTTTATCATTAAAACGCCTGGAGAAACGGTTACAGCGTTAGCCAAAAGAAGAGAAGAAATATTAAGGTGGTAGTCTCGCCAAGGCGTTTTTCTATAGATTTTTTTATTTATCTTGACGACCCATTCAGGGCACTATTAAGTGATTACCTGCAGCATTTCAAAGGGTATCACCGTTGTGTATTCGAGATATTGGCAATCAAAGATTGCACGGTTTTACACGTGTTCTTACAGATAGGAGTGGAAAATTTCACATTTCCCGCAATAATTTCGACACTTTTTTACAATTTTTTTTTTTCAATTACCAAAAAAGATATGACGAAGTGGGTAAAAAAAAATCATGAATTTTGACCGTCTAGTTTCAGAGATGTAGCGATTTAAATACAGCAATGTCTAGCGACACTAGCGTCACTGAGCGACTGGAACAGACTAGAAGTAGATTACAGTATACGTAATCTACTTCTTCATATCCGTATACGCAGAGTATCTACGCATTAGTAGCCGGAATGGGTAGTCTGATACAAAAGTGAGGGTTAGGTAAACATTATATTAGGCGTTTTCATCATTACTTTATAAATGTTTACACCCCGATAAGATGTACAACCTACATTATAAGGATATTTCGCAATATTTCGAAGTTTTCGTCGATTGAGCGGAGAATAAACTTTTCACTGTAACTGCGGCGAGACGACTACCTTAAGATCCTCGTCATTTCTGGTAACGCGGATAAATTGACGCTGAACGATACTTGATAGTATCGAATGACCAATGATCCCGAGTAGACTATGACCTGATCATTTTTTGATACGCTTCTCCATTTGTTATATTTGTTATAAAAAATTATTAACGTTGTTTTCTGGTCGAAAATCGAACTTTTTCTACAGCTTGGAATCCTCGATTTTTAAAATTACGAAAAAATTGTCTGTCATACGAAAGTTTTATTGTTATAAAGAAAATACATTTTTTCAATTTTTCATTTTCCATCGCCCTAGTTGGCAGAACCACCCACACCGATTGGCAACGCCGGGAATAGCGGCACTTTGATTGAATAATAATGACCCCATTGTTTATGAATATTTTTAAATTAAAAAAAAACTCAAACTTGACAAGACTATGTATTAATTGTGTGTAAAATCCCGACCTCGTCATCCCAATAGTGGCATCAGGAAAAAAAGATTAAAAATTGACCTGTTTTTCAAGCCCAAACAAACCCAAAAAAAAATTAACTACAGAAATCTCCGCACGAAAACAGAGGAAAAGAACCTTGAAAACGCGACTTAAAATAATATCAATTGAACACACAGGTACAACCGACAGAGTGAAATGTCTGAACCGTGCCTGGAATGATCAGCCAACAATTAATTGCCAATGTGTCGGGAACGTTACACACCGGTAACGAAGTATTTATTCATAAAATCATGATCTGAAATAACCATCAGCACAATTACTAAGCACTTTTCTTTTTTATTTCAATATTTTTTTTTCTTCGTTTTTCTCTCTCTTCGAAAGTGCATAAATTTTGCGCACTGCATTATCGCGCAGAATAATTGAATTACCTTCTTAATGAAGACGTACGAAAAAAGAACACAGTCGCGTGATTGCACTTCCGAGAATTCTCATTTTCCGGATTTGGCAAGTAAGAAATGAGAAAAAAAAAGAGAGAAGCTGAACAAGAGAAGAGTAACTACAACAACAAGATCGCGGAGTTCCAACAGTACTGAAACGTTTTCGCTTAACTAACGAGTGCTATGCCCGGCTGCCGCGTTTCTTTCCCCGCGGGCCGGGGGGGTATTCGATCGGTTCTCGGACGCGGCAACTTTTTAATCGACTCGATTTATCGGAAATGAGCTTATAATGCGCATAGCCGGGTAGCCCGGGTGTAATGCCAACGATAATGCAGGATAACCTCACGAACCATTTTTCCTTATTTTATACCAACGCGATCGAGGCTTTTGCCAAGCTCCTTTATGCTTCATATTGCAGTTCACACACACACACACACACACACACAAACATGTATATATATATATATATATATATACATAGAAGCTTTGGCGTTGTATACACGACTGAGGAGTGCGTAAAATGGGAAAAAGGACTCCGTTGGTAGCTCGCAACGCTATAATAGCATTAAATGGTACCTACGTCTCGAGGTGCCTCTTAAAACTTCCCTCGAGTCTTCATCCCCATAAATATATATATATATATATATATATATATATATATATATATAAATAGGCTATGATGTTATCCTCCATATACACGTATACAACCTGTATATCTGAATTCTGGCATCGTGAAACACGTTTCGTTCGTTATTAACTGAAAATTACCGAAACCGAAATCTAATTCGCGTAAACACCGTAATTTCACAGGAGCGCAGGTTCATAAAGGCTCAGTAAGGGTGCAACAGGATTTGGATATATATATATATGTGTGTGTGTGTGTGTGTTTGTGTGTGTGTGTGTGTTTTTGTGTGTGTGTGTGTGTGTGTGTGTGTGTGTGTGTGTGTGTGTGTGTGTGTGTGTGTGTGTGTGTGCGTGTGTGTGTGTGTGTGTGTGTGCGTGTGTGTGTGTGTGTGTGTGTGTGTGCGTGTGTGTGTGTGTGTGTGTGTGTGTGTGCGTGCATTATGAACACATCTGGCCGATTCGAGGACGGTCTTCAAAGTCAAATGTTTTAAAAATGATCAAAAGTTTAAAAACTTTAAAAAATTTTAATGATGAGATGGAGATGATGGAAAAATAGTAAGAAAGTCGAAAAAATCGTGAAATAATCGCTCTCAAATGTATCCTCTACATACATTTGTATACAAAAATAAGTAAAACAATATATAAATAACATCAAGTGTCTTGAAAATCATATGTCTATAAATAATTTAATTGCTGATTTTTAAGACATTGGTTTTGAATAGCTAGACTTTTACGACACGATTAAGATTTTAAAACAACATCATTATTTAAGACAATTATTTTAAAGACATCTTATTTTTGTTTTTGTATATTTTTTACTTTTATACAATATGATTGACGATTTTTGAGTCATTGATTTTATCAAATTTGACTTCTAAGACGTGATGAAGACAATTAAGATAATAATTTTTTAGACTTTTGACTTTTTTTTGTATATTTTTTACTTCTTACTATATTTTATTATATTTTTTCCTTTACATTACTTATATATATGTATGTATATGTATGTACTACCGGCGAAAAGTTTCCGGACAAAAATTCAAAAAAGTTCCGGAACGATTTTTTATGCCATTTCGCCAATAGTTGACATAAATGAATTTAGTAAACGGCATTTTGAAGGGGAGCAATTCACCTTTATTCCGTTTTTTTTTTGAAAATTTTTTACTATTTTTATACGACTAGTACCCATTTTCGAAAACGACTATTTTTCGCCTTTTTTTGTTCCTTTTCTGGTGGACCCCGTTTACAGACAAAAATTTTTCAATGCATTTCTTTGACTGGGATCATAAAGGGGAAAGCTCAAGCTTCACTTTTGTTTTTTTAAAGCTTCGTACGATTTTTTTTTCTAAAGATATTTCGATTTTTTTTAAAAAAAAAGAGACAATTTGAAAAATAACGTGTAACGCGAAAACGACAGGGATTCAAAGAAAACCTCAAGATAGTAAAAAGTTGAACCGGTATTCGGTGAGTTCGGGAGAATTTTTTCAGATTTTTTGTTTCACCTTTTTTCGTTAAAAAATCAGATGACTTAATTACCGTAACTCGAAAACTAAGGGGTTTGTGTTAAAATTTCAAGAAAGGAAAACATTTTGTTTTTCTATTTTCAACGCAATAGAATTATTTCAGATTTTTTCCGATATTATTTCTCGAGTTATGGTCATTACATCGTGTAATTTTTTATCGAAAATAGGTGAAAAAAAGTCGAAAAAAAATCTGAAAAAATTCTCGCGAACTCAACGAAAACCGATTCACCTTTTTACTATCTTGAGGTTTTCCCTGAATCCTTGTCGTTTTCGCGTTACACGTTATTTTTCAAATTGTCTCTTTTTTTTTAATCAAAAGCTTTAAAAAAAAATAAAAGAAAAGCTTGAGCTTCCCCCTGAATGATTCCGGTCAAAGAAATGCATTAAAAAAATTTGTCTGTAAACGGGGTCCACCAGAAAAGGAAAAAAAAGGCGAAAAATGGTCGTTTTCGAAGAAGGGTACTAGTCGTAAAAAAATAGTAAAAAAATTTCAAAAAAAGACGGAATGAAGGTGAATTCCTCCCTTTCAAAATGCCGTTTATTAAATTCATTTATGTCAACTATTGGCGAAATGGCATAAAAAATCGCTCCGGAACTTTTTTGAATTTTTGTCCGGAAACTTTTCGCCGGTACTGTATATATGTTACTTATATATATACACATATATATATGTATTATATATGGATGGCTGTATTTGTGCGCGTTTATTTTAAGAGTACCTTTTTCTTTTTTTTTATGAGAAAATAGATACACAGAGTATCTTTTTCCTCATTTTTTCAAAAACCTTGCTCAGTTGTCTTGATCGGCACACGCAGTAACAAATTCATCAAGTTATACGATCCTTTTTCATGTTTAACGTTGATATTTGAAAACTTAATTCAATTGTTATTTGCAGCATTAACATTGTCGAAAGTTGGATTATTATTTTTCGCAAAGATTTTTTTCTCATTTTTCATGAGAACGAAGTACACCGCGGTATTAAAGTTTCACTCTATATTCATGAGGTTCTGATACGTTCGTGATTGACTGTTTAAATATTACAAAGCGCGTGGACGCGTGTGTGACCTCGTTACTTTGCATAGATTTTCATCTCTATTGTTGAAAAGAAAAACTTATCTAAACTCCATCATCCTTCCACTTGCGCGTTTCTCTAACGGCGGCAATTACGCGGATTTGCAAAAAAAAAAAAAAATGTTCCTGGTATCAATTATAATACGACGGTGCTTTGTAACGACGGGGGAATAATTTTTCCACGCTGTTTATGAATTCCTTATTAATCAGTTGCTTAATCGGATTATTTGATCGCGCGCGGTGCCGGCGCGTTGATCGCTGCTTTTTGCTTGCTACGACAAGGAAAAAAAAATTGC
This sequence comes from Ophion ventricosus, assembly GCA_963932345.1. Lineage (NCBI taxonomy): Eukaryota > Metazoa > Arthropoda > Insecta > Hymenoptera > Ichneumonidae > Ophion > Ophion ventricosus. The sequence goes on along the minus strand of OZ010714.1, from coordinate 8,578,600 downwards.
GTTGCTTCCAGGAATTCAAATTGCCGTTATTGTTCTCAATTGCGTACAGCTTTAATTGTGCTCTTATTTATTTGCACTTATTCTTGAATAAAGAATTGCGTGTTCTGTAATTAATTGTCCGGATGTTTCTTTTTATTTAGTACATGAAAGTATTTTGTTTATTGAGTATATTGAAAACTTATTAAGAAATTTATTAGAAGTATTGTTCAATTGTTTTTTTCTTAATTGAGTTTGATGAAAGTACCTTTTTATTGTACTTTTTTTTATTGAGTCTTTCGAAAGTATTTTTAATTGTTTTATTAAATATTTATGTAATATATATTTTTTAAATTGAGTTTATTGATATCTTTTATTCATTAAGTATATTAAAAGTAGATCTTTCAACGCGATTGACAGAAAAATTTAACCATCGAATGGCATTGAAATCTATATTTATCTCGTCATTGTTAAACCGTTCGAATTTCTAATGCCTGTATTTGTTCAATTACAATAATTAAATCCGAATGGTTCAATGTAATTTTGAAAACTATCAAACCGTGAAGCGAGATCTTCTATCGCGATAAAACAAAACTATACTGAAGATATTAATAAAAACAAAGAGTGATTGGTTTTCCGCGATGAGTAAAAAAAACTCCTTACATTAAGATTTTTCCGTTTACAATGAGTATCGAGCCATTGATCATTCGCCAATAATCTCCCATATTGAACTAATTCGCGTACTTCGACGAGGCGTGCTCGACTTTACGACGGGCTCCGCACCGCGAGTCTGGTGTGCACACCGGCATAAGCCGAGAATTTACGAGCACGTTAATTAGCGCAGTGTAATAAACTAATTAGCCAATACACATTGGGTTCTCTTAAACGTGCATACATTATTGCTACGTACCCTCGTGTATATTGTGAGCATAGAAATATATACATACAAGGCTATAAATACAAAATAATAAAAAAATTAATAAAAATAACCTGCGTAACCGGTCAATCTCATTCTACACGGATTATCAGTGATCGGAACGGCAAAGAACAAAAAACGCGATATATCTCGATAACGTTGAAAAAAAATGACTTTTACACTTGATTCCCCTCCATACACAGGCAGCTTCGTGTAAACTCTTCCGAAACTTTTCGTTTTTCCTGCGATCTCGTAATCCAATAAACATTTCTCCTTTCACAGGTTACACTTAGCTCGTGGAAGAAAAGTAGAATTTTCGTGAATTTTTTTCTGGAAAAACAAGTGCAGGTGTGCAAAATTATTATTTTTTTTACATTAAAGAGTATATTTTTAAGTATCTTTTATCATTTTTGTATTGAAAAATATTTATAAATGGTGTAGATACAATGTTTCGTGCAAATTTAGTTTTCGCAAGAAATTATCTAGTGCTCGGAAGAAGGTTTGGTAAAAAATTGATTTTCGAAAATATGTCCGTAGCCCCAAACGAAAGCATCGATTTTCGGTGAAAAAAATGCTCTATTTTCGTTAATGAAAAAAAAAAACTAGGCATCGAAAAAAAATATCCTTCCTTCAAGCGCTACTTTCCGATAAGTAAAAGAAGTGTGTCGAATTCGAAGTTGATCGATGTAATTAATTATTGAGATATCGTGGTAACCGTTTTTGAAAAAAAATCAATTTAAGAAAAGCGCACTTAAAGTTTGCTGGTCGCGAAACCCGCACATAAACGCTCCAAAATCCCTCAAATTTCAACAGGTCGCCTTGAAATTATCCGAGAATAATTTTGAAATCTTTTCCAAGTCCGTCGAAAACCAAAAATCAAAATATATTCAAAAAGTTGAATCTGCCGTCGTAAGCCCTTCTAATCTTCGTAATTCCTTGGATCACCGTAGGTCCTTTGATCTTTGCTAATAAAATATCGATTACACGTAATGCTTGAAAGTCGACGAGCAATGAGAGTACGATCAGCGCGGCCGCGCAAGATCGTTGGTCCATTGGCCATTGAACGTCCCTTAGGTGAGACGTGTGTAACTCGTATATCCGTACGTACGCATAATGTAACGCGCATGAGTGAACGAACAGGGCATTTTCAGGTGAATCATACTTGCAAATTCGCAGGCGTCCTGTAACACGCTAATAGACGCATCAATGCATCCTGTGACAAGTGGCGTGAATGGTGGAAGGAGCAGTAGAACGCGTTCGGGCATCGCTCTCGTCGTGTTACGATCGCGACATCCGATACCGTTAATAAATATATATATATATATGGATCGGAATGCACATGAATGACGGCAATTCCGATCACAGCGAGAAATCGACTCCGAAAGAAAAAGAAAGAGAGAGCGAGAGGGTGCGAGAGAGAGAGAGAGAGAGAGAGAGAGAGAGAGAGAGAGAGAGAGAGAGAGAGAGAGAGAGAGAGAGAGAGAGCAATTACGAATTATCAGTGATTCTTTTAGTGGTATGCCGCCGTTTGTCGGATCATCAGCATCATCACAGCGGACAGATTATAGTTGAAGCGCGGCGAGATAGAAGGGACCCGATAACGCCGAATTATTTACCCCTTTAAGTTATACAGTACATATATAATGTACAGTACCCGCCATATGTAAAATATGTTGTATGTAAGATTTTATCATGTCGAAGTACCGAAAGGGCTCAAAGAAAATGACTGGCCACACCGGTAGTTTTGTATTGCGCCGTTTTGATTTTCGTGTCTCGGTGCACAAATTAAACTCATACAATATATATATAGATATATATATATATATATATATATATATATATGCGTGCATGTGTGTGTGAGTGTGGCTTCCGGTATACGCAAATATTCCGTTTACACGTGCCGGTACATGAAACTCTACACGATAGAAGCCCCGCCTTTATAGCTCGATTTACAAGATACTTATTCTACAGACGGTGTACGTATATTTTTATATCTCGTTTGGATCGAGAGGTAAGGGGGGGAACGAGATAGAGATGTATATGTATAGAGAGAAAGAGAAAGAGAGAGGAAGAGACAGAGAGAGAGAGAGAGAGGAGGATTCTTCCCCACAGTCGTGCGAAAGTACGACTTCTCAGCTACGAACGATTTTCGTTAAATATTCATGAATCGAAAGATGAATTATTATTATCATTATCGCGAATACACGCGTAGTCATTCGGTTGATACAGAATGGTAGATATAAATATATTGGAGTTATTTTTATACTAGAAAATCACACGCACGTATATATACGTAATTAACTACTCGGAGATATATATATATATATATATATATATAATTGCGCAGTTCCGTGATTTTCTTTTGATTTTTCATAAAATTCACACTTCGTCGCGTATAATTTTCCAGCACAGAAATAGGATAGTGTTTTTGATTTAATTACGAAACCGCAAAAAGTCTGTGGCGTGTGACTGGAGACAAGACTGCCAATACTGGAATTGTAATCGATTGCACATAAACACATATGTTAATGCGAGCGCCCGAGTGAATTTTTTATCACTTCTTTTTTTCTTCGGTGATCAATCGACTCCATGCGAAAGTAGTTAGTTTTCATCGGTACGTTTTTACGTCTCTATGCGTACATATATTTATTCATATTTATATATTTATATTATTGGATATTATGTATAGTATATATTTCCTGAGTTTCAACGTATATGCTTGCAAGATTTTACGTATAACCCTTCCCTATCACACCCTACCCACACTCCGCTAATGCAACCCAACTTCCGTTGCGTCCATAGCCTTTCTTAAGGAGGAAGGATGCCTTTGGCAGCCAAAATCAGACGAATTTTCAAATTGTTTTGAGTCGAATCTATTTATTGTACATAATTAAAATTTGACCTACATATTATTGCATCATTTAATCGTTGTTTATCATTTAATTCGTTTCTTTTTATTTGAAAATGGCGGCTGTACGACACTTGCTTCAGATACGGTTGCCGCCTGAGTTGTTCCACGGTGTACAATCTAGCATTTGGTGCATTGATCTGAAACATTAGAGAGAAGATGCTTCAAATTTCTAACACCCACACGCTCCATGTGAACCTAAAGTTCCTTGAAAATTATTTTGAACATCTATTTTTTCATAAAAAAAAATACGATAGTAAAAATTTCCTGAAAAATCGAATATTTTTTTAAGCACGTACCATTTTTTAAATGTTTAGTTTTCTTCGGATTTTTTAGGTTCACATAGAGCATGTGAATCTTAACAATCTAAAACTTAACTTGATTCTGATGTTTCAGATCAATCCACCAGACACTAGATTGTACGCCGTGAAACAACTCAGGCGGCACTCGTCTCTAAAGCAAGTGTCGTACAGTCGCCATTTTTAGATATTAAGAAAGAATTTTTTCAGATAATTAAAAGATGTAATAATATGTACACAAAATTTTAATTATGTTGAATAAATAGTTTCGGCACGAAAAAATCTTCGAAAATACGCTTATTTTCGGCTGCCCAAAAGGATCTTCCCCCTTAAGCTACTCTATACCGCATTTTCCGAGAATATTTTGACGGCCCGATATTCTTCTAATTCTCTGGTGCACAGACCTTTTACTCAAATAAAAGCCTGAGATCAAGGTCTCAGAAGTATTGGCCTTCCGCTGATTGGTTGATGCTCCAACCGGTGCACGGCTAAGCGGTCACCGCTCCGAGTATCGGACATGCACAACGCTGCTTAATTTGAATTACTGCCGGAGTCGAGTCCCGGCCGCCTATCCACTAGGGTGGATATATATATAGACACACAAATGCAACGTGTATTGCAAGGTGCGAGTCCGACGGAAAAAAAGAATAAGAATACGGCTGTGGTCCAGAGTCAGCTCACATCGATAATCGTGTATAGCCGTTTGGTTTCTCTTCTTGTTGCGTTTTTTCTTCCATTTGTCGACCGGTGTGTGTGTGTGTGTGCGTATATATATATATATATATATATATATATATATATATATATATATATATATATCTATGAGATTGGAATTGATCCCGAGACGGTTGGTCGGGGGGTTCGTTAATTACAAATCCACTGTCAACGCGCGTAACGTTCAATTAGAAAGCTAATGGATCAGATTTCGCACTCGCGGAACGGCGCATCTGTACAGATTGTATTATATATTGAGGCAATAACACCGATTAAAGTGGAGGAGAAAGACACGAGGTGGGTAGTCGAAGAAGACAGTATCTGCGCATGAAGAATGAAGAGACAGAGGCTCAGAGAGAAAGAAGGGAAAAGTGAAACGATAAACCCTATCACACACAGACATACACACACACACACTTATGCACAGAAATCGTGTGCAAAGTGGCATATCGAAAAAATAAACGTCCACGCATGGTAAGTCTCTATCAATAAATAAAATGAACCGCAACCCAAAAGCAAATCTAAAAAAATCAATTATCCCACGTGCAATAATGTCTCGATCGAAATCCTATTATACTGCAACCTCTCTAATCGGCACAGTGGTGGGATCGGCTCCGCATCGCACTTGCAAACATAGAGATTGCGCAGCATCCTCTTAAACCGACTCTGCGCAGCTGACTTAGCGGATAGCAGTACCCCTCCAATCCCACACTTATTGTCTAGCATGCTTCGAGCCTGACGCTATTCAGCACCTATTGGGGGCTGAATTTTATTTATGGAGATGCTGTTCGGAGAGATTGCAGTGTACCCATCTCGACGTTTCTTTGGCCCAAGCCTCGGTGCTGCGCCCTGAGTCAAAATTTTCGAGCCGCGTTCAAACCGCAAAATAAAGGCCTCCTTCCCCGAGCAGAGATCGGCGATACTGGGTTATCGAGTACCTAAACGAAGGTACAATGTTTGGAATACCAATACGTTAGGACCTCCGATGAACCTCCCGAATGGCAGAAACTGGACATTGTCTCTCAAATGCGGCCAATGCAGAGCGCTGAACTTGCGAAACCCCAGGTGGGCCTACTTCGAGCGCTCCCGCAGAACCTACTGGCCCCTCCTTCGGCCTATTGTAGGCGCACTGTATACTCTGTGGACCCTCCATTCAGCCTACTGTAGGCGCGTTGTAGACCCTCCGGACCCTCCATTCAGCGAAAACTTTCTATTTCGTCATCGAACGGGTTACCGATCAGGCCACAATGGAGTTTTGATGGAGGAAATATCCAATTTGGGCTCCAAGAAGGTTAGGTGGGATCGAGGCAACGGACTTGAGATCGAAAGCAGGTTAAGAAGGCCTGTGTTTTGCACGTTTCACTGAAACTGGGGGGACGATAAAAGGTCTGGGATGACTAACAGAGGCTACACTGGACCAAATGGAGGCCTCATCATGGCTCTGAACTCGACGAGAAGGGTTTGGTAGGTTCAGCGGAGGCCGGCGGCTTGTGCATTACAAAATAAATGGGTCGTGTGAGTGGTCAGAGGAGGCTATGAATTTTGACTCGGGGCTGGTTTTTCTTTTTGCAAGATGGTACTGATGGAAACTTCCGGGTCTTCCAAGTCCCACCGAAGATTCAGAATAAGTAGCCTCGCTCACAGATGAGACTCGATGAGAGTCTTGCCGAGACTTTTTATGAAAGTCCTTCGATTCATATTTTCAAGATCCGCGTTGAAATTATGAAGGATCATCGAGTTTATTTCTTTTTCAAATCAAACATAAAATATACGTGATAATACGTACAATGTATTGATTCTGGTAAAAATAAGTAGAATTCACTCGTCACCACGAAATACCAACCCCAACTTTAGACTGGGGTGGATACCCATCCCGAATGCTCTTGAGAACCGTTTTGCCTGATAACCAGCGAGCAACTGATGTCACTGTCGGCCTGCCCTCACAGCTAGATAGTGAAATTGAATTGTGATCATGGTCCCTAATTGACAATGTCGATTTATAGCTTAGGTGCGCACGTTAAAAGACGACCGGAGTGGGTTTCTACTCCGCACATGAGTTCTCATAAATGCGATTTTTTTTTCAATTTCTCAATCCGAAATTGAGGTTTTCGCAGTGGTCTTGTCTCACCAGGCTTTTTTCGGTTTTATGGTCAGGCAACCCAAGTATTTAGTTTCGTCGAGAATTCTAAAATCCGTAAAGGCCTGTACATGTGCATCTGCAACAGCGACAAGACGCAAGACACCCAGCATGAGATGTAATAATCCTCCGGTACGAGCCCTGAATAACGTGGGTGGGATTGTTTATTAGTTTTTTGTTTTGTTTTCAAAGCGTACAACTCGAAACTCACCGATGCAGCTATTATCTGTTTGTCTCCCGAACCTTATTTTCTTATTTCCCTTTCTTCGTCGCTATCCTGCTCTCTCTCCCTTTCTCTACTTCTCTTTTTCTCTCTGGTGAACGAAACCCCTCGATAATTATGTTGTAAGAATCGGCGCGTTAACTGCGATAGAGATGCGTGCACATATATATATATATGCACAAATGTGGCTATAATAGTACGTGGGGGCCCTCACGTTCGTTCTTTCATCTCGCTCGTTCGTTCCGCGAGCTCGAGCACACGAGGGATCGGTGCAAGTTGCATCGCGGGTTCCAGGATCGTTAGACGCAGCCTCCGGTCCCCGGGAAATCTCCGATATACAGCCCAAGAGAGACGAAGGAAGAATAAAAAAAGATCTTATATATATATATATATGAGGAAAGAGAATTCCGAAGACATTCGACGACGATGACCGTCCTCAAAATAGCCTTATATCCTGATAGTCAATATCACACAAATATAAAGGGTTCAAAATAGACTTTCCCCATGTTAAATGTGTGTGTATGTTTCTTTAGTGAGTGGGAGTGAGAAAACTTTGAATCGCACGCACTATAACGATCTCAACTCTCTTTTGCCCTCCCACCCCCTTTCTCTCGTGTCTTCCTCGATGTATTTACGAGACGTCCTGATAGTCGCGTTAATAACAAGGAAGCTGCATCGGCGCTATACTCGAAATCGATTGTTAACGTCAATATATATATATATATATATATATATATATATATATATATATATATATATATATGGTTTCAGAGTAAGAGACAGAGGGAAAGAGGGAAAGAAAGACAGAGATCAAGAGAGGGTTTAATATATGAGAAACGATTCGCAAAGTGCAATCGGTTGCGAGGATGGCATTTGTGATTATTTACGATCGAAGCCCTATCCCCATTGTTCAAAATATATAGTCATACGTATGTATACATCTATATATATATTTTTTTCACATAAATCACTGCTATTTCGAGACGGATGTTATACAAGCAAAAAGCGCGCGGAGTATTGATTATTTTGATGCGGGCTCGTTAAAGATTCGACTCGTTTGTTTCAAAGACACCGAGCATACACTCGTTAAAAGTTCATACTTCAAAAAGCGTTTGATTTCTTTTTTTTTTTACAACTCACTAAACTGTGCTGTGTTTTTTTATTTTGACGAGCCGGCCTGGTCGCGATCCCTTTGCGACTTGAACAAAAATACGCAATTCTTCGATTAAATATTCCGATCGAAAAATTACTATTGATGTAAAGATGATAAATCATTATTGTTACTAAGGAGAAAAAAAGAAGCAAATTTAGCAAAAGTTGTATTGGGCGCTGCACTTCCCAACTATCGATCACTTTGGGCTATGTAGTGCAGAGCACACCCGGTATGTGCAACGCGATTATTGTGTACGTTCCAATAATCCCTGTCGCAATCATGTTTATGGCGGATCATTATGACGGAAGAAGGTGGAGAGAGGGGGAGAGAGAGAGAGAGAGAGAGAGAGAGAGAGAGAGAGAGAGAGAGAGAGAGAGAGAGAGAGAGAGAGAGAGAGAGAGAGAAATAAAAACTTTCGTCTTCAAGGACCATTCTCATAGCAGCCCATTTCCCCCATACTCGACATTATATAAGCTCGAATGTCTTTAGAATTGCTTTTCAATTAATGTAGGCATTAAATAATGGTTATTTCAAGGTCCTTTCTGTCCCCAATATCAACAATCTATACGAAAAAAATAAGGACCGTTCTCAACACAGCCTGATGTACCGATAACCAATACTACATAGATAAAAAGGGTTAGAAATGTCCTTTCCCTATATATATGTACACACAGAGTGGGAGAGAGAGAGAGAGAGAGAGAGAGAGAGAGAGAGAGAGAGAGAGAGAGAGAGAGAGAGAGAGAGAGAGATGTACACACATGTACATATATATATATATTGAGAGAGAGAGGGGGAGAGAGAGGAAAGGTAAGAGAGAAGTAGTATCACAGAAGAAGATAGAAAGAGGCGCGATGCAATCGAGGATTTATTCACGCTAACGTAAGATTTATTTCCATCTCGCGCGGTTGTTATGCCGACATCCTTTACAGAGAGGAGATCCAAGCCGACAAGAAGTGAGCATTTACCAAACATATGTATATATGTATGCATATATATATATATATATATATATATATACGTATTGGTGATGATCAGGCAATAAAGCTTTATATCGGCTCGCACACACTTTGATCGGTTGCCTTGAATATATATGCTAGGAGTTAAAGGCTAGACGAGAAAGAGATGGGAAGGAAGATAGAGAGAGAAAGAGAGACAAAAAAAGAAAGAACAAGAGGATCGTTGGTCGGGGTAGATTAATCCCGACATTGTCCGGTAGCTAACAGGTTCGGTCACGGTCTGTATGCGTAAGCGGTTTAATTACCAGGCACCGCGAGTGAGCCGAGCACAGAAAACGACGAGCAAATTCGTTCGCTAAGATCGGTTAACGATTTCCATCGTACGTTCGATCTATTGAGAGAAGAGAGAGAAAAAGAGAGGAGAGAGAGAGAGAGAGAGAGAGAGAGAGAGAGAGAGAGAGAGAGAGAGAGAGAGAGAAAGAGAGAGAGGGGGCGCTCTCTCTGTGTAAGAGATCATGCCGGTCATCCCGTAAATCCAATCATAAATTGCCCCCGGGGCGATGCAACCGCGAGCCTCTCACTCGTTCACATTCGTACGCAGCCGGGATATCGGTATGAGGAGGTTTTTTACGCGCTCGCGAGCGTTTGTGTGTGCGAACTCACAGCCTCGGCGGGCATGATTGTCGAGTCACTCACGGACCGTGTCCACGGGGGACTCGAACCTAACTGATCGAGGAAAAGCCTGCGTTTGAGCTTAAGTGAATACAATTGGAAAATTTCGTTTTTATTTGCGGTCTCCTGATGGTACTTGTGGATTGAGGCATAATTTTAATGGATTTGTTACAATTGAATGGTATATTCTATTTTTTTGTGTACTCTTGGAATAAAGTGGATAAAGGCTTCGAGATGTATAGAAATTTATAGTGGCCGCTTTCACGATGACGAAGCTTCGCTACATTGCATTGGGAATGCATTTTTTTTGTCTGTCAAATTTTTCTCCAGCTTCAGGTTTATTTGTAGCATCGGTTTTTTTTTTTAGAATTCTTGCTAGAGACGGAAAACCTAGATCTGCGAAAAACGATTTTGAATAACGATAGAAGCGCCGAAATAAAACATACAGAAAAATATTCGTTGCGTTTGAGCAATGCAAACTTCAACGTCCTATCGAACACAATTTTCTTTTTATCGCTCAAATTTTATTTCGGCCCTTTTAGGTTTGTTTTTAGGATTCTTGTTAGAGATCAATAATTTAAGTCTGCAAAACAATATTTTGGATACAAATAACAGTGGAGAAATTAAAAAATACAAAAGAATCTTCGTTGCATTCGAGAATGCTAACTTCACCTTATCGAACTCAGTTTTTTTTTAATCGCTCAAATTTTGTTTTGGCTCTTTCATTTTTATTTTTAGAATAAGGATTTTTGGGATTCTTGTTAGAGGCAGGATACCTAGATCTGGAAGAAAAGATTTTGAATGATGATAAAAGTTGAGAAATAACGAATACAGAAGAATTTTCGTTGCATTCGAAAAATGCAAGCTTGAACATTCGTCCCGGTACTACGTTCGTCAATGTGAGAATTTCAAAACAGAACAGAAAAGCAATCTGATAAGGAGCCCGCAATTTGCGCACAAAAAATATTTAATCCACGATTTTATATTATTATTATGTTCATGTATTGTTATTTATTTATTTTTCTATTTTCCTATGTTCGTAAGTATACCCTTGTGGGTTTTCACGTATTACCCTTCTCAACTGAACCCTCTCCTATCATAACCTAACCGCACTTCTTTAATTAATATCTCGACAATTACTTAGTAGATTTATTTGAAACTTGGCATAATAAATCATTGATCCTAAATCTTGATGATATAATATTTTCAGAATTTACAGCGATTTAGTTCCATTCGTTTTGCAACTATTAACGTCTGCCGAAGCTGTTTTCCCATAAGCGACCGTGTTAAATTAATACGTTTATAACTACTAAATTATTTAGTGAAAAATTCTACAATAATTAATGTATTATTATTCTATCAAGGACTATCATTCCTCAAATTTTCAAGAATTTTGGCGATTTTTTAATATCCATCCAGTACCTTAAGCTACACTATATCGCATTTGCCGATGGTACGGGGAAACTGTGGAAAACCCGTACCAATATAGACAGCCCAAAATTCTTCTGATTCTCTAGTGCACATACTTCTACTCAAGCACATCTATCAGTGGCGGTTAATCCACAATTTTATATTTTATTTGTTTTTTCTCAATCATTTCACACACGTTTTTTTATTCCAAGCTCCGTTCCTCCTTGAAAATTCCCAATTATCGTATTTTCATGATATTTTTCATACATCAATATTATGCGTTATTGCCAATAAAAAATGAGGGCGCCATTTGTTTTCGCACACTTTATTTCACGAGGTACCTTCAACCGTACATGCTTCTCGCGATACGATGCCGTCAGTCAATCGGATAATTATTTTTCATCCGGCCAATAATGCGAATATATATATATATATATATATATATATATATATATATATATATATATATATATATATATATATATATATATATATATATATATATATATATATATTAGGTGAAGTAAAAAGTTCTGAGCGTTTTCCGCTAGATGTCTTTAGTGAGCCATATCTCACGATGTATACATCGCATCGGGTCATACTATACGGCGATTTAAAGGTGACATTACGCTTCAAAAAAAGTTCTTTGACAGTTTTGTGTTTGGTGAAGCCAGTTGTGTGTTACAGCGTTCCAAAATGGAGGTAAAAAACGAGAAAATTCGATACATTCTTCAGTACCACTACGACCAAGGTGAAAAGGCGGAGCAGGCGGCCAAAAAAATTTGTGCTGTTTATGGACCCAATACAGTATCGAATGCAACAGCAAAGCGGTGGTTCCAACGATTCCGTTCTGGTAATATGGACGTCAAAGATGAGGCACGCTCTGGTAGGCCAATCGTCGAAAATGTCGATAAAATCATGGAAATCGTCGAGTCGGATTGGCATGTGAGCACTTATTCCATTGCCCAGGAACTGAAGATTAGCCAGAAAACCGTTTGGAACCATTTGCATAAGGCTGGTCTCAAGAAGAAGCTCGATGTATGGGTGCTACACGAATTGACGCAAAAGAACCTTTTGGACCGAATTGATGCCTGCGATTCTTTGCTGAAACGTAACGAAATCGACCCATTTTTAAAGCGGATGGTGACTGGTGATGAAAAATGGGTCACATACGAGAACAATAGCCGAAAAAGATCGTGGTCCAATCGCGGTGAGGCGGCCCAAACGATCGCCAAGCCCGGACTAACGGCCAAAAAGGTTTTGCTGTGTGTTTGGTGCGATTGGAAGGGAATCATCCACTATGAGCTGCTCCCATCCGGCCAAACACTCAATTCGGACCTCTACTGTCAACAACTGACCAGATTGAAGCAGGCGATCGACCAGAAGCGGCCAGAATTAGCAAATAGGAAGGATGTTCTATTCCATCAAGACAACGCCAGGCCGCACACATCTTTAACGACGCGCCAGAAGCTCCGAGAGCTTGGATGGGAGGTTCTGCCGTACCCGCCGTATAGTCCAGACCTGGCACCAAGCGATTATCACCTTGTCAAGCATTTGCAAAATTTTCTTGATGGTACAAAACTGGCCTCAAGAGAGGCTTGTGAAAATGAGCTGGTCAAGTTTTTTTACCAATAGGGACGAGTACTTTTTCAATCGCGGAATTATGAAATTGCCTTCAAAATGGACAAACGTTATCGAACAAAACGGCGCATATTTGATCTAAATCGGATAATCCTAACTATGTTAATTTCATCGTCGAAATAAAGCGAAAAAACGCTCAGAACTTTTTACTTCATCTAATATATATATATATATATATATATATATATATATATATATATATAGAAAGACATAGAGTATAATAGTGACACAGCATGCAGACGATCGACGCTGCACGGTGATCTCGCAGTTAATTCAAATCGCAATAATTTCACGATAGGAAAAGTTAATCAACCGAGACTTGTGTGTGTACATAGACGCGTATATTGTACGTGGTACGTGTAGACACGGGTATAATTGGTGATTTCCGAGAATACAGATAGACATTTTCTTTCGCCTCATGTTTATAAACGTTGAACCAAAGGGGAGAAGAGTTAGCTACCGTGTGCGATTTCCTCGCTTAGTTTATAGACTCCGATATCGCAGCCAATCGTGATTGCAATAAATTGATGGTTGAATCCATCCTATTGCGATGGTATATATGCAGAGAGACCGATGGTAGAAAGAGAGAAAGTACGTTAACAGCTACATATTGATCGTGTACTCACCGAATTAAGGCATACAGAAACGTTTTACCCGTGATATATTATCACTTTCGTGAACCATACGCGCGACTGGCAAATCAGATGTTTAATACTAAATTTATACAATCGTATGTTTTAACTGGCAATAATAATGATCGCATCGACGACTGTCGATTTCACTGACGCACACGCGCACACGTATCTATTCAAAAGTGCACGTTTCAATTTGTTTAATTGATTGTAGCGCGATCTATACAGCGAGTAATTATGCATCGGCTCGGGGCGTTGAAATAATTAAGAGCAGACGCGCGCGGCGAACACCTTGACAGATCGTGACTGGAAAATTAATCAAGCCGAGAATCCTCGTAATATCGTAGCGACGAGGTAAAACGAGAGATGATCGATGAGCCTCGATAGCAAATTAATGTTACTCGACTGTCTTTACTTCTCGCTGTTTTGTTTCGTGTTTTTTTTTTTTTTTTTTTTTCATTTATTTTGATTGTAAGCTACTCGTTGCTCCGTGATCTTTAATCTTCGGCACATACTTGACTAACGAAGTCCACAACAGAACAATCATGTAATCACGTGTATTACGTAGAAGGAAGATCGACGAAGAAATTGATAAAATAAAAATAAACTAATCACAGCGAGGAAAAATCACGCCACGACAAAGTCAGCTTCAATTTTAATTACGTAATAATTCTTTCGTCACTCATCGCCGTTTCAAATTCCGCGACTCTCGTGACGAACTTTTACACCTTGACGTAAAAAAAAGTAATCACGAATACACGATTGGAGTTTTATTATATATAAATATATACGATGAGAACGAACGATATATACATTAAATATATACAAAAATATATCTAGACGAACACTGGTCGATGGGTAGCCGGGGTTCAACTCGGGCGGTACTTCGAGTTACGTAATGTCGTGCGTGGCCGATATTCGGAGCGGTAACCGCTAAGCCATGCACCGGCTGGCGCATCAACCAGTCAACCGAAGGCTAATAGTTCCGAGACCTTGGTGTAGATACTTGAGTAAAAAAACATCTGTGCAACAGAGAATCAGAATATGGGCGCCATCTATACCGGTACGGGTTTTCCACAGTTTCCCCGTACCCTCGGCAAATGCGGTATAGTGTAATCTAAGACGGCAGTGGACGCAACGGAAGTTAGGCCAGATTAGCGAAGTACGGATAGGGAGGGAAGGGTAATACGTAAAAACCCGCAAGGGTATACGATGGATCATAGCTGTAGGAACAAATATATAGTCCAATAGCAAATCTGGCTATTTTTAGGACGGCCCTTGCAGGTTTCTTTTCACAAATTGTTGGTTTTGGAATCCGAATAATGTTAGAAGTCAAAGTCTCTTTCTCATATATATATATATATATATTTTATTGGTTTGTTCCAGTCGTACAGGATCTTCCCCTTTTTTACGAACCCCAACCCACCTCAATTTCGTTCTGTCACCCATTTCACATCACCCCTCTATATCTGCCATTCCACAATTCCCTCGTCTACCTCCCATCCCCCACCTTGCGGCCGCAGCCGACTTCCCCCTCTGTATCGTATTCACCATGGCATGTCCGCCATGGGCATAGGGAAACTGCGGAAAACCTATACCGATAAAGCCGGTCCCAAGTTCGCCTCCCAGTCACGGAACTAGTCGTCTTTCGCCGAGAAATATTGAACAAAAATATTTCACGACGAAAGTGACGCAACTGGGATTCGAACCTGCGGCCAGCACGCTACCATTGGACCAACGCACCGGGTCATATATATATATATATACATACATACAGGGTGTCCCAGAACTGAATGTAGTCCCTGAAATAGGGGGTTGGGGGATGAAAATCTGAGTTGATTGATATACAGTGGGTAAAAAAAGTATTTGCACACCGCATGTTTTTCAAATTATCCTATTTTTTATTATTTTTTTTCGAACATTATATTTTTCTTCGAAAGACAAAGAAAAAAGCTAAAGTATTTTATTTTATTTCGCAGGATAGGGGATAGTACGATATCCGAGGCGCCAAGTTTTGACCGTTGATTCTTGATATTTTGAACTAAAATAATGAGAATATCAAGAATAAAAAATATGCCGTTTCGGATTTCTTTAGGAATTATGAGCGCTTTTAGCAATGATTGGAAATATGCCAAAATTCAACGATTGTTGTTGGCTCACGGGTCCAAAATCTTTACTTTATTATAAATAATGAAATTTGACCGGGTGAGCTTCAAAAAGTATTTGTTTAGTATTTCCTGAAGGGCAAAAAGTTTTTCTCTTATTTGGCTGAGACCCAAGAAGTTATATTTTAATATAGTACACCATTTTTTCCGAGCTTCTCCATTGGGAAGATGCTATGTACGTAAAAGGTGCGTCGCACGCGAAAGGTGTTTGCCACTGGAGCGCGGGAGGCACGGGGTGTGCAACCCCCCGGCGGGGTGAAGGGGCAGAGCACCTTGCGGGGGCGGATGAGGCGGAGCCCCCAATATTTAAAAATAAAAACTTTTGAATATTTAAGAATCAAAATAGTTTTCTTAAAAAAATTAATAATAATTCAGGGGTCGATCTGAGACCCAATACATACTTATATCGATCGACTCAGAATTTTACCCTCACCCTCCCATTTCAGGCACTACATTCAGTTCTGAGACACCCTGTATATATATATATATATATATGTTACAAACGTGTTCGTCTAGATGATCAAGAGGCGAGAAGGGTGTATATATATACGTCCGTAAGCAATAACAATTATCACCAGTGTTCATAATTATCCACAATGTCGTGTCTAATTACTAAATTGAATCACGAGCGCGCGAAATTGTTTTTCCTCGTGTGTTTTGTCTTTTGTCCATACAGGTATATATATCTATAAACCTATATGTGTACATATGCAATGCAGTGCATATGTACACATATAGGTTTATAGATTCACAGTATATACGTTCACGATGTGTGTTACGTGCTCGTGCGAAACAATGAAACGCGCGGGAATACTTATTCCCAAGATGGGCCTCGATGAAACGTGACCGACGATTTGAAACGAGCGATGCACGTTCCGCGGAACGACTGTGACGTCGTAATCGCTAATCCATGAGAGCTCGCAATCGAACGGTCGCGTAAAATAAATTTTTCAGTATTCGCCGTAGGTCGCAGAATAATAATGGTTAGACGAGTGATGACTAATTACGTTCCGAGCTGTAAGTGGAGGCAGGTCTCGCTGACTGTATCGCCTCTATCATGCTATATAAAAAGCAAAATAATACGCGCTAATCACTAGTCGACTAATCAGCAATCATTGTTCTCTCTCTCTCTCTCTCTCTCTCTCTCTCTCTCTCTCTCTCTCTCTCTCTCTCTCTCTCTCTTTCTCTCTCTCTCTCGCTCTCTCTATAACGGGCAACACAGTCACGTGATGATAAGTGCCTCTAATATATTTGCTTCTTCGTGTGTATGTGTGTGTGTGTGGCTACCTGAAAAAAAAAAATTCTCCCGACGCATCAATCTACCAAAAATTTGAGCGTTTCCCTCCCCGATGGAATGTAATTATGAAACATTACGACCATGCCTCGCCCGCTTCGGCCGAAACCCCCCCCCCCCCCCCTTCCTCCCACGCCCCTGTAATTAAATTTAATAACGATGAAAAAAAAAACCAAGCATCTGGTAAGAGTATAAAAAGCCCTCGAGGAACAAAAAAAATCTCATCAATTCTTGCAAACGAGAATATACGCCCGTGAGGAGGACGAAGCATTCTTTTTTTTCGTTTTTTTTTCCCCCGCTCCGCAACCTTGCGACGTGAGACTGATCAGCCGCGATCAATAATAAATCAAATGAGAGGGGCGACCGGGGAACAACGTCCGATTAATGCAATCGATACACAGAAGGGTTGTTCAAGGCTCGTGGCTTTCGTCGAAGACGGTACGGAAAATCGAAAAATTCTAACAAAAAAATGAATAAAAAAAAACACACGTGTAAAAAGTTACTATTTGTTCAACGTCTCTACGGTAAAATTAAAACGCAAAAATCTCTGCTCTGGAATATTGTAGAAAAAAAAAAAAAAAAAAAAAACGTCAAGAAGAATTTTTTAATTCCACGGGAGGGTTCGAAAGGCTTGGAAACTTCGAGACTGTGTGAAATCCCGTGCGTCTTGACTGTGATGACTGTGTGAAATCCCGTACGAAATCGGGCGCGATTCCGTGGCTCGAGTCGCAACTGCGACGCGGCGTTGAGCGCAACAGCGCGCACAGCGAGTTTTAAGCGGCAGCAGCGCACCAGTGGCTTCTTGATTAATGGCAGGTAATTACACTTTTTGCCGGCCTTGGTAATTGTTAATAATTGATCGTAATCATTATGCCTTTTTAATCGCATTAGAGAGCCGAGCGTGCTATTCCGCCAGTTCTCCCTCTCCCCCCCCCCCCCCCCCCCCCCCCTCCCTCTTCCCCCACTCGACCTCGCGTCTTCTTTATGCTGTACATCGTATATACGTGTATATTAATATGTCGCGAGTTTCAGCGTCCTGAATGCAGTCCCTCGATTGCGCAATGGAAAAATTGCCTTCGCGCTCGAGTGTCCTTATAAATATATATACATATATAGATACATACATGCTGTCATAATATGACCAGTGAATCGTAAGATACACGATGAGGAATGGCATAAACGAAAACTCGCTTCGATTCCTTTCTGATATATACAGGGTGTCCCTCTTATCTCTGCCACCCGAAATAACTCGGTAATTATCGACGTTACAAAAACATGTTCCAGACAAAAGTTATACGGTGTGAAGAGGGCCATCAAATGCGATCAATTTTTTTTATTTCGGTGGAGGCGCTGATGCACAGTGAAGGTCACCTCCACTTTTTTAAGTGGAATGGTACATTTTTTTTTCAACCATCTTGTGGAGCACCTCAAGCCGCATAAAAAAACATTAGGGGGTCAAAGTCGTTCAAGGTCATTCAAGAACACCTATCAAAATGAAATGCAAATCTAAATATCTCGGATCACTACCAAATATTTGGTAGTGATCCGAGATATTTAGATTTGTATCATTGATACTGACCTTGAATGGCCTTGAACGACTTTGACCCTCTAATGTTTTTTATGCGGTTTGAGGTGCTCCGAAAGATGGTTGAAAAAAAATGTACCATTCCACTTAAAAAAGTTGAGGTGACCTTCACTGTGCGTCAGCGCCTCCACCGAAATAAAAAAAAATTGGTTGCATCCGTTGGCCCCCTTCACACCGTACAACTTTTGTCTGGAACATTTTTTTGTGACGTCGATAATTACCGAGTTATTTCGGGTGGCAGAGATAAAATGGACACCCTGTATACAGGGTGTCCCTGTCGTATACAGGGTGTCCCTCTCGCAATTTCCAGATCGTAGGAGCTCAGCAGGATTAACACTACCCGTCGCGCGAAATAACGTGACTACCGCGTCAAACGTTCGTCGGCTTGGACACTGTCGATCTGGAAATTGCTCAGCATACAACAAACGCGCTCTTGTGGAATTTTTACTTGCTTCACCGTAACACAGTATCATGTCCACTTTTTCGAATTCACGGTACATTTTCAAACTATGAATAGCTCTTATCCAAATTCGAAATCAAACTGAACGACAACCTCAATTGAGCTACATACGATACAGATTAACGCGAGTTGGTAAACAAACAGAAGGTATTCGAAGTGTTGTCGATGACTACGATCTCCGATATCTCTCATTTTAAGCTAATTTCGAACACCCATTAAAATGAAATACAAATCTAAATATCTTGGATCACTACTAAATATTTGGCAGTGATTCGAGATATTTAGATTTGTATCATCGATACTGACCTTGAATGACCTTGAACGACTTTGACCCCCAAATGTTTTTTATGCGGCTTGAGGTGCTTCACAAGATGGTTGAAAAAAAAATGTACCATTCTCTTTAAAAAAGTGGAGGCGACCTTCACTGCGCGTCAGCGCCTCCACCGAAATAAAAAAAAATGGTCGCATTTGATGGCCCCCTTCACACCGTACAACTTTTGTCTGGAACATTTTTTTGTGACGTCGATAATTACCGAGTTATTTCGGGTGGCAGAGATAAAATGGACACCCTGTATATATATATATATATATATATATATATATGGGAAAAGGTGATTTTGAAGCCATTCGATTTCAACGACCATGCTAACAAGAGTCAGAAGTTCTCATAGGCAACACTATATATATATATATATATATATATATATATAGCGGTCTTCGCAGTCGAATGTCTTCAAAATCATCTCCCCATATACATTGGGTAATTTACAAATTTTTGTCGAACATTTTATTTTACTTCGAAAAAAAAAATGCTCAAGTATTTCTTTTTTCGCAGGATTATATGAAAAACACGCGGTGTAAAAATACTTTTTTACCTACTAGTGTATATTTACTAGATTTTGCCCACGTGGAATTCGGCCCATATAAACTTAATTACCGGTCGCACCCCTCATTAGGGTTTTTTTTAATTCGAAAATATGCGTTTCATTATTCATTTTGAAGAATATTTATACCAAGTTTCAAGTTGATACAGCCAAGGAATACGATTTGCTATAGAAACTTTCAAACCCCATTTCACCCCCGTAGGAGTTGATTTTCAAAAAATCCGTTCTTAGTGCACCTCTATACCTTCTAAGGAACAAATCTTCCAAATTTAATATTTTTATCTTCAGTGGCTTAGGCTGTGCGTTATCTGTTTATATGTCAATCAGTTATTCAGTGAGTGAGTCAGTCAGTCACGGAACTGTTTTATATGTATAGATTTCCTGCGTTCCAACGTATACCTTTGAGGATTTTTACGTATTCCCTAATTGAACCCTTTCCTATCAGTCCCTACCCGCACTTGGCTGATTTAACCTAATTTCCGTTCTGTCCACTGCTGTCTTATGCTACACTATCCCGCATTTGCCTAGGGTACGGGGAAACTGTGGAAAACCCGTACCGGTATAGACGGCCACATATTCTTCTGATTGTCTGGTGCAAAGACGTTTTACTCAAGTATCTACACGAATATCTCAGAAGCATTGGCCTTCCGCTGACTGATTGGTGGACCAGCCGGCGAACGGCCAAGCGATCACCGCTCCGAGTATCAGCCATACACAACGCTGCTTAACTCGAAGTACAACCCGAACCGGACCCCGACCGCCCATCCATCAATATCGGTTATTATTTATATACAGGGTGTCCTGTAATAAATGGATAATCCTGCAACTGTCGATAGGTCAGATCATGTCCGACTATATGCCGGAATTTCAGTTTAGTAAAAGTCTCATGGTTTTCGAGATTTCGGGCTTTATGTTATTTTTCGAAAAAAATCATCTGCTTTTGGTTTTCCGCATGCCCTTTTTACAAATGATAGCTTTTTTTGACCCGGACTTTTTTTTTATACTCTTGGTTATCTGTTTTATCTAGAAAAGTCTTCTTCTTAACCTCAAATGTTAAGGAAACATTACGAAAAGAGATTTTATGCAGAATTTTCATACAAACCAATTTAAACATCTGACTTTGATAGCCTGCGGTGTAAAAAAATGTACTACGCATATCGTGCTGATTACTTTAAAAAGTCCCCTAGTTATTGTCGATTCTGAAATGGTATTATTCTTTAACATTTGTCTTTGAAATTATTTTTTTATAGCAATTTTAATTGGCAAAGGTTCCTTTTTTCAGATTAAACAGATTTTGAAAAATAAAGATTCTTATCGTGTAAATTCAAATAAAAGAAGATTAATATTAATAAGTAAGATTTATTATTAAAAAATCAAAAAAGATGCCAGGCTATCAAAGTGAGATATTCGAATTGGTTTAAATGAAAATTATGCGTCAGATATTTTTTCATAAAGTTTCCTTAACATTTAAGGTTAAAAAGAAGACTTTTCTAGATAAAACAAATAACCAGGAGTATTTTTAAAAAAACCTGGGTAAAAAAAGTTATCATTTGTAGAAATATCGTGCTAAAAACCAAAAGCAGATGATTTTTTTTAATAACAAAAAGCCCAAAATTTCGAAAGCCGTAGGACTTTTACTAAACTGAAATTCCGGCATATAGTAGGACATGATTCTGACTCATCGACAGATGCAGGATTATCCATTCATTACAGGACATCCTGTATATATATATATATTTAATGTGACCGGTGATTGGCGCGAGACACGACAAGGAATGACACATTAACGCAATAAACTCTCCTTCAGCGCACAGTTCTGATTTTTAAGTTCTCAGTTCGAAACGCAGACCGAAAGTACATTGTTGATGGAGTTTAAACGCCTTACGACATTAATCGTACTGTCACATCCCATATTACCTCATTGAACTCGCGCTGTCAAATGAAAGCACCGTGCGATACTTACATTGTATCGGCATCGATGGAGCAGCGTTCCTACGGCCGCTAATTTTTATCACAAAAACAAAAAAAAATGTTGATCGTTCAGTGGGCCTCGAACGAGATGATTCCCGCGCGATCATACGCACGCACGCACACACGTCGACGGTGGATCGCTTTGCATAATGATTGTCGAAAGAGGCGATTCAGCGTAATTGAGTGAATTACAATCGAGTGAGAATACGCCGGCTGCCGTTTTCGAAAAAAAATTTGGGCGAAAAAGTACGAAGCGGAGGAACAAGAAGAAGGTAAAGAAGCGAAGAAGCTGCATGGGCGAAATTTCGAAGAGGTATTTAACTGACTGGTATCACGAGGGAGGAGGGAATGAAAGTCAGGGAGCTACCGAGCTTCGATGTCTGGAATTAAGGACCTTCCTTTTCTCCCCATCTCTCTCTCTCTCTCTCTCTCTCTCTCTCTCTCGTTTTTTCTCTCCCGTCCTGCTTCCCGCTTCATCTTCGTTTCGCCGTCAACATCTTTTTGCGGCCTCGAAAATCATGATTGAGCTTGCACATTTACCATCGACATATATACTACATAACTCGATGAATTTTTTTCGTGATTCATTTAAAAACGTTCAATTTTGATCCGGCGAACACGCGGCGATACAGCGTTCGCCATTCGATCGTCACAAAATCCATTTATTCCTTGATCTTTGGAAAACCAACGGATTTTTCAGCTTCACCGTAGGTATATAGAGATATATATGCAGGGTGACAATTATAAGGTGGCCACGTGTTTTTTTAGAGGTCTGTCACAGAGACTTCGCGACGGAGAAAAATAAGATATTTAATATCTTTTCAAGTCCTTTTCGAAAAAACACATAGCGTATTTTTGTGACAAGTAGTATTCACTAGAAAAAAATTGAGCATCTAGGAAAAAAATTAAAATTCCCTTTTGAATTCAGCAGAATGGATACAATCCAATTCCGAATACGAAACACTCCTAAAGAAAGTTTTTTTTTTAATGCAATTAAATTGTATTCACCCACTTTAAAATTAATCCTTGATCATTGTTTTCTCGATGACCAGATGCACAGAAAGTTTTTCACGAGTATTTCGTATTCGGAATTAAATTATCTTCATTCTGCTGTACCGAAAATGGAATGTCGATTCTTTTTCAGAATGCTCAATTTTTTCTGGCAAATACTTTTCTTTGCAAAAATGCGTTACATTTTTTTTAAAAGGACTTGAAAAACCAATGAAAATCATATTCTTCTGAGTCGTAAAATCTCCGCGCAAAATCATCGAAAAACACATGACCACCTTATCATTCTTACCCTCTATATATGTCTTCGAAAATCTTATTTCACTTAACTCGAATGAAGTTTCGAAAAAAAAAAAAAATTAATAGAAAAAATAATGCAGGATCGTCCTGTTCTTTACAATCGCGATGCAAATACCTTCGATACATTTGAACCGGCATTAATGCACATTGGTGAATTCTTTGGAAACTAAGAGAGCCTGCACGAGCGTTGGATTTCATGTATTCACTGTTTTTTTTTATCCGGCAACGATCCGTCGAGAGACAGTGGAAAAACTGTATTGTGGATAAAATGTATGTATGGAAGTCGCGGGTACGAATGCTCGAGTATCGCGAGCACAGTGCGCTTGCCCCATTGTTTCGTGTTTCCAACGACGGAATCATAATTAAGGAGATCGAGAGATAGGTAGACCAACCGAGTGCGGCCGACTCGTCATATGGATATATATATATATATATATACAGGGTGAGGCACATAAAGTGTTACAGAGCAATAGCACTCAAACTATTGATCATATCCAAAAATGTTTCAGACAAAAGTTTCAGTGTTCGAGAAGGCCGTCATACTGGACCACCCTATTTTTTTTATCGGTGGAGGCGCTGAAGCTACGTCAAGATCAACTCCACTTTTTTAAATGGAACCATGTATTTTTTTTCGATGACATTATTACCGATTTTAAGACGAATTCAGCGACCTACAACACAAGGTCATTCTAGTCACGCAAAGTATGAAAATAGTCGAAAAATCGAAAAATATCGGAATAATCACTTTCAAAGAATCCACTAACCTTGGTTTGGGTCTACCTACAGAAGACGCTCGAAGTGATGACCCTCGACTTGTAAGCACTTGTTAATTCGCTGATGAAAAGACCGTCTAACTTCAGCCAACATTTGTGGTGTAATTTCGGTACATGCTCGGCGTATTCTTTCTTCGAGCATCTTCTGTAGGTAGACCCAAACCAAGGTTAGTGGATCCTTTGAAAGTGATTATTCCGATATTTTTCGATTTTTCGACTATTTTCATACTTTGCGTGACTAGAATGACCTTGTGTTGTAGGTCGCTGAATTCGTCTTAAAATCGGTAATAATGTCATCGAAAAAAAAATACATTGTTCCATTTAAAAAAGTGGAGTTGATCTTGACGTATCTTCAGCGCCTCCATCGATAAAAAAAATAGGGTGGTCCAGTGTGACGGCCTTCTCGAACACTGAAACTTTTGTCTGAAACATTTTTGGATATGATCAATAGTTTGAGTGCTATTGCTCTGTAACACTTTATGTGCCTCACCCTGTATACAGGGTGGCCCGAAAAGTGACGTCGAAATGGGAAATCTAGATGCCTCGTATCAATACCTATCAGTATCACTCGCACGTATACTCAACGATCTTCTTAACTTTTCGAAAAAAAGCTTTTTTTTTTACTTTTCCCGTTTGCGTATGCACTTTCCTCGCGATTTTTCTTTACTTTTTTATCGTTATAAAGTATACTATTAAGGTTTTTCTTTGATGAATCCGAGTATTCGACAACTAAGTGATTTTTGTTTACATTTAAATCTTTTGTCTACGTAAAATCGTAGATTTCCTTACGACAATAAAAACAGGGGGATAATTCCGAAGATTTTTATCAAAAGTTAAAAAAATAGGCTTGAACGAATCAGTCACTAAAGTTCAGATGATAAAAAAAAATACTTATACTAGTCTAAATGACTCCCAATTGTTTTTAAAAGCGTCTAAGAGGGAATTATACATACACAAAAGAGAAAAAAAAATCTATGCTAGTGGAAAACTTGAAAACAAATTAAGACCTTATATATTTACGAAAATGAATATATCGTTCTTTTTTTAATTAGCTTAAATGATATGTATACACATCCCAAGAATAATATGTAAAAATTGTTTGAAAGATTTCATGTAGAAAAATGATTTAAAAACTTTAAACGCGTTTTTCTTGAAACCATATTTTCAAAATCGGGCGGACTCGTAATTCCTATAATCTTCAACTGATTGACTTCAAACTTTATCTGTAGCTTCTTAGATAGATTTTCTAGCGAAGTACACACGATTTTTACGATCGATTGAAATTACGGTTTTTATAAACAAATTAAAGCCGTTTTTTTAGTCAAAAATCCAACTTTTTATTTTTAAGTGATTCCAAATTTGCGAAAATCAATATTTTGTAATAATCGTGTGTACTTCGCTATCAAAACTCATGTAGATCGCGAAAAATAAGTTTTTTGTCCTAGATGCTTATGTGAATCTCCGACGAGTTCGTCCGTGGAGGGCCTAAAAAAGGCGTTTTCTATGTACCGGCGACTGGGCCGCTATTATGTATTTTTTTGGAAAATAAAAAATTAATTTGAGTACCTACAGATATGTCAAATAAACCTTCCAAACCTCATTTTTATTGCTGTATTAGTGTTATAAAAATAAAATCCCAAATAAACCCTCGTTTTCCGACCATCCAAAGTCATTTCCAAAGGCTTTAAGGGGTTACGTGGGATTGAACATTTCAAAAAATCCATTTTTTTACATTTTATTATCTAATAGTACAATATGTCTAGGATATTCTCCCAAAGTTTTAAGTCAATCGGAGTAGAAGTCTATAAGCATTTTTCTCAAAACACTATTTTTGAAATCGGTGGACACGATTTATCAAAAACGAATGCACCTATCTTATCGAAATTTTGCACACTTCTTCAAAATAGCATTGACTTGTGATTGAACGAAGGTTTTTTTTTCGATTACAACTAATTTTACAAGGCTTTACGTAGTGTAAATTGTACCAAAAATTGAACTATTTTGCATACAACTCCGCGAAAAATTGAAATTTCAATTAAAAAAAAAATCCTTCGTTCTATCACGAGCTATACTTATCTACTAACAGAACAAATTTAGTTTTTTAATTTCAGATAAAGCTATCATGAGTTATCCTGACCACCACGAGGACGTTTTTTTTTGAGGAGTCTCCGGAAACCAGGCCCTACCGGCTGAATTTCCCAAATTTTTGGATGAAATTTTTTTTAAATATTGTTGAAATGTTGCTCTTTTATGTGCTTAACATTTTGAATAAATTAACTTATATAATATGTAAAAAAAAAACACGATATGCTTTTTGTGGCTTCGAAACTCACGTAACCCCTTAAACGCTTTTTTTTTCTCTAAAAGCAAAAAAATTGCTAAAAAATTTGTTATCCAAAAGCAAAAAGGTATTTGTACGAGGCATCTAGATTTTTCTTTTTGGCGTCACTTTTCAGGCCACCCTGTATAAAAGTACACACACATGAATACGTACCTGCGTTCGGAGGAACGTTTCATGGGCACAAACCTTCCAAATCTTTCTCGCTCTGTCTATCTCTCTCTCTCTCTCTCTCTTTAAAAGTTCTCATTTGTAAAAAGGGCATGCGGAAAACTATCTCTATCGTGCTCCTAACCTCCACTATATTTTAGTAATTCGTCATAGTAATAGGCATATGTGTACACACATATGTATATATGCGTTTATACGTATAAACATGACACACGTATATATTCCGTTCGACTGCGTTGTCTAAGCCCGCAGGCTCGAGCAGCAATTATTATTCAATTTCCGTAACTGTACTTATCTTAACTCGAATGTCACAAGCGGTTCTGTGCCCGCCTGTACGTATATACCAGAAGAGGGGAAAGCTAATGAAAAAAAAATACAGAAAGAGAAAAACGAAAGAAAAAAAAGGTAACCCTACCTTTCCACCTTGTCCCTTTCCTGCGCCTCGTTCTGACAACTTTGTTCGTGGCCTTTCGCGCGCCGCACGCCTTCGGGGCAATTGCTCGTTCGCGGGACCGGAGCACAATTAAAGCCCATTAGCCGACGGATTCTGGCGTGACTGGGACATTGCGCGCCCGGCCAATTTTCATTGTAGATCCCGTAACCGACACCCTTCACATTCTTCACGTATATGTGTATACATATATATATATATATATATATATATATATATATATATATATATATATATATGCAGCGGCTGCATGCGTGTGTACATTTATATTTATTATTATGTTTATTTAAAGGATTTTATTTTGGATGTATAATGTGAATATTCGATTGATATATAGACTCTCGGTTCAGCTGAGGTATTTGGTCTTTGTCGTAGACTGGTCCGGTTTGGTTAAGCGGTCCGCAAAAGCTTTAAATTTCAAAAATACGATTTTTTTTTCATTTCATAGTTTCACAGCCTAGGGTCTTAGCTTCAATTTTCAGCAAAGATTTTGTAACAATTCCAAAAATTGACCGAGTTATGATGATTTTTGTGATCCTTCAGTACACTCACTGCGCTACGGCGAACATTATTGTTTTGCAGTTTTCTCTAAACTATGTTTTGTGCAACAGTGTGAGTCGTATTTCAATATTCGTTCGTCCGATTTACTTCAAATTCGGACAGAGCATATGTAACAACATTTTCTATCGTATGACTCGATGATTTTCCGATATTCTCATCCACTTCTTAATAACAAATGATTCAAATTGTACGTCTGTCGAAAATCGAACATTTTTCTACAGCTTGCCGTTATGATAATTTTCAAAATTGCAAAAAAAGTATTCGGTCATCCGAAAGTTTCATTATCATACTAAAAGTTAATTTTTTTATTTTTCATTTCAGCTGGCCTTATAGTTGCCAGAACCTCCCACACCGTGGAGCCATGCAGCAACGGCGGCACTGTGTTTAAATAATAATAACATGGTCCTTTATCAATATTTTTTAATTAAAAAAAAACCACAAACTTTTCAAAAGTATGTATCAATTGTGTATAAAATTCAGACCTCGTCGTCTCAATACTCTCGTCAGAAAAAAAATATTGAAAAACAATCCCTTTTTTTGGGACCCAAATTTATGCAAACCCGTTAAGTAAATGGGAATTGAAATCAAAATCACATGTTTGCGCGGACAAATATATGCCAGTACGCCAATTGTCCAAGTATACAAAGTTCCGTACCATTAATGGGCGGCAATCAATGACAATAAATTTATTTAAAAAAAAACATGCACTACGAGCTGAGCTTGATAGGTGTCCTTTTTTTCGGTGCCAAAATTCAAGTAATTTCCGCGACAGAGTCGTTAACTCGCGAACGTAATCAGTTCCGGAAATAATGGCTTATTAGAACAAGACCTGTGGAGATTTCGTGACTTCTCTACGGATGACAAATCTTCCCTTTCCCCCTGTCTTGTCCGCCCTCACGGTTTCTACTAATTACCGACCTTAATGATACTCTGGCGTGTCTAGTTGTCGCGTTACCGGGAATTGTTTTCAATAGAATCGTAATATGCACACATTTCATGCACGTACACGTATTCATATACACGTCGTTTAAACGGGGACCCATCGTATGACTAGCCGGATCGCTTGGTAGAACCGCTCTACAACTCACGGGGCAGACCTCACGAGTCGCGCGCTGCGGTATTAGTCCGCTGATAAAGATCGACACGTCGACCGCGTCGTTCGCCACGGCTCTCCGAAGACCGGCAAAGCAACAATAAAATGGAAAGAAAAAGAAGAAAAAAAAAAAAGAAATAAAAATACGAGAACGAAGTTAACTCTCGTCCACCTTCTTTTTCCCGTTGTTTTTTTTTTATTTCTCTCTTTAATCGTCCTGTGGAAGAGAAGAGAACGCCCGAGTGCAACGAGGCGAATTCTCTCCTGCGTATGTGACCCCGCGACGATGATTCTTTTCGAGCTCTCCCCGTAACGCTAAAGTTAATTTTCTACGACACAATTAGATGAGCCAGCTGTCCTTACTATGCTGCTGTATTTACATATATATGAACGAGGGAGAGTGAGAGAGAGAGTGTGTGAGAGAGAGAGAGAGAGAGAGAGAGATAGAGAGAGAGAGAGAGAGAGAGAAGGGAAAAATGATTTGTCTCGCGGTCCGGATGTGCTTTGTCTTTTACGAATCGCTCCAACAAACCCTAATTGTTCCAATCTCCCTTCCATCTCCACTTGTGGGCAGCCTCGAAGCAATCGCGAATCGAACGAGAATTAAAAGTCTGATTAATTAATCAAACGCAATTTTTCTGCCTCCAGTGAATGAAATTCATGGTGTTTCCAACCATACTTTAAGCATCATTTATATTTATCTGATTGTGAGGGGACAATAATATTTCATAGCCGTAGTTACTGCCAAAAATATAGTACTGCTTATTGATATTCTAGCAGTTGCATTAAGACGGGCAACCACTTTAGAAGCTTCAAAAAATCAATTTTTTAAAACTTCATAAATCGTTAGCAAAATATCTTACGAATACATCCTGAAAACTTCAAAACGTTATTCGGATTCCTTCTACCGGTATGTATATAAATGATAAAGACTCTCCGCTCGACTCCCAAGCGCGCTCAGGTATCCACGAGCGTTTAGTTAGGTAGTTTGTTTGGTTTTATTTGGGTTTTCATAACCCACACAAACCCAAACTCGACCGTTTGGCGATTAGATCCAAAACATCTCCATTCTGAGTACAAAATTATCGAGGTAGCGGCATTTCTTGCTGCTATTTTATTCAATGAAGAAAATTCAGCCCTACTCATGGTTATGAATGAACTACAAATCGTAGTTGGCAGGCAGAGCTACGGATATGCTGAGCAAATGGATCAGATGCGCGCGGCTCGGCAAAATAGAAAAAGTTTATTAGAGACAAAAGAAGCTCGAAAAGCTCGTAAAAAGAGGAAATGCAAGCTTCAAATGAGTTGCATGGGGAAGAGGACGGATTGCTGTATGGAGTCGCTGATTAATCGGTAAGACACTTTATCATTTGATTAAACACATTTGACTTTGAGTTTTTCGTTTGTGAAACTTTAAACGTGTTTTTCTCGAAACGACATTTTTCCAATTTGCGGGAATCATAACTCAAAAACTAATTGATGGATCATCTTCAAATTTGGAACACGTTTACATAATATCATTTATTAAAACATGACCCTAAAGTTGGAAAGATTAGATTGTTTAGAACATATTTAATACTGCAAAAAGCCTAGAAAAAATGCTAAAAATCGATCAGTTTTTTTCAAACACGTTCCAACATTCAATTCGCGATTTTTTTTCAAAATTTAAGTTCATGTTCTTAAAAAACATCTCAAGAATGTATAAAAATTTGGTGGACTATTTCAGATGCGAATTGCGAGCTGCACAATTCCCGCAAATCAACAACGACGATAAGGACACGCCAAAGGACACAGCGGATTACACCTTAATTAATGCATGTAATAACTTGAAAAAATTGCCAGAGTAGTATGAAAATATGGATAAATTATTGTCAGAGTTGCGGAAATTTCCGTTTTTTTTTCACAATAAAAAAAAATCCGAAAAATCATCTAATTTTCGTTCTTCTAAAGTGGTTGCCCGCCTTAAGATATTACTGGATGGACCTTCGTGCAAAAGGTGATGCCAAAATTTACAAATAGCTCATTTTATAATAAATTAACACTTAGAAATGTTAATTTTTCACTTTTAATAATAATTAAAGTCAAATTCGACGATATTGGCGTGTGCTTGACTGAGATTTTGTCAGTGACTACATTTTTCAACTATCGAACAAAAAATTTCTCTATTTTTAAATTTAATTAATACGTTCAGATCATCTTATAATTATCAATAATTACCCAAAAACTCAATATATATTGGGTTTTCCAATGATTGCTATCAATTCATCGTTAAAAAAGACGATACTCCTCATTACTTCAATTAATTTCTCGACAATTACTCAGTCGATTTATTTGAAACTTAGCATAATCAATCGCTTGATCCTAAATCTTAATAATATAATATTTGAAGAATTTAAGGCGATTTAGTTCCATTCGTTTTGCAACCATTAACGTCCGCAGAAGCTGTTTTCCTATATAAACGTGTTAACCCTTCGTGGTGACACTTCCAAATTCAATCGCGGTGATCACACTTGGGTCGTTTCTACCCAGTCAGTTTTCAAAAAACTATTGTGACCAATTTATCCATCCGAAGTGGTTCAAAAAATTATGGAACATGATTTGAACTTTCTAGATGATGTACAAAAAATTTATTCATAAGAAATAAAATGGCGACATGTTAAAAAAAAATCATAAAGAGGTGAAAACGCAAAAAAGACACTTTTTCGCTCAAAAAATCATAGTTCCGTGAATTTTCAATATTTTTGCCTGAAATTTGGACGTGATACTCCTTAGATATGCTACTTTTGGGAAAAAATAGTAGCTTAGTGCGCATTCCAAAAAAAGGTATTTATTCCGACATGTGAACAGGGTTAATTTTATGATATGAGGATACTTCAAACTTCAGGTAAGATGGTGAATGCAGTCCCCTTCGAAGCCGGCAACCACTATATATTTATGCCAAAAATTGATCGACGGGTCGATTCTACCCAAGGTGACCATAAAGGGTTAAATTCATACGTTTATAACTACTAAATTATTTGGTGAACAATTCTAAAATAATGAATGTATTATTATTCTATCAAGAACTATCATTTCTTGGTGTTAAATTTTCAAGAACTTTAGCGATTTTTTAATATCCATCCAGTAATACCTTAAATACCATAGACTTTTCTCTCTATGCACAGACTTCTCTCCGATTCCAGTAAAATTCCATTTGTCCGATTGATATGAAATTCACCGCCTGATGAACATCAATGGAATTCGTAAAAAAAAATAC
This sequence comes from Ophion ventricosus, assembly GCA_963932345.1. Taxonomy (NCBI): domain Eukaryota; kingdom Metazoa; phylum Arthropoda; class Insecta; order Hymenoptera; family Ichneumonidae; genus Ophion; species Ophion ventricosus. Next base: position 8,546,653 of record OZ010714.1, on the reverse strand, counting down.
ATCGATCCTTCAGTACTCTTCTCGCATTTTCTCCGATTGAATTAATTCGTTGAGATCGGCTCGCGCTTGATTCCACCAAGCCAACAAACTCGAAAAACGCAAATTGTACTAAACCATTTGCGCCGCGTGAGGTAAAACGAGAGAAGGGAAAAAGTCGAGAAAGAGAAGTCGGAAAAGATTTTCTTGTATATGAGTCACGAAATATCGAACGAGCTGGAATGACGTCCGGTTAGATGGAACCACTTGGAACGCTCATCTGCTCTCGTGCATACGAACGTCGTAAGGACATCGCGACTTATATTGTGCCTGCTTCTTGCGATGTCCGCGCGCCCGAAATTCCTTTGGGTTCGCGTCGCCTTGGTTTCGAGGATTCCACGTCCGGTCCCCGGGTACGAGAGCTACACGATTAAACTTTCTGCTGCGTTTTTTTCAGACTGTCGCTTCTTCCAGGAAGAAAGGAGGATTAACCCGTCAATGCGATTCGGATGCGGGAGTACTCACAGGGACGTGTGCGTTAGCGTATTTGTATGTATATATACAGGCGTGGCCAAAATTATTGGTAACTTTTTGGCAACCATAATAATTGGTATCAAGGAGGCGATAAAGCCTACAAAATATTGATAATATTGCGTAATAAATATATTTTTTTTAGATCCTTATCACTAATTTTTCTATCGCAAAAAAATTGGAGGTAGTGAGATTAAAATGATATTGGTGTCTAATGATTTTGTTTAAATTTGGGCTCATGTATATGAAAGCCCGAAAAGTGACGTTCAAAAGGAAAATCTGGATGCCTCGTATCAATACCCATCCGAATTTCACGGATGTTCTACGATCTTTTTTAATTTTCGAGAAAAAAGCATTTGATTTTTTTTCGAGTTTTCTTGTAGCGTATTTTTCGTTCTTATTTATGTACTTCCCTCTTAGGAGTTTTTAAAAGTAATTGTGAGACATTCAGACTAGTAAAAGTATTTTTTTTTAATCATCTGAATTTCAGTGACTGCTCCTCTGAAGCCTATTTTTTTAACTTTTGATCAAAATCTACGGAATTCACGTTAGTCTTCAGTTGGCCATGTATTTATTGCTTAACAGTGCACTTCATCACAACAACACAAGTTACGAAAATCGCGAGGAAAGTGTATACACAAAAGAGAGAAATTAAAAAATGCTTTTTTCTCGAGAAGTAAAAAATATCATAGAATATTACATGCGGATGATTCGGATAGGTATTGAGTACGAGCCATCTAGATTTTCCTTTTGGATGTCACTTTCGGGCAATAATAAATACTGTATATACATACAGAAAGTACGCAAATAAAAATGCGCCGTGCATATTTTATTTTGTCCAGTGACTTTAGTTACTGATCGCCTCAATCCTATTTTTTTTTAACTTTTGATAAAAATCTAAGGGATACAAGTCAGTGTACAGTTGGGCATTTATTCATTGCCTGACAGTGCACTTCATAACGATAAAACAAGTAAAAAAAACTGCGGGTAGGGAGTGATATGAAAGGATTAAATTAGGAAGGGCAATACGTAAAAAAAACTTTATAAACGCAATAATAAATACTGTATGTGCATACAGAAAGTACGCAAATAAAAATGCAAAATAAATAGCACCATGCATATTTTATTTTGTCCAGTGTCTACATATATGTACAGTGAAACTTCAGTTTTACGTGTTTCAAGGGGTACAGCAAGTATGTCGTATAAATGAGAATAACGTAGAAGTGAAATACAGAAACTCGTTAGCATTTGAAAATGGCGATCGGTGCATAATTCGCGATATTTTTTAATAGCAATACCTCTATTATACTAATATTTGGTTTTCTATTTGAAAATGTGATTGGTTGTAACGAAGTAATTAACCAACTCAATCTTTTTTTATTGTCGTTCAGAATTTTTATTTGATGCCAGTTTGTAACGTTAAGGCTTTGACGTTTTACACCAAAAAAAATAACAGACATTTTCGTATAAATAAGAGATAGGTCATCACAGTTAAGTTAAGGGTGTCTCAAAATTAGCTGACATTTTAATTTATTAATAAAACGTATTATTTATTTGACAAGTACGAATATTTTAATTTTAATATAAGGTACAAACATGGAGGTTACGTGTGGAACACAATATCCGATAAATGGCCTCGTCCCAGTTTGCAAACGTTCACTCTTTTGACAAAATTTTCAATAACATTTTGGCATAATTGCGGACTAATTGCATTAATGGTGCGTCCAATTGTTTCCTTGAGCTTCAGAATGGTCTGTGGATCATTAGCATACAGTTTTCCGTCCAGAAAACCCAAAAGAAAGAAATCCAATGGCGCCAAATCGCACGATCTTGGTGGCCAATTCATATCGCCATGGCGCGAGATAACACGACCATGAAACTTCTTCTGCAACAACTGCATTGTTTCGCATTGCATCTTCACAATTTCTATGCGTTGCTCGAACGTGCAATTCTCCATGACTAAGCCTCAATACTTCCTGATACCAGTTGTCAAAAGTTAGTTCTATATTCGCCCCAAAAACAAATGCCGCTCAATTTAAAATGTCAGGTCATTTTTAGACACCCTTTACATTCATACATAGTACGAACGTAGAATTTTACACTGGAAAAAATTAAAGTACGGGTTGTGAATTTTTTAAAATTCTTGTCTTTTTTCTTTTTGTGTCACAGATTTATACGTACAACTGTGAAAAAACAGAGTCCGAAACGAACGCTGGGGAAGAAAATTAATAACGTATAAGCGCAAAAAATGTATAAGAGGAAAACGTAAAAATGAAACTTCATTACGTTCGTAATAGGCGGAATTTGCCGGGGCCAGAGACATATGGGTTATAAATGATAAAAACGTAAAAGTGCGAAACGTATAAGCGAGGTTTCACTGTATATGTTACCGGCAATCTGTATAATCCGATATTTTATAGAATACCTAGGCATTCTATAGAATGCCTAAAACTTTATGGCAATGTATATAATTCTTATAATGCATTCTATATAATTCCTAAGTATTGCATACATTAACTAGGTAGAATATGTAATAGTTAACGATAGACAAAATATTTTTTACATTGCTTTGACAAACCCGGTATTGTATAGAATAGCTAGGTATTCTATAGAATGCCTTCATTATACACATTGTCGGTAATATATGTATATATATATATGCGGAAAGAACATTTTTATTCGCTTCGGTTATACGACTTCGAGGGCAGTCATCATAGGAGACATATGTGATGATCGCCAACATCACATTGATATAACGGTTCCAAAGCCTCCTTTCTCTCTTGCTCCCTCTCTTTTCTTTTCTTCTATATATATATATATATATATATATATATATATATGTCAAACGGCAGTTTCTGGGACTTTTTTAAGGGGCATATATTTACCGCGATTTTTGTACGTTCTATCACCCTTAACATTTTTCAGGAGGTTATTTCATTATATAAGCCCATTAAAAGTATATATACGACAAAAAGTATGTAATGGCAGTTTTCAGGACTATCGGTATATTGGCAGTTTTCGGGACATTATGAGACGAATCGGTCGTTTTCAGGTCTTCGCGTATATAGGCAGCTTCCAGGACCTTTTAGAGAGATAGGCATTTTTCAGGACTTTTCGAATACATATTGGCAGCTTTCGGGGCAGTAGTACCAAGAGATAGGCATTTTTCAGGTCTCTCCAAATGTATTGGCAGTTTCCAGGACAGTATATATGGCGTAGTTTATATGTCTCCAAATATATATTGGCAGTTTTCGGGACAGTAGTACCAAGAGATAGGCATTTTCCAGGTCTCTGCAAGTGTATTGGCAGTTTCCAGGACAGTATATATGGCGTAGTTTATATGTCTCCAAATATATATTGGCAGTTTTCGGGACAGTAGTACCAAGAGATAGGCATTTTCCAGGTCTCTGCAAGTGTATTGGCAGTTTCCAGGACAGTATATATGGCGTAGTTTATATGTCTCCAAATATATATTGGCAGTTTTCGGGACAGTATAAATAGAATGTTACTTTTCACGGCCTTGCAGGTATTCACAAGTTCGGAGACAATGCAAAGTGTTTGGTGTTTTTGAAACCTCACATTAACCAACAATTCTCCAAGCACAGGGGGCAGTTTTATTCATCATATAAAGTGAGCATATCATCGGGAATGATAGTAACGGAATGAACTCTGCACCACTTTGTTTGATTCTCTCATTTTTTTTTATTCATAGCTAAATAAGGTTACGTAAATATAGTTTTTTCACTGAAACTCATTAGATCAGTTTTATCAATGATATAATATTTATGATCCCTTAATAATTCTAGTCGAATCGAGGAAGAGAACACAATCTTATGATATACATATTAAATGATAATTTCCTTCGTTTCTTTGAATTATTATTATACGTGGTTCAGTAACGTTCCATATTTCAAGGGGCATAAATTTACCGCGATTTCCGTATTTTTTATCGCCCTTAATATTTTTCACGATTTTTTAGGGGTGTGCGGGTAGCAGAATTAGTCGGGTCGGGTCGGGTCGGGTAATTCAACTATGATTCGGGTCGAGTACCCGAATTTTTCGAGCACCCGAATTTTATCGAGTACCCGACGATACTCGAGTATATTCGGGTAAATAGACTCCAGCTTTATGTTCTCTATCCTTCGCCGATAGGTTGGAGATCATAAGAAATAAAAATAATCAATTTAATAATTTTAATATTCATATTCATATTAATTCAATATTTTAATATTAAATATAAGTATTAAGTATACAAAAAAGTTTTTTGTATTCTTGTAATGAAAAGTTTTTCCGATAGTTTATCTTCATTTAAAGATTAAAGATTATAAACAATCAATCGATTATCACTCGATTCTGAAGATTTCGTGATTGACATTATTAAATTATTAAGTGAAACAAAAAACAATAAATAACGAGACGTTTACGAGTGCTCGCTTGCTCAGCAACATAACGATTGTCACAACAAATCGAAAAAGCCGAATAGTTCAAAAAGCCGAATAGTTCGTGCATGAGACAGACAAAACTATAAGAGCGGTGCGGCAATGCATGAAGTCAAGTCGCGAGAAAGAACTCTCTCTCTCTTCTCTCTCTCTTGGTGGTGAGCGAGAGAGAGAGAGAGAGAGAGAGAGTGAGAAGAGAGAGAGAGAGAGAGAGAGAGAGAGAGAGAGAGAGAGAGAGAGAGAAGTAGCTGTGCCGTTTGCTCCCAAGCTCCAAGGGTTTACATTGTATACAAGCGAAACACGAAACATAAACAAGACAAAGAATAGAAAAGTGAGACGAAAAAAGATTTTTACAGTATTATCATTTTTTCGTTTTATCGCCTTTTGCGAGTTTTCGTTTTCTCCTATTATTCGATCGAAACGACTAGATAAATAATAAATATAAATAATAAATACGGATCTCCGAGTCGTTTACGAATACTTCAAGTTTACGAATACCCGAAGTTTAAGAGTACTCGAAGTTCACGAGTACTCGACGTTTACGAGTACCCGAAATTAGAGAGTACCCGATGACCAAATTCGGGTACCCGATAGTGGCGAGTAATGCAAAAACGTAACCGGTCGGGTACCCGACCCGACCCGAACATCGGGTACCCGAGTGAATCGAGTACCCGCACACCCCTACGATTTTTCATTATATAAACCCATCAAAGATATAAAACTCATCAAAGGTATATACAACAAAAAGTATGTACTGGTAGTTTTCAGGACTACCGATTAATTGGCAGTTTCCGGGACATTATGGGACGAATGGGTCTTTTTCAGGTCTTCGCATATATAAGCGGCTTCCAGCACATTTTAGAGGGATCGGTATTTTTCAGGACTTTTCGAATACGTATTGGCAGTTTTCGGGGCAGCACTACCAAGAGATAAGCATTTTTCAGGTCCCTGCAATTGTATTGCCAGTTTCCAGGAGAGCATGGAGTGAGCATATCATCGGGAATAATAGTAACAGAATGAACTTGAAACCACTTTGTTTCATCCTTGAATTTTTCTTATTCATAGCAAAATAACGTTACATAAATATAATTTTTTCAATAAAACTCATTAGATCAGTTTTACCAATGATATAATATTTATAATCCCTTCAAATTCTAATCGAATCAAAGAACGGAACACAATGGTATGATATACATTTTAAATGATAATTTACTTTGTTTCTTTAAATTTACTTAAATTTTAAATAAAATTCTTTGAAACAATTATAAAATGTATAAAATACTTTCAAATTTGTATTCTCAAAATTTTCACAGTTGGAACTTTTTCAGCAAACTTGACTATTTTTTCCGAGTAACAGAGTAGAAGTTACATATTACATTATATAATTAGCTTATATATTATAAATTCTATAATATGAATTCGGGAAACAGTTTAAGGGGTCAGTCCACTTTGGAGCCACGAAAAAAAGGCTATTTTCGCGATTTTTTTTTAGGATTTTATAAAAGATATGAATATAAAAGTTGTTGGACTTGATAAATAAAGTCTTGAAATACATAAAACAAAAATTTTAATTCATTTTTATTCATTTTTAAGTACAAAAACTATAGTTTAACGTAACGCCTCAAAAATAGGTGGGCTAGGTAGCTCCATCACAACTCGGCAACGGCTTGTCTGTAACAAAAAAATCAAAGTCCATTAGATTCAGTATGACACCAGCTATAAAATGACCCTCGGATATAAAGTTTTATCAAAAAATAAAAAATGGCAGATGAAAAACGAACAAAGTAAAAAAACGCTTTTTTCGCATTTTGTCGCAAAAAAAAGAGGAAAAAATCATAATTTTAAAACCATCGAGGGTCATCTTGTTGCGAATCATGTTTATAATATGTGGTTCAAATTCCAAGAGAATCGGTTTATTAGTTTTAGAGATACGATGGAGCTAGATTTTGAAAACGTTGTTTCGAGAAAAATGCGTTTGAAGTTTATACTATGAAAAACTCTTACCTAAACTCAATCGGCAATATTGACACAACATTGACAGAATATTTCTGAATGTATGTACTTTCGAAAACAGTAAAAAAAAATCGATTTTTTGAAATTTTCAAAGTGGACTGGCTCCTTAATGCTGTTTAGTAATCATTAGTATGCGTGGATAGAAGAGAAGGTAATCCCCTCCTCCGAAGCCACACACTTGACTTTTATCAAAACATAAACGACCTCGCAAAATTCGCATATACATCGAGGCAAAGGCACCGTTTGACTCGGGGGCGCGAAAACCGTCACGCGACCGAGACGTGCGAGACTAGCCGACAGAGAGTTGGGAGATAGAGATACAGATTGATACACGAAGAGGGAAAGAGAGAAAGAGAAAGAAAGAGAGAGAGAGAGAGAGAGAGAGAGAGAGAGAGAGAGAGAGAGAGAGAGAGAGAGAGAGAGAGAGAGAGAGAGCATGGAATTAATTTCATTAAATTTAAATCATTAACGTATTCAAAAATGTACTTACCGTGAAGCATGAGTATCCGAACTGACTATCGGCCACCATCGGTGTGCTTTGCACAGAATACGTCTCCTTTTTTCGATGTTATGCGACAAATGTATTACATATTGTCGTCGGTGAATTGCATTTACACGCACGTCTTGCATCACATGCCAGTGAATTCTTCGCTCGCGTTATTTTCACGAAAAATGTATATTTCGCAATGAAGAAACACATAGTCTCGGAAGAACAAACACCACATAAAATGGAATCAGATCTGAACGTCGTTCGTTTTCTTTCCTCGTACCAAGCCAGTGTACAATCTGATTACATCTATGAGTTACAGCGCTTTAGAGTCGAGTTTTACCTTAAGTCCGATTGAAAAAAATTCACTCATTTTATTTTTCGAGATTGCCCTGTTAAAGAAAGTTTGATTAAAAAAACCGCTTCGAGCAATCGATATATAATAGTAGAACGAAGTCACACAAAATTTTAGAGATCGTACAGTTGTTTCCAAGTCTGTCCTGATAACGACCGATTACCAAATAAATCTGTCTCGAAAACACACGTTTCACATATAATTATACTGAATCACGGGTTCAAGTTCTGTACAAACACTGACACTTATGCTAATGATGGGTAGTAAAATTGAGGCCTAAAAAACATTTTTTTCCTTAGGATATTCTCAAAATATAACAAAACCTTCAAACTCTACAATTTCTTGCGTACAATCCGATTACATCTATGAATAACAGCGTTTAGAGTCAAATTTTACCTTAAGGCCGATCGAAAAAATTTCACTTATTATTTCCCTTTTCGAGAATGTCCCGATAAAGAAAGTTTGATTTTAAAAAACCGCTTTGAGCAATCGATATATAATAGTAGAACGAAGTTATACAAAATTTTAGAGATCGTACGGTTGTTTCCAAGCCTGTCCTGATAACGACCGATTGCCAAATAAATCTGTCTCGAAAGCACACGTTACACATATAATTATACTGAATCATGGTTTCGAGCTCTATATAAACACTGACATTTTTGTTAATGATGGGTAGTAAAATTGAGGCCTAAAAAACTTTTTTCCTTAGCATATTCTCGAAAAACGTAGAAAAACTTTTTTTTATATGTATCGTACATTATCAGGACTGTCCTGTTAATGAACGATCGACAAAAAAATTCTTTCAGGTCTGTCCTGAAAACTGCCAAGTGTCCCACCAACACCCGATAGTTCTCTCAAAAAGTCCCGAAAACTGCCGCTTGACATATATATATATATATATATATTAGATGAAATAAAAAGTTCTGAGCGTTTTTTCGCTTTATTTCGACGATGAAATTAACATAGTTAGGATTATCCGCTTTAGATCAAATATGCGCCGTTTTGTTCGATAACTTTTGTCCATTTTGAAGGCAATTTCATAATTCCGCGATTGAAGAAGTCCTCGTACCTATTGGTAAAAAACTTGACCAGCTCATTTTCACAAGCCTCTCTTGAGGCCAGTTTTGTACCATGAAGAAAATTTTGCAAATGCTTGAAAAGGTGATAATCGCTTGGTGCCAGGTCTGGACTATACGGCAGGTACGATAGAACCTCCCATCCAAGCTCTCGGTGCTTCTGGCGCGGCGTTAAAGATGTGTGCGGCCTGGCGTTGTCTTGATGGAACACAACACCCTTTCTATTGGCCAATTCTGGCCGCTTCTGGTCGATCGCCTGCTTCAATCTGGTCAGTTGTTGACAGTAGAGGTCCGAATTGAGTATTTGGCCCGATGGGAGCAGCTCATAGTGGATGATTCCCTTCCAATCCCACCAAACACACAGCAAAACCTTCTTGGCCGTTAATCCGGGCTTGGCGATCGTTTGGGCCGGCTCACCGCGATTGGACCACGATCTTTTACGGCTGTTGTTCTCGTATGTGACACATTTTTCATCGCCAGTCACCATCCGCTTAAAAAATGGATCGATTGTGTTACGTTTCAGCAAAGAATCGCAGGCATCAATTCGGTCCAAAAGGTTCTTTTGCGTCAATTCGTGTGGCACCCATACATCGAGCTTCTTCTTGAGACCAGCCTTATGCAAATGGTTCCAAACGATTTTCTGGCTAATCTTCAGTTCCTGGGCAATGGAATAAGTGCTCACATGCCGGTCCGACTCCGACGATTTCCATGATTTTATCGACATTTTCGACGATTGGCCTACCAGAGCGTGCCTCATTTTCGACGTCCATATTACCAGAACGGAATCGTTGGAAGCACCGCTTTGCTGTTGCATTCGATACTGTATTGAGTCCATAAACAGCCCAATTTTTTTGGCCGCCTGCTCAGCCTTTTCACCTTGGTCGTAGTGGTACTGAAGAATGTATCGAATTTTCTCTTTTTTTACCTCCACTTTGGAACGCTGTAACACACAACTGGCTTCACCAAACACAAAACTGTCATAGAACTTTTTTTGAAGCGTAATGTCACCTCTAAATCGCCGTATAGTATGACCCGATGCGAGGTATGCATCGTGAGATGTGGCCCATTAATGACATCTAGCGGAAAACGCTCAGAACTTTTTACTTCACCCAATTCACTGTCGGCCAAAAGTTTGGATACACTGGTCAAAATTTTTTACCGCACTAAAAGTTAGATAGCGGACTCAAAAATGAAGATAATTAAATTTCCTATCTGGCGTTTTAAAGAGGACAAGTTTACCTTTGTTTTGCTTTTTTAGAAAATTCTCTACGATTTTTTTTCTCCCCGGTACGCACTTTTGAACGTGGCCATTTTTCGGCTATTTTTTGGCCGTCGACAATCAACTGCAAAGGTTGTTGAAAATATTTTTACTCGATTTTTTCCATGGTAAACTGAAGGCCTTAGGCCACTCTAGGATTTCCCAAAAGTCGATTTTTTGTTTTGTTAAAAATGTACCTTAGTACCTATAAAATTATATTCCAAAAGATTATGGGTGTGAAAAATCTCTGAGTACTCGACTTTCAAATTCTAGCACAAGCCCTCTTGATTAACGTCGTGACTTTCTACTAACTTTAAACGCGTTTATCTCAAAACTACATTTTTCAAGTCGGTCGGACTCATAACTCAAACAAATTTCAATCGATTCACTTGAAATTTTAACTGTATATTTAGAATTACATTTTCTGAGGCACTACGTAGGATGTTTTTGATTATATTGGACAGTTCCTTTTTTATAAACAATTTTCTGACGATTTTCTCATGGCATTTTATACTTTTTGTTTTAGAAATGCGCCATTTTGACAAAAAACAATATATCAAAAAAATCCTACGTACTTCTATAGCTATTCTTGTATATAATCGAAAAAACTTTAGTGTCTCGTCATAACTCAAAAATTATAGGAGCTGTTGGTCCGGCTCTACTGCTCTACTGCTAAAAAAAGAACCGCTAAAAATTCTACTGCGAAAATTCTACTCCTAAACGGGCTCAACTGCTAAAACTGTACTGCTAAAAGCTCTACTGCTAAAATTGCACTGCTAAAAGCTCTAGTGCTAAATGGGCTCTGGTGCTAGGACTGGACTGCTAAATAGACTCTAGTGCTAAAAACAGCACTGCTAAAGAGTCTCAACTGCTAAAACATAAAAGGGTATGTTTTGAAAAGTTTTATTGGAAATCATTGAAACTGCTGAAACGCAAAAGGCTATGTTATTGAAAAGTTTTATTGGAAATCATGGAAAATCATTGAAAAGTTAATAGAACATTGAAAGCAAAGGGAAAATGACATGAAGTTTTCTCAGAAAAATTCCAAAAAAATGTTCTCAGAAGAATTCCAGAAAAATTCCAAAAAAACACGCACACCTGCGGTGCTCCTGAGCCTGCGCAAGCGGCGAGGAAGGAGATCATGTGCAGAAATTAAGGAGAAGGCCGCGACGACTAGTGACAATCGTCGTACAGTATAACCTTCCGCCGAGTGCAGCACAATGGCGCCGATAGCAAGGTAAGTTTTCTCAGAAAAATTCCAAAAAATCGTCAAAAAACCGCAAAAAGTACAGTATAACCTCAATCAGTGGGACTTATATGAGCCATCTGTCAGAAGCTAGTTTTGGCAGTCCAGTTTTAGCAGTAGAGCCCATTTAGCAGTACAGCTTTTAGCAGTGGAGCCTTTTAGCAGTACAGTTTTAGCGGTGAAGCTTTTAGCAGTAGAGCCCGTTTAGCAGTACAGTTTTAGCAATAGAGCCTTTAGCAGTACTTTTTTAGCAGTGCTTTTTTAGCATTAGAACCCGACCACGGTTGGTCCGGCCGTTGACCTTTCAGAAAGAAAGCCGTCATCGGAAAAATGCTGCACAGCCACCATTTTGACATGTACCGCTGTGAGAAAAAATAATTTTCTATAGTCAATCACGTGTACAATAAAACCTTTATTTTGTAATTCCTACTTACTTTATGGTTTCGCTGGAAAAAAAAAAGTACAAAATATACTCTTTTTTATTGGCCTTAAAAAGAATATCAAAACCTACATTTATGTTTTTTAGAAAGTCTCGTATGATTTTTTTTCGCCCCGGTATTGCATTTTTAGCTAAAAAAGACATATTTTAGAAAAGAAAAGGCGTGATCGAAGAACTATAGGGTTTCGGAGAAAATGTCAAGACGGTAAAGAGTTGCACGGGTTCACACTGCAGTAGCTAGAATTTTTTCAGAATTTTTTTTTGAAATTTTTTTTTTACCATTTTTGATTGGAACTTTGACGAGTGGAGAGGCTCCACTTGGGAATTATGGGGTCTGGAACAATATATCAAGAAAGGAAATTTCTTTACATATTTATGTGTAATTAACTACAATTTTTTCAGATTTTTCTTTAATTATTGAAAATTAAAATGGAAACAAAAATGAAAAAAAAAAACGATTTTTTTAATTTAAAAAAATTGTAGTTAATTAAAAATTCCCCATACACGATCGACATAAGATTGCGAGATGCATTTTTCATATAGATTCTTTTTTTTTTTTTATTCAAATTCAGGTTCATAGAATAATTTACAATAAATGAAATTCAAAGAGGTTTGAATTTACGTTTGTTGTGTTGGTGTCGTGCACCAATTGGCAGTATTTATTTTTCCAACGTGGCGCCGCTGGAAAAGATTGACGAATCGCGACGAGCGCGAAGTACCAAGTTTATTGGACAATTTATCCGATGTGGATTGGACAAAAAATTAATCGGGGATTCCCACGCTGGCGGAGAAATATTGTCATCGACCGATGCTGCCACCATCGAGGATCATCGTCCAAGCCGCCAGAGTTCGTCCGACGTCGCTGCCTTACCGACGCATGAGCAGGCAGAGCGTGCTTTGGTCGATTAATCGGATTTCGTGCATTCGTCGATAAATCGAATTTCGTGCTTTCGTCGGTAAAAAAATTTTTTGTGCTTATCAACAGAAGATTCGTCGCTCAAGCGTGCGATCTTACCACCTGTAGGTATAAAGAATCTCTACCAAACCGATGGTACTTTCCTTCCAGTATTACTCAAATTTCCTCCAATTAATCCTAAACCATATGCAATAATAAAATTACCCGAAATAATAAATCCTGATCTAAATATCCACAAATATTGATACGAGAAAACACGAGGGCGCTTCGTTCGAAAAAAAAAAAAACATTTACCGACCATCGATAAGTTGCCGACTGAGCGTAACTTTCGTAAATTGTCCGCTTGGCTATTTGGCCGCTACGAAAAAGCGCCAAGTCGCGCGGGGGAATCCCCTGCTCGTGTCCGCCGTCGTCAATCGATCGTCCGACGATTCCTCCGACGAAAGAATCGTCGGCTCGATTCTACCCTGTCTGACTACGGAAGATTAAAAATTTATAATCATTTCACGGAATATTTGCCCATCGTTCTGTCTCCTCAATCTTTGACGCGAAAAATTCAACCTCGGAAGAAAAAAAAAAAATAGTAAAAACGAAACGAAAAATAAATGAATTACAGGAGTATCATGGAATCACTTTATTGTCACACGCCATGTCTGGCATTGGGGGTATCTTTTATGTGGTATATATTATACTGGATACAGTCACTAACGTTTTTTTTTTTCTCCGTCTTCTTCTTCGTTTTTTTTTTTTTTTTTTTTTTATATTAAATCGTGCCACGAGGGAGCCATCGGGAAGCCGAGGGTGAATGTTTTTTTTTTTTTCTTCTTTCTTTTTTGCTGCATTATTTTCGTATCTTTGCATCGTGTGTTCTCGGGTCATCAACTCTATTATTTTTCAATATACATATACTCATATATATATATATATATATATGTATATATATATATATTTATATATATATATGTGTGTGTATGGATATGTACGATAAAAGTCGATTCGTCGCGTGTCAGGCTGTGATCGCGCGCAAGGGCCTACAATATATATGTACAGTCTCGAAAAAGGAAATACACGCCTTTTTGTTCCCTATTATTGTTTTCTTTGTTTGTTTTTTTTTTTTTATACTTGTTCGTTCGTTCGTAGGACACAAAATCGACCTTCTCATCAAGAATATCACCGACAGCGGTCTCTCTTATTTTTATTTTTTTGCTCTCGTGACCTTCGGTTTCTCGCTGATTCTCCCTGGCACATGGTATCTCGTGTCTCTATACGATCGCGCGCACACTTGTTTTTTTTTTTTTTTTTTTATTGAACGATTGCATTCCTCGATCCGTCAATTTTTGTTCTCAGTTTTTTTTTTCGGTTTTTTTTTTTCGCTCTTGTGTCGCGTCACGGGAGATTTAATTCGTAGTCGCTAGTTTTTTTGTTTTGTTTTCTTTTTCGTGTTCACGCACGCGCTCTCGAATCACATTGACGCACGACGGGGGTAAACAATAAGACACGTTCATCTT